>JAHTLZ010000122.1:28699822-28713468 GCA_023846285.1 Phrynocephalus versicolor | reverse complement strand
CACTGTACAGGCATTTAACCACTGCGCCATGAGGCTTCTATCTTGTGTGCCTTTAACTACAGTATACCTGATAGGTGAAGAGCTTCTCATCATACACTGTCACTTGTGGAAAGCTCATGGACAGCCCATAGGGAGTCTGGAAGTGGAGTCATGGCTACTGGACTTCTTTTTTGAGAGATATAAACATTTCACTGCTCATCCAAACAGCTTCCTCAGTCTGTTTGGATGAGCAGTGAAACATTTCTATCTCTCAAAAAAGAAGTCCAGTAGCCATGACTCAACTACCAGATAAACTCACCTGGATGACTGAGAATCTTCACAGGCAGCCCATAGGGAGGTTTTTTACAAAAACCCTGCCCTCTCGATAGCAGATCTTGTGCAACAAGGAGGCTCACAGCAACAATACCTCACAATGATCTGTTGTTTCCTTTGCTCCAAATGACTCAATAGGCCCCATCATTCCCTCGAGTGCCCTACTGGCAATTTGGCATGCTTACACTGCACAAGGATAATACAGTACAGTACATGTAATATACATTTGCACTGAGCTAGTGTGGATGCTAGAGATGGTGCTCAACCTTGGAAGCCACCTCTCACAAAAAGCTACATTTGCTCTACCTGCAGCACTTCTTGCCCTTAGATACTGTATTTTCGATGCCTAGAACTTCATATAAACCATAGGAACTTCCTGAGGCTTCAGCCAGTGTAACCTGGCAACTCTACTCATATTCTAGCCATGCTACGATGGACTTCTTTCTATCATCATTTACTTGCCTCCCTGCTTGCCCTTCCGCTTGTCCCCCCACCCCCCCAAAGTTCCTACCTTTTATAAGTCTTTATAAAAGTATAAATAGAAGGTAAATTGTTGAGGAGCTATTTTGCTCCTGAACATACCTACTTTGCAATATGTTTAACCAAACAACTGCAATGTTTAGGAAGGAAATATTATGTGTTAGGTGTCTCCATTTGTATTCAGTGTACGGTGACCCTAGTGAGCTTTCAAGGTTAGTTATTTAAGGAGTGGTTTACCATTGAAACCCCACAGATTTCCATAATTGTGCAAAGCTTGGAACTCAGGTCCCATGGATTTTAGTCTGCCACCTTATCTTGGCTGTCATGGGCTCTCCACTTTGGCTAATTATGTTGCCTTTATAGTGGGGGTGGAGGAAAGAGTCTAGGGCTACAGTCCTACCTGCGTTTTCTGCGTAGTTTCCCAGCAGCGAACTGTGCAGTAAAATATTGCGTGCTAACTGGGAATAGAAGCAAATTCTGTTCCTGCCGACCACACCCCTGGAACAGCAGTTTCAGCGAAGTTTCCTAAACCACCACCAGGGGCTGGATTTAGAAACTTCGCTCGAAAATGCTTACTTATTTGCTTCTGTAACCACGGCAGGACCCTGAAAATATGCAGTAAAATCAGTTGTTCCCCTTTAACACCACAGAGGCTTGGGAACTAGAGCCAGAAAGAAGGACAAAATGCAAGGTAGACAGGAAGAGACCGAACCAGAATACGAAAATACAACACAGAAGAGAGGACACTAACTGCACATTAAAAACCACATGATCGCCTGAAGAAAAGAAATACGCAGCAAATTTATATACACCGAAAACTCTGGTAAGACCACAGCCTAGGATGGAAATAGCAGTTTGCTCTGGTTTGTTTTAAAGGTATTTGAATCTTTGGAGAGAAGTGATTGCTGCTTATGGAAAGAAAGGCTGAGAAATCCAGGATTTGAGTGTACTTCGGTTTTTAAAGGGAAATGGAATGTGTGGCATGCAAAGTTACTTGGAGTAGGAGTATTGGGAAGAGGTGATCAACCCTCCTTCTATGGACAGGGACAAAAGGGGTATCACACAGGTGGGTGTTTACTGCAAATATAGCTTGAGAGGGGAATTGTTAATCACCCCAATGCCTTTCCTTCAATCAAACTGGCAGACTGTTTGCCCCGCTGCTGAATTCCCCTTTGAAAACTTAAACAAACACTAGAACACTCACACATAATTTGAAGCCTCAAGGATGTTGAATGTTGTCCTAAAATGCTGCAGCTGAAGGTCACATCCTGTTAATGTCTGCTTGGAATCTCCAGACACCACCCTCCGAACACAGAAATTCAAGGACACACATATACATCCCAGGGCAAAACAAGACTAGACTTCAGATGGAACTAGCTGTTCTTGTATTCTTTAAAAAGATCACTGACAGCCATTCACTCCTTTCCCGTCTGATTCATTCTCATCCCAAACCAGTGTTGAATTGAGAGCAGAGCCCTCAGGCTCCATTGACCTACATATAGCCACTTGTTTGGCCCATCACGTGTCCATCTTACAAAGAGTCTTTGCTTGCCCTTCCTTATCTCTATGGTAATAATCTGCTTTATTTCTATCAGACAGCATTAAGGTTACACATTTCACAGCAGACCTTGTGCACAGCACAGGCAACACAGGGACTGTGCAGGAGTGACACCTCACTCTAAAACTGGGGTCATCTGCTTTAGCAATAGGCTCTCTAGGGCCAGCTCATTGAGAACATAAGACCATAAGAACAGCCGTGCTGGAGGAGGCCACAGCCCATCCAGTCCAGCATTCTATCTCACACAATGGCTCACCATTTGCTTCAGGGTATTCCCAAGCAGATGTCTTCGCCTGCTTACGATTCCCTATAAATGGCATTGAGAGATATCCCGCCTATCTCGCCAACCCGGAGGTTGTCCTTAGGCTTCCATAATGATAGCCAATTGATACCCTTGTTCTCCATGAACATGTCCAATCCTTTCTTAAAGCTGTCAAGACTTCCTAGAGCCCTAGATCTTTCCTTTCCTTGGAGCAAAAGTACACGGTGTTCACCAACAGTCAACTTGTGACTTTTAATACTATGCTGGGGTAGCATTGTAAAATAGGTCCTGTTGCTGCCACATCCCCTGCCCCACATAAAATGGATTTCAGGTTGAAGAAATTAGATAGGAGGTTTCATGGACCCACGTTGTGTTATCCGTGTGCAGGGATAGAAGGAAGATACTGCCTCTGAATCTTCCAATTAGTCCAGTCATTCAGATGCCCGAGGCAAATCTGTGGTTGTCAGCCTTTTGCTTTCTAACCTCTCCCTCCTAACTCAGAAGCCATTCTGTATCAGAAACACCCTAATCTCAGGCCCTGCTATGTTCTGTTTCACCATAATCTCAAATCTCTCTCTCTCCATTATACAATATTCCTATCCACCAATCCTATAATGAGTTGTTCAAGAAAGAATAATCCTATCAGATATAATGATGTCCACCCCCAAAAACCTATCAGCATCAGATATTAGTATTAGCATCAGCTGTAATGAGGCCACCCAAAAGAGCATTTGGATTTAGAAAAGAAAGGAGGGAAGCAGCCCACTACATGCCACAAGAAATATCATTAGGAATGCCTTATAGACAAGAAGCTTATAAAACAAAGAAAAAAGCATATGTTGGCTAAGAGTGCAAGTCTATGCATGCTGCCTGAAAAATAAATTCCTAGTCCCAAATGGCCTGTATTTGACTCCATTATTAAATGCATCTCTCAACAAGACCTGCTAGGCACAGTATGGGTGTCATACGTAATTGATCCTCTAACTTAAAACTACCAGCTCTGCAGAGCATGGGTGTTATATGTAATTGACCCATCTAACCTAAAACTACTACTGCATAAAAAGGGCATTTCGGATGACATCAGGAGACTCCTCAATTGTTAAAGGAGAAAGGACGATGACAGTCTATGAGTCACTTGAAGAGTCACCAAGGTCATCACAGATGAAATCACGAGTTTGAACGGCATGGGATGAAAGGGGACAGAAGAATGCATGTTGGCTATATTTTAATTAAACAAAGAGTGTATGCCGTTAAGCGAGTTCCAACCTTGGTGACCTTATCCAGGTTGTTTTGAGTTCGTGATTACTCAGAAGTGGTTCCCCCTATTCTGGGGCACCCTGGGATTGTGTGGGCTACCCAAGGCCACATAGGATAGCTCTTTTCCTAGAATGCACAGTGGGCAATCAAATTCTCAACCTCTGGCTCCACAGCCAATTACCTAAACCAGTGAGCTATCCAACGGCATAGTGGGATTATTTCACCCTTTCTCAATCCATCACATAAAATCAGAAAGAGTGGAAAACAGATTAGTAGAACTAAAATCTGGTGCTCTTAGAACAGAGATGGCAAACCTAAACTGTGAATCAAAACCCACTAATTTTTCGCAAACTGCCCATACAGCAATTTAACCTGAATACAGGTAGCTGTGACGGGGCGATGTTGGGTGCCCACAGAAAAGGCTCCGAGTAGAGATGGGCACAAACTGAAAAAAAATGGCGATTCGTTTTGGTTCAGTTCATTTTTAACAAATTTGTTAGAAAAAAAATGTTTCATAGATTTGTTGATTCGTTATTTGTTTTTCCCCACTTTGTGAAATTTAATCAATTTGACAGTGCACGGGAGGGGAAAAAACATTCAAAAATAAAATTAAAAAACACAGATGTTGCAACTGCACAAACTGGACTGGCAGCATCCTCATCCTCATCCTCCACATCCTCATCATCATCTTACTGGGCGGTGGCAGCGGTGGCGGGGTGATCCTTTTATTTTATTCTATTTTTTACTTCCAGGTTCCTGCCTGTTCTACATCCGTAGTGTGGGGCTTTTTTTGTTTTGTTTTTTTTCTTCAAACACTGACCGCGTAGCCCCTGGGGCCTGGTTGGTGCTGGCTTTATTTTTAATATTTTTTCTTTATTTTAGGGTGCCGACCCGGCCACCCCTGGGACCAGGTCAGCGCTCCTTTATTTTATTATATTTTATTTTATTATATTTTATATTTTATTTTTTACTTCTGACCATGTGGCCTGTGCTATAGCTGTAGCGTGGGCGGGTGGGCTTTTCCCTGCAGCCAGGAAGGCCGAAGACCAGCACCAGGTAGGAGATATCGCCGCCATTAACAAAATGAACTGAACCGAACCATTCCCCCCCCCCCCCGGTTCAGTTCATTTTGTTCGAAATTCACTCTGGTTAGGTAACAAAACAAATAATGAATAACAAAACAAACTAAAAGTTCATTTCATGCCCATCTCTAGCTCCGAGTGCCACCTTTGGCACCCATGCCATCTGTCCTAGAAGCTATACATGCATTTGTTAGTATAAGAATTATACTCCCCAACGGAAAGGGAGTCACAGATGCATAGCATTTGTTGGCAAGACTGTCAACATGACTCTATCCCCCAGTGTAAACCTCCTTTACAACACCTCCAAGGAGAAAGACTCATTTATACAGGGAAGGAGGTGATTAGATTTTTAGTATCGATGAGTTTTATGATCTTTGACCATTTACATCTTTACATAATTGCCTTCATCATAGAGCTCCAGCCATCCCTTAACCAGGAGCATCTGTCTTTAAAACTTATAAATCGCATTGTTAATTGGCAAAAAATTACCCAGTTAAGTGGCACAAGGCACAGTCTTTCTCATAAAATTTCAGCTTTCAGATTCCAGAGCACTCTGTGCTACTTCTGACTCTGTAAGCAGAAGACTGAATGAACGCTTCCTCTGATAAGTGAATTGTATAAGAGGCCCTTCACAAAATATGTGCAGTAATTTTACAGGCAGTCATTAAAAAAATTAGCACTCCACTCTTGTGTCTGAGGACATACTAGAAAGACACTAATGCATTTTCTAGATTTCAGCCAGTAAAAAAAGCACACTTGTTTAATTAGTCTTCCATGTGCAGCAAGTGTGGGGGAGGGCACAGATCAAATGAAGTTTCTCTTTCCAACTTCCATGTAATCAGAAAGAAAGAGCAGGAAATGAACATTGAAATGGGAGCCACAACATCTGCCTGCATTATTTAAAAGCACCACCATCACATGTTAATACCACTGGGCAAGAACAACTGTTTGCTATAACAATACCAACAAGGATATAAGGGGGCAGGGGGCAGATATCAAAGTGGTTTCACTTTCAAGTCATCATGAAAAGGAAGGATTATTCTCTGATCCATAAAGGCCCAATACACGCTAGCACAAAGACATCCCAAGGGGGGGGGTTAGTAAATCTCTTATGTTTCTGCACACAGCAGGCTTCTTTGGGCTATCATTTCCCACATAGTTTGCTTCTGATGTTATTAATCTTTCACAATTAAATGCAAACAAATTATTTGCATTTCTTCATACAGAGGATACCAAGCTATCCAATCTTGCTCATGCCGGCAGACGTCAGTCCCATTGCTTTTCAGCTGATTAATGGGCAGCCTCAAGCTGGTTTGAACATCATTCAGATCTGATGGGGGACTGGTATGGATAAGACCTCATCTTTGCATCAAGGAAACAAAATTAAATGCCACAGTAAACACACTTGAGACTACCTAGGGCAGTGGTGGTGAACCTTCGGCACTCCAGATGTTTTGGGCCACAACTCCCACAGTCCTTTGTCATTGGCAATACTGGCTTGGAATTCTGGGAGTTGTGCTCCAAAACATCTGGAGTGCTGAAGGTTCGCCACCACTGACCTAGGGCAATGACCCCCTTCCTATTCCATGTATGAAATATGACTGGGCCTGGTTTTGACGTAAACCTTTTTTCTTTCTTGACAATGAAATAGAACCCTCTACCACTGTTCTACAGGCCACTGTATGGTGCACAGTAGAGATGGGCACGACTTAGCAGTATTTTCATTTTCGTTTTCGTTTTTTTGTTTTCGTTACGTAACGAAACGAAAACAAAAAACGGTTCAAAAATGGACCGAAAACGGAAACAAAACGACTAATTTTGAGCCAGTTTTCGTTTTTCGTTACTGGAAAAGCACTCAATGGAGCTAAATGGGGAGAAACGAAAAAAAATCCGTTTTTGTTTTCGGTTTTCGTTTTCGTTACGTAATGAAACGAAAACGAAAAATTTTGAAAATTAGCTCACGAAAACGGAAACGAAACGAAACGGACCCTATCCAAAAACGAAAACAATTTTTTTTTCTGAGTCGTGCCCATCTCTAGTGCACAGTGCTCTCTCCACCACACACCTGTTGTCTTTCAGCATCTGCTGCTTGAGCTTCCTCTCTCACACTGGCTAATAATACAAGGAAGGCAGATGACAACAGGCCACTGACATAGATACTATAATTTATCTACCACACCACAATTTTGAAACCTAGTAACACTGGAGGAGGAGGAGGAGGAGAGAAGGGAGGGTCAGAGGGAAAGGGAAGAAGAGGTGAGAGGGGAAATGAGTTAGATCTTATGAGGCCGGATACATTATGAACATGTACACGAAACTTTCTGACTCCAGAAATTAGGTCATGCCATTTGGAATTCAAGTGACTTATATAAGATATCTGACCTCTGGAAAACTTATGAAACTTGTGGAGATTGCAAAGGTGTGACCAGGTTGCTCACTGCTGTTGGATGCAATAGCAGCAAACAACAACCAGAATATCCATAACACTTGAAAAGAAGCAGCAGCTGTGTTTGTAGTAGAGGATGGAAATACTTTTTCAAAAGTAACTACTATAATCAAGGTTCCAAACTAATCAATGTAATAGTTATATTTGTAAATGAAACTCTTTCATGTTTCCCACAAGTATTTGGGTAAATTTAAGGTACTTAAGAAGTTATGTACATATGAATTCCACAACCTATTGGCCAGTGGTACAAAACACACTCTCCTCCAACCCACCTTCACAGCTCGAAAATGTTGCAGAAATACAAAGCATAACATTACCCACTGCTCGAACCATACAGTATGACCCTGGTACCTGCTGATTCACCATCCACGGATTCAATTCTCTCCGGATGGCAATTGGCGATGCAAGGGCCCGGGCCTGACGGTGGGCCTGCACAATCGACAGAGGAGGAGGAGGCCACATGTCTTGGAAGCTCCTGCCAACCGCCTGCAAGCCTGGCAGTGGCGACAGCAGGGAGAAGACTGTGTGGCTGGGAGGTGCCTGCCCACCCACCCACCCGCAATATCAGAGGAGCAGCAGTGGAGGAAGCTGCATGGTTCTGGAGCTCCTGCCCACCTGCCCCCTTGCAAGATTGGTGACAACAGCAGCAGGGAGGAGACTGTACGCCTCAGGAGTGCCTGCCCACCTGCCTGCAAGATCAGCAGCAGTTTCAGTGAGGAGGCTGCGCAGCTGGGGAGTGCCTATTCGCCTGCCTGCCTGATCAGCGGTGGCAGGCATGGATGAGGCTGTGCCGCTCCGGAGCACCTGCCTGCAAGATTGGTGGCGACGGCCGCAGCAGAGGATTCCACGCCATTATGGATCACTTGCCTGGAAGCATCACAATGAGAAGGAGGAAGAGGCAGCCCGTGCTGCAAGAAGGACGGCGAGCACAGAACAACTGCCTGCACCCCTGGCACCCTGCTACCACTGTCACAGTTGGATAAGAGTGTTCACTCTTATCTGCAGATTTAGCTATCTGTGGGGGGGTCCCGGAACCGATTCCCCTGTGGATATCGCTGTCGTACTGAATTACATTTTAGTTCCCTATTCACTGAAATCTTATTTGCATAACTCTAGAAGGAACTTAATATTTCCAATGATGTTATGAAAGCAGCAATATTGTCTCTTATTGAGTGAGCATCATGATGTAACTAAATCACAACCTAGTTATTTCAAAAAGGAACTAATAACTAGCACCTAGTTACCCCTAAACCTCTTCCCAGTGTATCAAAGGTAAGCCCCATCCTTAACAAATTGACAACAAACTGTTTCCTGCATCATTTTTGCCCAAAAAGATAGTGGAGAAATTTGAAAGGCCACTTGCACATACTGTTGCTCTGCCATCCATTCCCATAACATGTTTTTGATGGGAGTACTGTGTTGTAGTGCCTCCAAGTTATATTGATGTTCTTCTGCTTAGTATCCTAGAGAAATGTGGAAACTAAGATATGAACATCAGGAGCCGCTGCTTAAGATGAATGACTCCCCATAAGGCATCAGTTCAAAGAACAGCAATGCAGTGATCTTCTTTAGAGGTTACTTGTAGAGATGGGCACGACTCAAAAAAATGGTGTTTCGTTTGTCGTTTGGTCGTTTAGGGGTCCGTTTCGGTTCGTTTTCGTTTTCGTTGGGTTTTTTGCAATTTTTTTCCGTTTTCGTTACGCAATGAAACGAAAAAACAAAAACGAAAACGAAAATGAAAAATTGCTGTTTCGTTAGCATTCTTTTCAGTTCAATGTATTTGCCTCAACAAAAACGAAAAACACGGCAAAATTTTTCGTTTCCTTTTCCGCTTCCGTTTTGTTTTGAAAAATTTTTGTTTTCATTTTTGTTGCGTAACGAAACAAAAAAACGAAAACGAAAACAAAAAATTACTCGTTTCGTGCCCATCTCTAGTTACTTGCTTAGCATTGACCAAGAAAATCTCAACAGTTGTTAACTGCATCCATTGTAACAGAATTAGCCCCCACACCAACAATAATAATAATAATCATATGAAACAGGCCTTTCTCTCTCTCATAAGATCACATCAGTGGGTTTTGCAATTCTCTCACCATCTCCTGTAAACCTGGGCACATGAATGAGTGTGTAACCAAGCATATGACCAAGGGATGTTGAAGCATATGACTGACAGATGATACTGTCACACACACTGGCCACAGTTTCCAGTTTTTGTTGTGCAGATTCAATAGGATTCTGGCCAAATAAATATACCAAAGAGATATGAGAGAGGTGATTTAATTTATGACACAGATGATGTCACCTGATACAATTGTATGGCTGACAAAATACCTGGTCAGTGTCCTCAAGATGGCCAGGGGCAGCCTATGATTTCTAGTTAAACCAAGAATGCAACATCTACAATACTGTGGGTATTGGCACTTTTAGATATACAGCTTTTCACAACCCATGTGGAAGAACCGAAGAGTGTGACAACTACCATAGGCCTGTGTCCATAACCATTTGGGATCTGAGTGAGATCAGAGAAGCTTAGGAGCTATTTGTCCCTGATACAATTTGGGATTGGAGATAAATTTGGTAGAAACACAGTTATGTACAGAAATATCATTTTGTGTGCTTCAGGTATGGATACTGTATGAATTTATGTTTTGTGATGTGTTTAAGATGAAAAGGATGTTTTAAAATGCACAGGAATACAAAATTACATATTTGAGAACTGCACACGAAATGCCTTAGGAAATGAAATTAAAGATTATAGAAACTGGAATTAAGCATAAAGAAGTGTGTAGATTTTGGAAAAAAGTGCATAAAAGCACTCATTTATAAGAATGCCAGTGGGAGCTGAAGACAACCAGGGAGAATAAAACTGGCAGCTTTCCACATCATGAGACTCAGTTTATGTTTTAGGTATTTAACTGGTGTCAGTGGTCTCTTGCAAAGACTCACAGACTCAGGTAATTAAATGTTGTATATTCAACTCTTTAATGGAAAAGAAATCCAGCTACCTAGGATAATTAAAATGGCAACATAAAAATCGTACGTTACAAACAAAACAACTATCTGATTGAAATATATGATTGTGTTCTTTGATAATTTGCTTTTTGAATTGAGATGTATATACAGATGATCACTCTGATATGTGCAGGATCGCTGTAACTTGGCAGTCTCACTGTTTTTTACCTGACACGGTACCACTCTCACGCTGCTAGCCCCTTACCTAGGGCTATTCCCAGGGATCAGCTGACCAGCGGTCAGCCTCTGGCCAATCTCCCCAGCTATGCTGGCAATGCCCGATTGGCCAGCCTGGCAGCTGGCCAGCGTGTCTCTGTCAGGTGGGGGACAACGAAGCCCCTCCCAGGAGAATCTTGGTCGAAGCCCCCTTCTGTGCATAGTTTCCTCTTCCAAAGATGCTAAGGAAGATTGCAAGAGGTGGCTGGCGTTTTTCCTCTTCCCGTCTCAAAACTTGATTTCTGAAAAACTGCCCCAAACTGTTTTATATGAAGCTTCATCTCTCTCCAAAGTTACATTTTGAGCAAAACAAAACAAAACAAAAATATATTGACTGAAATCAAGTAGTAAGCCACAACTTGAGTTTGCCCATTGAATCCATCGAACTTACATGGGTATTGGCTCACCAACTCTTCACTGATTCAGGAAGCCTATTGGGGATGGGTCCCACTGCTGGATTTTGGTCATTGTGTGCAAACAGCAACCTCGCACACATTAAAAAAGATACTATATAGTGCATTTGTTTCCAAACTTGAGTCCCCAGATGTTCTTCCAGAAATTCTGGCCATCACAGCTACTGGTGAAGGCTTCTCGGACTTGTAGCTCAAGAACCTCTGGGGACCCAACATTGGAAATCACTATTATTTTATATATAATTTTATATAATTTCATTAAAATTTTATATAAAGGCATTTATCTTTTTTTTAAAAAAAATGCTTGAGCAGGAGTTTCTGGATAGACTTAAATATTCCCACTACCACTAATACTATAGCATTTGCAGAGGTACAGATGTCAGACCGGTTCAACACCAGGTTCAACGGAAGAAAAGGGATCTGTCCTGCTCTCTCTTCTCTGTTCAATAAACCCTATCCCACCATTGGCTGACAATGCGAGACAGATTGAATTCACATATATTCAAAGAGGAAACTGACATCTCTATGTGGATCATTGTTGTCTGTGGCAAGCTGACACACCACCCCCTTGGCTACCATTTTAACTTCAAAATGCCTGGTCTGGATTTATGTGTGTCTCTGTGTATGAGTGCCTGTCCCTGCTGCCAGTGGAGATTTCTGGGCACAAAGTATTTGGAAAACATCCTCATACTGGCTGCAAATGGTCTAGATAATGGTATGTGTTGTTATTGTTCTGGCACAATTAAAATATACTGTGCTGCAAACAGTAAACTAGATTGAAAGTGTTTCCCTCCTTAGGGCATCTTGCCAAGACTTGGTATTTATTAAACTAGGATGTCATGTGGCTATACAATTCAAGCCGCTTTTCTCACCATAAACACACACATACACAGACACAAATTCTCATTTTGATGTATTTTATGTTCTGTGCTTTTCTCATTTCACTCTGGAGTTGTCAGCAGTGGGTTATAAAGCCAAGGCATTCTTCTTACTAGCCACTGTTCTCTCTCATTCTGCTAATACGTCTTTTCTTGGTGATAACAAACAGATGATTTTTCTGATTCTACTTCATTTAGGCCATTGATCCATCTATCTCAGCAATATCTATACCAGGGCTGTCCAGCTTTGAACAGGCTGAGGTCTACTTTTTCCAGATGAAAGTGCCTGAGGGCTACTACACTAAAACCTCTACTTATGAATTTTATCTGTTCCGAGCATATGCTCATAAGTAAAAACATTTGTAAGTAGAGTAGCGGTTTCCCATAGGAACACACTGATAATCAATCCTTTCTGGAGGGAACATATTTCAATGCATTCCTATGGTAAGGCTGACCATGCACACGCTTCCCTTACACCCACTCGAGCCGGTGTGGACGGGTGCAAGGTGCACTTTCCCTCCCAACCCATACAGGGCCTGACTTGACTCTACTTCTCCTCCTGTTTTCCCCCTTCTCCGTTCCAGCCCCCTCGCTGCCACTGCTGCCGCTGCCCATAGTTCTCACTCATCTCTACCATGTTCGCTTGGCAGATGGGATGGGCCAAGCCAGCAGCAGGGCAATCACATCGCCACGGCAGCGCAAGGAGGAAGGAATAGCTCAGAAGGTGAGCAGGAGGAGCGGCAGGTCACAGTCTCTGTGAGGCAGCTGTTGGGGTGGGAGGAGGATGACGATGAGGAGGATGGAAGGGTGGGAGGAAGGAATTCTCGGGGGGGAAGAGGGGGACGTCACCACGCAAAGGAGGTGGCCATGCCCATGACCCCACCCCTCACTGTCCCCTCCACTCCCCTTCCTCTGCTCTGCACCAACAACTCAATTGGTCACGAGACAGTGGTGCACCGATCATCTGGCAAGTAGGGAGAGCAGGGGACTGTGCCATGGCCCTTGAACTGCCCCACTCATCTGAGACAGTGGGCTGGCAGACCCAGAGCTTTGCTAGGGCAGTGGTGGTCCTTGGGATGGGGGAGGTAGAGGTGGAGAACTTATCCCTTCACATTTTTATTGATGGCTGGTGGGCTACTTTTGAACCCTTCATGGGCTACTGGTAGGCCCCGGTCTACCTGTTGGGCAGGCCTGATCTATACAAATAATCAGGGAAGAGGTAACAAGTGGGGTACTCCAAGGCTCAGTCAAGAACCACATGCTCTTCAACATTTTTATTAATGACTTGGATGATGAAGTGGAGGAAATACTTAGGCTGAATATCAAAAGAAATTTCTTAGTATGCCAATGGAACCATTTACCACAGTAGGTGGTGAGTACTCCAACACTCGAGGCCTTCAAGAGAAAACTGGACAACCATCTTTCAGATCTACTTTGATTTGGATTATTTCCTTGAGCAGGGGGTTGGACACAATGGCCTTATAGGCCCCCTTTCAACTTAGTTATTCTATGATTCTATGGCTCCCCCATTTAAGACAGTCAATGCTCCTAGATTTATATGGAGATGTCTAGGAATTAACTGACTGGAGGGTCTTTGACTTGTAAAACACATACTTTGTCATTCGGTTATTGCCTTATCAGCAGAATGTCAATAAATTTTTTTTTTTGGCTGATGGTGCCAAGAATGTTGTATATCTCTGTAAAGATTCTGGGAGCTACAGTCCAAAATA
>JAHTLZ010000122.1:28651777-28679232 GCA_023846285.1 Phrynocephalus versicolor | reverse complement strand
ATAAACTGTATTAAAGGGTTGGGAACCACTGTCCTGGAGGAAATACTATGTGGGCACTGAAAATATAAAACACGTGCCAGTTCTGCTGTACTTCAAGTACAACACCTCTCCACCCTTTATACTTCATTCTTAAAAAAACTGCAAGAATATGAAAAAGGTATGATCTTAAAAGATATATCATTAAAAACAAATAGTAAGTTACTTCCCGTAGTTTACAAAACATGCAGGAATCCATATATTAGTCTGCATGGGGAAATGGTATTGCAGCTCACAAAGTCACAATCTGTAGTGAGTCCATATGCACAGCCTTCCTCTGTAGAGTTGAGTCCATCATGTAGCAGTTGCTGCACTTTATAATCGTACCATTTTACATTCACTTTTGAAGTTAGGGTAGGTTGAGAAAAAATGACTTGTCTACTTAAACTCCAAAGCTGAACAGATATTTGAACAAAGATTAGAAGCCTGGTTTCATCCACCTCTCCATTTATTTGCTCTTAAATTGAACCAATTATACCATCAAAGAAAATATGGATATCTATCCTTATTATCAGTTTCACTTCTGAAAATTTACATTTAATTTGATTTATGAGGTAATACAGGCTGGACAAACTTATAGCCATGGAACAGCACTTGAAAATGCCATATTTCATGGCTTGATTATATGAAAGTTGGCCATTGGCATTGCTTGCATCAAATGTGAGCCTCGGGTCATTTTCAACTCTAGGATTTTATGACTTTACGTTTTTGGCTGCAGACCTTCTTTGGCATCATGCTGGAGAACTACATGGCCTGATTTAGTTTCAAGCTGGATCAGAGCAACATAAGCTGTTTTCTGAAATGTGATGGGAAATGGTTCATTTCTCTGAGCTATCTAGGAGAGTTTGTCCTACCACTGGCATTGGAGATAATGATGTTATTTATTGCTAGGTTGCTCTCCCAGGTATTTGAGAAGCCGTTACCTGGCCAATTCTTGATGGGGAGCCATTTGAGGTATAAAAGAAACATCACAAAATGCAGAGATTTCTGCAAATTATGCTTGCAAACAAAAAGCTGTGAGACTGATGCTGAAAGTAAAATGAATAAATAAAAATGGAGAAGTTGTGGGTGGGTGGAAGATGTGGAGAAAATGAACAGATGGTGTTCAGACTATTATGGAGCAAATAAACAAGACATAAGGAACAACGTTGCTACAAATTCAAGAGCTGTCAAGCAAGCAACAACAGCATCAAAAAGTATGATGCACTTTGGCAGCTTCAGACTCCACAGGCATCTTATAGTGCCACTAGGCATATTACTGAGAAATGCACTATGTCAGGATGACATTGTTGTATAATGACTCCAACAACATCTGTTGAGATCAATCCTTCCCAACCAGTTCTCTTGTGCTGCCAATTGCATTGGTGACAATAGGCGCCCTACAGCTCCATCTCTATGCTTTGTAGACTGACTGTTTTAAGGTGTCAAATGCCAATAGGCAAACCTATTGACAGGACTACACATCAGCTTAACTATTACTATTCAGAAGGGAAACATTGAAGACAGAGTAGTGCAGGGATGGAAAACCATTCTCTAATATTTGCCTGAAGCAAATGTATACCCATCATCAACTTTGTTGTACCAGGTTTGACTATAACATCTTTCTAATACAGTATTTCAAATTTTGGACAGCATTTCATTCTGAGGAGCACACTGCATAAAATAATAGCTTCATCTAGATTTTGCATCATGAAGAGTCCTACTGCTGGATCTAAAGTTCCACTGTTCCTAACTGGGAGACAGTCCTCCCTCATGTCATCGGAAATCCTTCCTTCCTTCCTGAGAAGGGTCAAAGTACGAATGGGAGACGGAGTCTCAGGATGTGTAAAATTAGGAAAGACCAATATTGTCTCTTAGATCATCTTTTAAAAACATTGGCTTGATGCATTTTGGTGAGGCCTTCATCAGGAGCTGAGCAAAATAAAATTAAAATTATAAATTTCTGGGAAAATATACACTAGAATATATAGGAAACCCACAGATCACAATACCTACCTAACGTTTGATAGCTCCCATCCTAGACCTCTGCAACAATATCTCCCATATGGCCAATATTTGAGAATCCAAAGAATCTGCACCATGAAGGAAGACTTTGTACAGGAGTCCCGGATAGAATCATAGAGTTGGAAGAGACCTCAAGGGCCACCCAGTCCAACCCCCTGCCATGCAGGAACCCCCATCACAGTATTTCCAACAGATGGCCATCCAGCCTCTGCTTAAAAACCTCCAAAGAAGGAGACTCCACCACCCTCTGTGGCAGCATATTCTACTGCCGAACAGCTCTAACTGTCATGAAGTTCTTCCTAATGTTCAAATGGAATCTCTTTTCCTGTATTTTGAAACCATTGCCCCAAGTCCTAGTCTCTGAAGCCATGGAAAACAAACCTGTTCCCTCTTCAATATGACATCCTTTCAAATATTTAAACATATCTATCATATCCCCCCTCAGTCTTCTTTTAGAAAGGCTAAACATTCCCAGTTCCCTAACCCATTCCTCATAAGACATTTCCTCCAGACCTTCAACCATCCTGGTAGCCCTCCTCTGTACCCGCTCGAGGTTGTCAACATCCTTTTTAAATTGAGGTGCACAGAACTGGACACAGTACTCCAGGTGGGGTCTGACCAGAGCAGAATAGAGTGGTACTATCACTTCCCTTGATCTAGGCACAATGCTTCTGTTGATGCAACCAAGAATCACATTGTCTTTCCTGGCATCAGATACTGAGACATCAGCTAAAAGACAGGTGTTACCCAGATGAGGTCATAGACAACAGTCTAGATAAGGCTACTAGGACCGGACACACTCCTTAACTAAAAGATAAAGAAACCCTCTTATCATATAAACTGTGCACTGACATATAATCATGTAAAAACCAACTGACAAAATGCATAAAAAGACATTTGGCACATCCTAGAAGATCTTGAAGGGTTTAAAGAGGGAATACAAATATCCTTTAGAAGAACTAACAATCTGAAAGACATACTAGTTAAAAGTGAATTTAAAGAGAGAACACCATCAGTTCCCAGCATTCTACCTGGAGTTTCCCCCCGAAGAGGACACCATCCATGTGGACATTGTGTCTACTGTAGCAATACAAGACATATGTCAGAATTTGTAGACCCACAGAATAAGATATATACCTTGAAGAATTTCACTAACTGTACTACCAAGGGAATAATCTATGCTATAAGGTGCCCATGCAAAAAAAAAAAACAAAACAAAAAAAAAAACTGTATACAGAACAAACCTCCAGAGCCCTGAAAATACGAATGGGTGAACATCTTAGCAATTTAAGGAACAAATGATTGGGCAGTCCGTTGGTTAGCCATTTCATGGAAATGACCATGCAATTAAAGATCTGTTGTTCTGGGCTGTAGATAAACTGCCCGGAGAACTGTGAGAGGTCTCTATTGAGAAGGGAGGTAGACTGGATCCTGAAATTAAAGACCCTAGTACCTCATGGGTTTAATGAAGAGACAGTTTTCCACCCTTTATTATAACAACCATAATGTTATCTCACTGCCCTTGACACTGGGCACAGCTGCTTATGAATGTTCCTTTCCCCATTGTCTTCATTCTAAATCAAGACGGGAAGCTACTGTTAAGAGAGTAGACAGACCAAAGAAGAAAAAAGCTTGGTATGCATATGCTTTTATGGTATTTTGCAAAATATATTCTGGCATGTCTAATGTGCTTCGTACATGTACTGCAGTATGTTTATAAATCCTAAACCATGTATTTCTTTTACAGAAGGATATTTAATATGCAATTTTATAATTTTAATTTTGTTCTGCCCAGCTTTTGAAGAAGGCCCCACTGAAACGCGTTGAGACAGAGCTTTTAAAAGATTATTGAAGAGAGAATAAAGGTCTTTTCCACTTTTACACATCCTGAGACTGTGTATCCCATTCGTATTTTGACTTCTGTGGATGTACCAGTTCCTTTGCTTTGCTCCTGAGAAGGGTGCCATAGATATCCAACAGCCCTTAGCCATTACAATATTTTCTTCTTTTTGTGAGGCATCAACTTTTTCTCTTGAATAACACAACAATGTATTTCATCCTTTTTTCTTCATTATCTGTTATCTCCTTTTTTCTATTTCGCCAGCATTTTACTAGAAAACTGTGTGCCTCACATTAAAATATATCCACTGTTATTAAAGATATCATAACATTTTTGTTTCTTTTTGTTTCTTTTTGCTTGACATGCTTGCTCAGATTAACACAGCTGCTTCTAAGACTACAGAAGGTTGTAGATCATGAGAAACTACAGGTTGTTCTGTAAGAAATTGATGTGCCACAGCACTTGATTGTCCTGATGCATAGCTTGTATTGTAGATAGGAAGCTACTGTTCAGGGAGAATATGTAGAGAGATAATGGTTCCCTATAGGTAAAGGTGTTAGACAATGTGGTGCCTTTAATTTTTTTCCTGTTTTTTTTTCCTGAAGTCTTTTTTGTTATTTTCCAAAATATATATATATGGAAAAATTAAAAAAAGGAAAAGAAAAAATGATTGTGGAATGTTTGGTTTTAATGTGATGAATAAAATATTTTAAGAGAGGGTGTTCAAATATTTTCTAAATATTTCTAAAAAATACCATTGAAACTTAGACCCAATTCCTTCTATACATTTCTTCAGTTCTTTTTATAAGACTGAGTTATTTTATTTTATTTTATTTAAGATTATGGAGAGGAAATATGAATAATTGTTAATTCTAGATTATTAAACATGGTTTTGTAGAGTTTTTTGTTCCACATAAACTAGTATAACAGTTCAGGAGATTGTTACTCCATTTGCTACTTTAATATTATTTAATTCTGTTTTTAAAAATTGTTTGGATACACTATATTTTAATATGCTAGTTGTGATAATGTTATGCCAAGTCAAATTGTCCATAGTCATAGTTTATGTTCCTAAAGTAACAGAATTACTTTCAAGCTTTAAAGGGGATAGGGAATGATAATTTAGCATATTTTTTCATTTTTTTTCTGAAAATTTCTGTGTTTTTTTCTCCAAAACACCCCTGAAATTTTACATCTCTAGATTGCAGCCAAGAAATCAGAAGATCACTGAGATTCTGAAGGGCAGCAATGAAGGAATTTGAAAAGATCGTAAAGTGTAAGGATGTATCATTTGAGATGAAGACCAGGCTCACTCAGTGTCTTTTATTTCTTATCACCACATACGGGTATAAAAGCTGGACAATAAAGAAAGCTGTCAGGAAAATGCTGACTTATGTGTCATGTGGTGCTTGTGCTGGACTGCCAGGATAGCCACAAGCGGTGGTGTGTGTTGCATCGTTACAGTCGTGACCAACTCTTCATGACCCCATGTCCATGGAGTTTTCTTGGCATGAATACTGGAGTGGTTTGCCAGTTCCTACTCCAGGCGCCTACAGCACCTGGTATTCACCGGTGGTCTCCCATCCAAGTACTAACCAGGGCCAACCCTGCGTAGCTTCCGAAATCAGGCGAGATCAGATGGGCTTAGGGCATCTAGACAGCTAGTTCAAATCAAGCCTGAGCAGTCTCTGGAGGCAAAAATGTTGAAGCTGAGACTGTCCTATGTTTGGCACATGATGAGAAGGCAAGGTTCTCTGGAAAAAAAACAATGCTAGAAAAAGTTGAAAGAGGCAGGGAAAGTACAAGATGGAGTGACTCCCTAGAGGAAGCCAAAGGCTTGCATTTACAAAACATGAGTAGAGCAGCTGAAGACAGGAAATGTAGAAGATCACTCATTAAAAGGGTTACGATCAGCTATCTGCAACTTGACGGCACATAACAACAACAACACAGGGTTGCAAATTATGTCCCCCGAGTCACTGTTAACCTTATAGTTTTATTCTGCTCCAAACACCGCACTGATTCGGCATGATAATCAATTCTTCTCAGTGGTTTTCTTCAGGGATACCTATCTAGGATGAAAGAATACATCCTCAATTCCTCATTCTTGTCAACTTAAGCTGTCTCAACAGGATGAAAAACATAAACACGGAACTTTAAGGGCCCATGAGATGCCTCGCCTCCCATCTTCCTTCCATTCCTCTAAGTCTATGTACAGTATTTTTTGCAAAATATCTTTAGTGTCCTTTCTCTTTGAGTAGCAAACTGCACACCAGCACATCCAGAAGGGCCTCTTATAAGAATGCTACTTTGCTTGCACCCCTTGTCTCAGCTGGGGAGGCCTTTTTGCCTTTCACAGCATAGGTAGGAAAATGGACAAATTGCTATGGACCGAGTATCAAAAGGGTGCTTTATGTTATTTTGATCTACTGTTCACAGCACCTTCAACAGCCAATAATAATAATAATAATAAATATACAGCTTGTGAACCTTGCACATGATCCAAAAACACAGATGTCCACCTAAGAAAGGTATTAACCACTGTTCTTTCTGAAGGTCACCCGCAAGAAGTTGAACTAATTAGCTTGAAATTAGTTGGAGAGACCCAACAAATGGCCTTCAGGTCATTTTTGAAATGCCAGGATAGTTGGCACAGGAGTATAAGTTCCAAAAGCAAAATAGTAGAGAAAGAGAATGGTCAATAATAGCTGCTACTTATTTATTTCCCTCCCCCTCCCTCATTGATGAAATTATATGGTCAAGCACTTGTTACCAGAGATAGGCATAAACCTTGGTTCAAAGGTTTGTGCTCATTCATATGCATGGCACCACAAATGCTGCACATTCCCATCCCTTGTCTCCCTGCCTGGACCCCCCACTCATCAGCTGGTGCACACACCTCTCCTCTTCCTCTTTGCCTCTTCAGCCAGTCTCCCTACCCTGCACCCTTGGTGGATAAGAACATTAGAAGAGCCCTGCAGGATCAGGCCAAGGGCCCATCTAGTCCAGCTTCCTATATCTCGCAGTGGCTCCACCAGATGCCTCTGGGAGCACATGAGACTAGATTCCTGTCTCCTAATACCCACTTCCTTGTGTCTGGCATTTTGAGGTACCCTTCTTTGAAGTCTGGAGATAACATGCATCCCCTTCATAACATGTAGCCCATGATGGACGTTTCCTCCAGAAATCTGTCCAATCCCCTTTTAAAAGCATCTAGACCAAATTCCATCACCACATCCTGCAGCAAGAAGTTCTACAGACTAACAACATATTGGATAAAGAAATATTTTGTCTGTTCTCACTCTCCCAATGCTCAATTCGAGTGGATGACCTTTGGTTCTAGTATTGCATGAGAGGGAAAAGAGCTTCCCTTTTGCCACTTTATCCATAATTTTCTATGTTTCAGTCATGTCTCCCCCTCCCCCGTGCCTCTTTTCCAGACAAAAGAGCCCTAAATGTTTTAGCCTTTCCTCATAAGGGAGGTCCCCTACCCCAGTAATCATTTTAGTCACTCTCTTCTGCATCTTCCAGTTCCACTATGGCCGTTACTTCACGAGCCGCTCGCTTCGCGGCAAGCCGTCATTTCTGTGCGAACCGATCGCTTCAGTCCGCATGCTCCTCCTTTTTGGCTGCGACGTCACCCCGACCACGCCCCCTTTAGTGTGCTCCAACCGGGGTGAGTGATTCCCCTGGCGGAGGACGGGAATCTTTTCGCTTCGCATCTCGCTTCGCTCCCAACGTCACGTGTGGTCTCGGTTTTTGGCTTTTATTTCAAGTTTTTTTAAAAAATATTCAAACAGGGATATCGATGCATCACTATATTGTTTCATCGCTTTGCGCTGTTACTTCCTCGCACGAGTAGCAGCGGCGGCGGCGGCGGCGGCGGGCGCAGGAGGAGCCGCTGCCGCCTCGCCCGGCCAGAGCAGGGCACCCGGGGCAGGCAGCGTGCAAGCGGCGGAGGGCGGGCGGCTGTGCCATGCGGGGCTCCCCCCCCGAGTAGCGGCGGCGGCGGCGGCGGGGGGTTGCCAATGATGCCAGGAAACAAAACACAGGATCGTACAGTAACCACGCTCTGTCGTGAATGACAGCCAAGCATTGATGCATCGATATGCCGAGTAAATTTGTTTTAAAAAATAAAAGGAGAGTGGAACCGGACATTGCAAATCAGCTTTCTAATGCGAAGGGAGCACGTGAGGTAGTAATCGATTCGGTCCCAAAAATGCCCCGCGTGAGTACAGAGAAACGGGGGTGGGAGCGAAGGGAGACCATGTGACCACCACGTGACCACCTCCGAATTCAAATCGAAGGCAAGGTCAATTCGAAGCGAGGCACCTCGTGAAGTAACGGCCTATGACTTTTTTGAGATGTGGTGACCAGAACTGTACATAATATTCCAGGTGCAATCTTACCATTGTTTTTTACAATGATATTACAACATTGGCTATTTTATTTTCAATACCCTTTTTCATTATCCCTAGCATGGAATTGACTTTCTTCACTGCTGATACACATTGGATTGACACTTTCATCGACCTGTCCACCAGCACACCAAGATCTCTTTCCTGATCTGTTATGAACACCTCAAAACCCATTTTGCCCCAATGTGCATCACTTTGCATTTTCTTACATTGAAACACATTTGGCATTTTGCGACTCGTTCTCAAAGTCCTTCTAGAACTTTTCCGGTCTTTACCACTTAGAAAAAATTTGTGTCCTCTGTAAACTTGGCCACCTCACTACTTATCCTGGTGTCCAGGTAATTTATGAACAGGTTGAAAAGCACCTATCCTACAACAGATCCTTAGGGCACACTACTTTTCACCTCTCTCCATTGTGAAAAGAGTTCATTGGCATTTACTCTCTGTTTCTTAATTCTCAAACAGTTCTCAATCCACAGGAGGATATGCCTTGTTATTATGTGGTGTTTTCTCAGCAGCCTTTGGTGAGGGACTGTGTCAAATGCCTTCTATCTTCAAGATAGATTGTATCCACTGCTTTCCCCACATCCACATGCCTGCTAGCCTTTTCAAATGAATCTAAATGGTTTGTGAGTCAATATCTACTCTTACAGAAGCCATGCTGATTTTCCCTCAGCAAGACTTGTTCTTCTACATATTTTAAATTTTTATCTCTGATGTGGTTTTCCACCATATTCCCTGGAGCAGATGTTAATGTCACCAGCCTATAGTTTCCTGGGTCCCTTCTCCCCCCCCTTTAAAGATTGGTGTGACATCTTCTATTCTACACTCCTCTGGTACTGTGTCTGTTTCTGGGGACAATCTGCATATTTTAGCTAAGATCTATATTTCCTCAGTTCCTTAATAACCCTTGGATGGATATGTCTGTGGAGATTCTCAGTCATCCAAGTAGGTTTATCTGGTAATTGAGTTAGGGAACTGGACTTCTTTTCTCGAGAGATTGATGGATGCCATCTTGGATGGATGCCATCTGGGCCCAATTACTTATTGAACTTCACTCAGTGATTTAGTGCTCATCCACTCAGACAAGGAGGCAGGCCAGGCAAACCCATGCTCTGGGACTGGTCGAACAGCTGAGGAGGAGGAGGAGGGGGAGGAGGAGGAGGAGGAGATGAACATGTTCCAACTGGTGAGTGGGTAATTAGCCAGGAAACGAGGGAAAGGGAACATGTTGCATCAACCTCCAAACTGAGGTTTGTGCCCATCTGTAATCCGTACCAAACAACTGAAGAATTCTCTCCTTATCCGTACATATACAGCTGTCTGGGATTTTGCTGTGATAAAGGCATCTCTCTGAAAAATAAATACAAATTACAGAGTGCCTAGAAACTTGCCATTACTAAAATAAGGCATGGGAGTGTCAGATTGCACATATGTTGCTAATACTGTTCTATGTAGATTCAAATTACTGAAGGCTGCTGTTACTCAGATCTATGTTTAGTGATAATAAGTGGTAATTATATAAAGTGACTAGAGTGTTCAGAAATTCTTCCTGGGAAATGTATGCTTTTAGAATCTTTTACAATTCTGTGCACATAATAAGTAATAAACAAGGTAGTAAATTGCTGTTTTGATATTATAGATTGCAAATAGGCCCTGTTTGCAGAGGAGCAAGGATGTGGTCTGTTGAAGAATAACGATCATTAGTGATATAGAACATGGTGGCAACTGCCAGAGGACATTCATTCTGTATACCATACTATGTATCTTAGAAATGAATTCAGTGTTTTGCTAGCTTCTTAAAAGGTTCTTAGCAAGTGGCAAAGTGCCACAAGTTAGCCTTTATGTCACAAAGAACCAAGTGCAAAGCAGGGTGTGAGATAAAGTGTTTGGTTCACGTTGCAATGTGAACATACCACACAGAGTTCACTATCCATGTAGTCCTGCAGTGTGCACTGCAGTGGACTAAATGTTATAAATAATACATGCATAAAATGCACAAATTTAAAACAATGCATACAAAAGGTGCACAAAACATTGTAGTCAACATGAAAAGTTCTTCTGAGAATAATATGCATCTGGGCACATAAAAGATAGCACAAAATATATGACTTGGGGGGAGTATCTATCTAGCTAAAGAGCAAAAGGAAGGAAAATACACATACAGAGAGAGAGAAGAAGAAGAAGAAGAAGAAGAAGAAGAAGAAGAAGAAGAAGAAGAAAACCCATCACTGGTATGACATATTAGTCATGTTAAATATTAAGTCTGTTTGCAACTTAAAAGTTTGTTTTGTTCTGACAGCCTGTCATTCTGACCTTCAAAGAGGTGATCAGCACCCTAACCAGGAAGCCAACAAGAGCAAATGACGGCTTCAGGAGTATTCATTTCTTGGCATCCTTCATGACATGATAAATCCTTTGATATTTGGTTCTTCAAACCTAAAGGTGATTTATCCGTCTTTGGATCCAGCAAAGGGATTAAGTATTTGAGCAGTATGACATGGCCCCTTCTTCTCTACATAATACTAGCTTGGCAACTGACAGGGGAGAGATAAGAGTTAATAGCTAAAAAAGTTTATATGGAAAATATCAATAGAACACTTCTTTTTTCTCTGCTACAAAAAGAAAGCTGTCAGCCATTGTTTAATTCAATTTACTACCTGAATCTCATTACATGTTTGTTTTCAGAGTCTTAACAATCACTGCTGGAGGCAGCACTAAATGTGTAACAAATAATCAACTAGATCAGGAAGTTATGAACTTTACAGGACACTGCTGTTTCTAATGCTGACTACTTTTCTAGTATATTCTGCAACTCGTTTCATCTGCAACTGTGCTCTTAACCATATATCTGTTTCCTATTCTGTGAGCTTGTCTATCCAGATTGTCACATGTCAAAACATCTATCATTAGTCCATGCACGGGTCATAATCTGCACACGTGCAAGCATGCTCGCATGCACACCCACTCACTCAATCACTCACACACACACACACACAGAGAGAGAGAGAGAGAGAGAGAGAGAGAGAGAGAGAGAGAGAAAGAGAGAGAGTATTTGAGTACCTAATTTACATATACTTTAGACAGCCCCTCCAAAAACATATGTGTTTCATGGAACTCTTGGACTCCTGAAAAACGGACTGAATCACCAGTGATGGATCAGGTATGGTCAGTTTCTGGAAGCCAGTACAGCAGCACCTCTACTTACGAGTTTAATCTGTTCCGAATGCATGCTTATAAGTTGAACAACTCGTAAGTGGAGGAGCTGTATCTAAAAAATAAAAAAAATGAATTTTTAAAAAATAAAAAAATGTAAGTAGAGCAGATCGCATCTAAAATGTGTAAGGCAGCAGTTAAAATGCCAATGGTTTTCCGCTCTTAAGTCGAATTGCTCGTAAGTAGAGCTTCTCGTAAATAGAGGTAGCACTGTAATTACTGATACTCATTGCAAGCAATTACTATTACTTAGCACAATTACTTCTTCCTCTGCACAACAACATCACTGCTTCAAGTACTACTTGTATTTTCTTTGGGGATGTTTAATTCCTTTAAAAAAACCCATTAAGAAAATTTCCTGGAACATGAAAAAATAACCATAACAGATCCAAAATATTCCAAAATCATTCCGCCCCAAAGTAATAGCAACTAAGTATTATTCATTCATTCAGTGGACTAAGGCACCAAAACTGTAGACTGCAAAGTCGGCAGCTCAGCGGTTCAAACCCCGGGTGCCATGCAGTGGAGCGAGCTCCCGCTGATAACCCCAGCTCCTTGCAGCCATGCCAGCCTCATGGCCATGGACTTGCACAGCACTGGTTCTTCCGGCTTGAATACGGAGATGAGCATCGCCCCTAGAGTCGGACACGACTAGCATGCATATGCGGGGGGAACCTTTACCTTTTTATTATTCATTCATGGGAAGGAAAGGCAATGGCATCATTGGTAAGTACAGTGGACCCTCGTATAACAAATGGTTTGTATAACATAAAATCTCTACAACATAAAAAATTCCAGAGACAGGGGAAATTTGCTAAACAGAATCATCTATGGGGTGAATCCATACAACATAAAAATGGTCACAATTAGGGATTACTCCATTTTCAATGCATTCCTATGGGAAAATTGTATAAAGGAAAATTTGCTTAACATAATTTCATTTGGAACAAATTAATTCCTTTATACAAGGTACCACAGTATATTACTTTCAAAAGAAGTTTTGTTATCCTTTCACTACTGGTGGGCAACTTTTTTACTTGTAATAGGCTACTTCCAAACTCGGCTACAAAAGGGCAGTCAATCCCACATTAACAATCTTCCCTTGCAATTCCCACATCTGGAAGATGGTTGGTTCTAGAATGTGTTCCTAGTTTATGTGGAGGAAGCAGTAAACTATATGTGCACCCTATGAACTTCTGCAAGGCCTGCTATTCCATGCCTCATTATCAGGGGTTCCAAAGTGGCAAGTAATGGACAGACTTTCCTAAAGGACAGAAAGTTTGAAAGCAGATTACGCAAACAATGCACAATTCACAGCAGTCGGGACAACATGCCAGATCGTTTAGGTAAAATATCAATGATTTCTGCTGATAAGTTGATATTTGTTTTAAAAATGACTCTCTGCATCATCTTGTTCTTGGTGCCAATGCCACACTCAGAAGTAGTGAAACAGTACAAGGTTTATTAAAAGATAGACTTGCAGCAGTACAGAAAGTATTTGAAAACACAGAGCACAGATAAAGGTTAGTAGAATCAGTGGTAGAAATCCCAAGCCCCTCCCCAGCTCAAGGGACCAAGGGTCCCTTAAGGGTTTGAGACAGCATAAGCCTGCTGTCCTGGACAGACTTCAATGTCTTCACCAGCATCTTATATACCCTTTCCTTTGACATCAAACTATACGTATCCTACACGTGCCATCCCTCGCACATTTTCTTCGCTCATACCCAGTTGACCGTCAAAAGCCAGAATGACCTGACCTTAGGCTTGCCTCCCACTTCTAGCTAACCACAAAATGTTTGCTTTCAGGAAACTGACACCCCCGCAACTTATCTTCTGCGGTCATGCCAAGCTTTAGCTGTAGAGAAGATGGGTCAATGAGAGGGAGGCAAGGAGGGAAGTGTATCTGATAGTCACAGTCAGGATCTGTTAATATTTTAATAACATAATGCTTATATCAATTGATAATTTGACTTTTCTCAACCTTATCACTGCAAAAATCATAAAACAATTGAGTACTGGATAACCGCTCTATGTGCTTCATGTTATTTTTCAGGTTTCCTCCAGAACACATAGGTTCTCATGTAAGCAGCAGCAATGTAAAAATAGGACTAAGTATAACCCAGTAGTCATGTGAAAAATATTTGTGCCATTTTGTTGTTGTTTTGGTTTTTTTTGCATGAATATGCAGGAAAATTTATTGCCACAAAGTGTGCCAAGCTGCTCTCGAAACAAATTCTGAAAATTAGTTTGGAGTTTATGTCAGCCTTCTGCTAATCTTTTTGCCCCTTCTGATCCATGTCGAATTATAATACTAATGCAAACAGTTTTGTCCTATTGCATCCTAGGAATCCAAACTAATACCCTACTCCTAGGTAAGAGTTAAAATCAACAGCATCTGTAATTAATTTCAAATTGAACGAAGGACTAGAGTGCTTTCCTTCTTGTAACAGTATGTGTAAGAAACATTGCATCTTTTCCTCAACACTAAGCAAGCTTACATTTGATTTAATTTGTCATGCCATTATTACTATCCATCACTCTGCATTTGAATATCATTAAGCATCAGTGGTGGGAAATACCTGGCCCTACCACTGTTGACAAACTGGACTCTTGGCTTGCCTCACCAGTGGACAGACTGGTTGTGGATGCTGGGAACTAGAGATGGGCACGACTTAGCGGTATTTTCGTTTTCGTTTTTGTTTTTCGTTTTCGTTACGGAAACGAAACGAAAACGAAAATCGGCACCAACCTGGACCGAAAACGGAAACGAAACGACTAATTTCGAGCCAATTTTCGTTTTTCGTTACTGGAAAAGCACTCAATTGAGCTAAATGGGGAGAAACGAAAAATTTTTCGTTTTCATTTTTGTTTTTTCGTTTTCGTTACGTAACGAAACGAAAACGAAAAATTTTGAAATTAGCCCACGAAAACGGAAACGAAACGACTCAGACCCTAGCCGAAAACGAAAACGAAAACGAAACTTTTTTTCTGAGTCGTGCCCATCTCTACTGGGAACTGATGTTTAATGGCACGTAGGGGGCTTCAAATTATCATTCTGTTAAAGAGGCCCCAGAATTATAATTGGATTGGGAAGAGGAACATTTGGTTTGGATGGATTTTTAATATATTACTTACTTACACAAAGAGGGCATGTGTGCCAATATTTTGTGACTAGCCATGCTCTAACGGCAGCCATTTGGTGATGAGAAGTGAAACACTTCTTTAACATTCCAAACATGATAAAAGGACACTGTCCCCTTGATCTATTCCTAGGCCTATCAAGTAGATTCAGGGTAAGATGTGACTCAAGCTTGAGACACCTGCTTACAGTTTCTGCCATTAGCCAAAAAATATCTCCATGGTGAGACACAGTGCTGAAATAAATTACTCTTGTTCCCAAAGTGAGCCTTCTGGATAGGGCCTGAGTGTATCAGAATGTGAGCGTATCTTTGATGGGCTATTTTTGTTGTCCTGAACATTTATTAATAATACAATAAACTTACAGGAAATGATTTTTTAAAAGCTAAGAATCCATTGTGTGGAATATAGCATTATTTTAAAAGGCAGAATAAAAAAAAAATTCACAAACCTGAGTACCCTTTCAAAATGCCTTCTTCACCTCTGACTTTTTCCTCATGAGAGAAATTTCATTTTCATGTTTCACTGCATGTGACATGAAGCTTGAGGGCCGTAGAACAAGGCAGGAGTCACATTGTCATAGTTTCTCCCTGGCTGAAGTTGCAGCAAGCATCTCAATGGAGCTCTGTCACTGAGCTAAACTGTGCCTTTGAGCTAACTGCCAAGTGAGTAAGGGCAATCTGTCATCTAAATATGTGTTAAATGTGTGTCAGGGCAGCTTCACACCCAGGATATAATTTCAGATTTTGGGGGGCAGTGAAGGCAAAGATTTTCCTAGAGGGATAAAAAAGATTTCTTAACAAAGTTTACCATTAATATGTTCAAGCTTAAATTGTCAACAAGCCAAATGAGTTATGTATGGGTAAATATTGTGCTTATTAATTTGTACAGGTTATAGGAACTATAATAGTGTAGAGTTACCCCTTATTGTTAACTGTACGTAATGGTGCTTTGGGTTACACATTTTTAGCACGTGAACATATATAGGCTTCAATCCTATATATTCTGACATGGGAACAACCCATTAGATACAGTTCATGTTACTTCTATATATATCTGGAGGACAGCACTGTTCATCTTTCAAGTGCTGTCATTCATTATGTAAAACCAGTACAAAATCTGCTCATAAACATACTGTTTTGGGGATCAGAGTGATCCCACTTGTCATGAAAATGAAATAGAATGTAATTTCTTCCAAATAGTACCCCTGATCTTGTAGCTTTCTCTGAGTATATTGCACAGATAGGTGCATCATAAACAGACAAGACAAACTGCCAAGAACTCGTTAGGCTCTCTATGAATTCTCACTTTTAACAAGGAGCAAAACCACCTTTTTTTGCTTGTTCATACACATGAGAGCTAAATCGGCAAAGATGTACATTCCAAGTTTTCATCAACACCCTTTATATTATACTACCAGAAATAAAAAGTATGGAGTTACTTTTCATAGTACAGTATACTTTATGAGGCAATATTGATAAAATAATCACAGTGTCTTACTTCATCTATCTGCATTAGGGGTGACAACAAATTAAAAAAAAATGTATCAGCAATGTCAAACAATATCACTGATTTGTTAAATATTCATCAAGTTGGAAGATCGAAGGAGTATGAAGGGATGAATATTTCGTTATTTTATTCATCCCTTTGTCATATTTTTAAAGACAGCCCATGTACAAATGTAACAAAAATAAAATAAAATAATAACTAACCCCATCAAACCTGCCTTGTACCTACCATGCCTGCCATGCTGCTCCCTCCTCCAGCAAGGCAAAGAGGTGTGTGTCTTTTGTTTGTTTTGTTTGCTTTGCTGTCCCAGGGCTGACAGGGGACATGTGCAAACATACCCTGCTGGCCCCGGGGATTGCAAGGCAAAATGGAGATTTATTTTTAAAACTTTGTTGGCCTGGGGCTGACTAGTGGAGATATCTGTGCATATCCCCACCTAGGCGGGGACTTGCGCAGATGTCTCCTGGCTGCCCCAGGGCTGGAAAAGAAAAAAATATGACTTTTTGTATATTTAAAAAACTTTGCTAGAGTTGGCTTCACAATGGTGGCAGGGATGGAGGCCACAGTGTTGGATGAGGTAGAGGCAGGGTAAGTGTGAAGGAGGTGGGGGGTAGGTACAGAGGCTTGTTTTTTAAAGCCCCCACAAACTGATTTGTGATTTGTCAGTTGGAGGGGGTAAAATGTGTAGTTCCTCATTGTTGATGAATTACGATTCAGAATGAACCACCATCTCTAATTTGAATTATATTAGTTTTGTCTACAGTGTCTTTATATGTTTCCTTTTCAGAGGTAAGACTGAAATATTTCATTCTCATCCAAATGCGAAATTATGTGAATTTTTGTAATTTTCAGCACCCCCCCCACATGAATTTTGTTTTCAAACAAAACTTGTGTATGTTGTGTAAAACATTGTGTTTTGCAGGAGTTACAATTTTAAAATGCAAAATAGAACACCTTTTTGTGCAAACCACTTTTATGGCTAACACTCATGACAAAAAAGAGAGTATTTTTTCAACGATAGGTCTTTTTAGCATAGTTTCTTATGGTGTTCAGCTTTAATTGTTTATGAGCCAGCTTGAGTTCCCTGTAGAGAGGAAAGATGCACATAAATAATATAACACAAGTTTATATTGAAACAAAAATAAATTGACATGACAAGACACTCTTTTTTCATCAAGAATGAGAAAACTGTATTTGTTACATTTTGAGGTGATAAATTTGGGAAGGGTATGGTTGAGAATCAAAGTGATGTTGCATAAAATATTGAGTTCCTGTTTCTGATAAGCTGGATCTGAGGAAAATAATTCAGTTGAGGTCTATCCCTCTGCCTCATGGTCCCATTTTTCCCATTCATCTGCTCTACAAACTGCCAGATAATTCCATAATAAATTCTTCTTCACCACAATATTATCTGCAACACTAAGATTGAAGTGTGTGAGTTGGATATGATTAATCTCTTCCTACTGTGTCCTCCCAGATGCTTGGGTCAACACTAACATGTTAACCTTGAGTTGTTTTTGTTGTCTAATTTTGTTTTGGACACTTGCAACTGATTAAGGATTTGGCTCATTTACCACCCAGCCCACTGACCAGCCGCCTCTATTCCTGAGCAGACAATTTTTGTTCTGGGACCTGACCCACATTAGAGATTTTACTGCTGTCATAATATCTATGGGTTGTGTTAACTTGCTATCAACCCAACCTATGAGTTGTTCTTCAAATGGAACATATCATGGCCCTCAATTTTTGTTTTGCTTTGTTTTTCAGTCAGAAAACTGCTTGCTCAGGTTTAGATTTAAAATGGCTCTGGAAACTTACAGAACTGAGAAAACATTCACCATTTTCCACTCTCAAAGATTAATGGGCTTTGAATGATTCATGAGGGCACTGGGAGTGTTCCAGTTAGCATGACTGGTATTTCTATCAAAGTCCCATTTGGTGGTATGGAAGGCAGAGATCATTGTAGTTGATGACCCTTCCATTCTCATCTACTTTCTCCCAGTGAGTAGAACCCATTTGACCCCTGAGCTGGGGACAATTAAGCAAACAGTTTCCTATTAATGAGGAAAAATTAAGGTGTTCAATAAATCAGACATCAGAATTAATCACCAGGCCTATTTCCCACCATCGCTTTTGCACTTTCACAAGGTCATACACTGAAGGTGATTTAAACAGTTTTTGAACTCCAGCCCTCAAACCCAGCAGAAAATGTGAAGAAACCTTGGAAGACAAAATCGCTTTTGTTCAGTACAACACAGATCACTCAAGGGATGTGTTTAAGATATGGTCTGGCCCAGTTTTACTGGATAGCATTCTTTTGCTAAGGGATGAGGCTGTCAACAAGATGTTGGCCAAGCATGGGCTACTATGATAGTGTGGGGGCTAATGAGAAATATTGCCAGTCAACCAAGCAGCTGCCAATTAATACATCAATACATCAATAGAGAGAAATTATTTTGGGGTCAAATAAAATAGGCCATTTGATACAAATAAATGTTGACAACAAAATGCAGGGGGATGAGGGCCTCTGAGAAATGTATAAAATGGACAGTGAGAAGAGTTGACAAATCCACTGCATACACTTGCTGCTCTTACAGTTACTATATTTTAAATTGTTTTAATTCCCATGAGGCTGCTCAAGCATATTATAATACTAGAGTAAAATATGGCACACTAGAAAAGCAGTATGATTTTAAAAATAATAATAATAACCAGTTGCCTGTCATGAAACTATTATAAGGGAAATAAATTATTCCTAATTGTGTCAGGAGTAGATTATAATTTCTCAAATTAAATCTGAATGGATCTCTGTCTAAACAGTTTTTAATGATGCATCTGATGATCTACCAAACATGTTACCAGATATCCACACCGAACACAGAGAAAAGTAATAGTTAGGATTCAGCAGGATGTTTGAGACAAATAAGCTACAGTAAAGTGATGCTTATTTAATAAAGCCTGAATGGTAAACATATTTTAAATAATGTGTAAAGAACTATCTGGGTTACTAGAACTATAGATTTATGCATTGCAGCTTATGTATTAGCCTTATCTATGTAGGCAACTAAGGCAAAAAAAGTTCTTCAGTTTGAAAGATTCTAGTAAAATGAAACATTTGGGCAAACATTTAAGGAAATGGTAGCAGTTGTTTCTAGCAATATAAATACTTGACTTAACCAGGATATGATTGATTAGGAAATCCATTTAACTGGGACATTTCCCAGGGAATAGCATTAAACCAAATGAGATTTAACTGGCAAGGGGCAGTGGTTAATTGGGAAGATAATGCCATTTAATTGGGATGCCTACAGGCAGCTAAGTGATACTGAAATATGTATGTGTGTAGTCTCATGTTTAGAATTATATTTCTTCCTCTCCAGAATAAACTAGATGCCAAAGCTAGATTGGAATTTAGGTTTTAAATGCTTCAAATTCTATTTATTTAGCATAATAGAGTTGAATCCATGGTCATTTCTGCTGAGTATTGCATTGATGAAATCCTAAAGCGGAAATGCAGTAGAAAGTCACAAGTAGATTTCACTGGCTGCATCAGTGAAGATTTGGTAAATCAAGACCACTGACTTGCTGTAGTTGCAACATACTACGGGATTTCAGCCAATGAATATATTTGGATTGCAAAGTTACAGCGGTAGATTCGGCTTTTTACTGTCATATATTTTAACTTCTTGGACTTGAGGATTGTAGTTTGTTGAAACTGAATTTTCTGCTCTAATTCAAGGAGCCTTGCTACAACTCTTTAGCAGAGATTTTCTAAGAATGCTACCCCCCAAATTGCATCCCATTATTTTATGAGAACGACCCATGGCAGTGAAAGTGGTACTAAACCATTACAACTAAAATACTCTACATCTCTTCTATACAGTTCTATACAATGGTGCCTCTGATAATGAATTTAATTCGTTCTCAGAGGCAATTTGTTATCTGAAAAAAATTGTTACCCAAAATGTGGTTCTCAATTGAAATGAATGGGAAACTGATCAATCCATTCCAGACGTCTGAGAAAAGGCATAAAAGCTGGGTGTGTGTGTTCCAGACCTCTTTAGAAAGTGCAGTTTAAAGGCCTGCAGTGCTGGAACACCCCCTCCAGAATACCTCCCCTGCAGTGCAATGCAAACATGGAGAAGAGAAACTAGCAAGACTATCCAAGGTGCAATGGGGAAAAACGCAAACAGAAGAATATAAGCAGCAAGAGAAATCCAGCCTGTTCTTGCCTGCAGAGCAATGGAAAAGATTGCAAACATGGACAGAAGAAAGCAGCATGACTACCCCAGCCTTTTCCTGCCAAAAATGCCAAGAAAAACAGTGCAAATATTAATTAAACCTAGCTCCCTACCTTTCCAAGTTCAAAAGGTTCAAACCCCTCAACATAACATGTCAAGAATGGCTCGAAAAAAACATGAAATAAATGCCCTAACTCCTCCCATCCCTCCACAAATGAAAGGGGGTGCAATACATCCTGGGTACACTTTTTTGTGGAAGGCATTATGAAATATTTGTTATCAGAGGCAGCCCATAGGGAACTTTTGTTATCTGAGGCAACCCTATACCCAGAAATTTCCATTTGTTATCCGAAAAATTTGTTATCAGAGGCATTCTTAATCCAAGGTATTACTGTACTTTTATCAGCATATTATGATCTACTTATTTCTTTCCTGCTTTTGAAATTCAGATGTTCTGCCATATAATGGTTCGCATTAATCAGACTATGGCATCCAAACCCTTCTTTGAACTTCCCAACATGTAGGCAAACAACTGTTGAAAGGTATTTGAGTAATTTCATTTTCCATTTCTTCAGCAAATCGTGATTTAGAGCTGCCCGAATTTCTATCAAGTCAAGGCTTCTGAAAATGCACCAAAGGCAATAAAAATATTCATCAATGATAATAATGGGAAGAATGTGCACTAAACACTTCATTCTCATCGATGACACTGTCTTGACTTGATAAAACAGGAGGATGACAGGATATTGGTATATCCCTGAAAATTTTTAGAATCCAGGGCAGAGTGAGGCATCGAGCAATGATTTTTCTTGGCAAGGCCTTGAGGACTGGCGCAGTACAGTGTCCTTTCCCTTAAAGAAGGAAAGGATGCATACTATTGGTATTCTTTGTAACCCTTTGCTTCATTTGCAAACAATCATTCTTGTTCTCCTCTCCTCTTGTCTAGAATCCATCACAACATCACAGTCTCTGGAGGGGATTCTCATCCTCCTTTGTGAAGATGAGGCAAATGAGGAATGATCTACATCCTAAGTCAATAAAGACATCACATTTAAGCTGTAGTGGCTAATATTTGCAATTGTGATTGCAAAACCATTTGGAAACTGTTCATTAAAACTATTTTTCCTTTCTTTCATGCTGTCCCTATCTCCTGCTTGTAGACTCTCTGACTGTATGGTCCTTTTTTTCCTTTCCTTTCCCTTTTTAATGCGGTACATTATTTGGTCCTGGGCTTTGGCAAAATTCAGCTTCATACTTGCTTTTATGCAAAAGAATCTCTCAGACTATTGTCAGGTGCTACACTATGAACCAGTTCTCATAGTTTTATTCATCTATCTCTCCTTCCCTCTGTTCATTCAGCCAACCAGCCATCTTCTCGCTGTCTACAAATCTCTTTTGCTCGTTCTCTCATTAAAATCAGCATAATGTGTTTTATTAAGATTTACTAGTAATGATTTTAATAGCTCTGAACATACTATAATAATTTACTAGCTCCAACTGAATGATCTGGAGGTGGCAAATTATTACAAAAAAAAATTCTTCTCTGCATTTTTCTTTCTGAAGCTGCATGTTGATAGACAGTGTCAATCACAAACACCGTTGGCTCATCCTGAATAAGAATTACTCAAGTTAGAATAAGAGTCACATTGGAAATTATGGGGCCTACTATGGCATCCCCTGCAGTAATGCTCCCAATTCTCTAGACATCTATTATTTATCAAATTTACATAGCCTGGAGGCATTTCCCCCTCTGGCTTTAAATATCATATTGCCTCCTGTATTTCCAATGAGTTTCTGGTTCCACTGAGACAAAATCATGTCTTGTGTCCAATTCTCCTATTTGCCAGGATAACATATCTTTATTTCTGGAGAGAACTAGGTGAAAATATGTAGGTAAAAATAAGCATCACCCAAAGTAGCAAAAGTTTTAATATCACCTGCCCGGTTTCTTTCTGTTACATACTACCAAGTTTGCACTACCTGGAAAAATATATCTTCAAGTTCTCATAATGCAGGCCTGCCCAAAGTCCAACCCAGGGCCAAATCCGGCCCGTCAGGCCATTCTGAGTGGCCCGTGACTGGCTGGCCCGCCCCTCCCTCCCCCTCCTTCACCCCATGTTTTTGGTTTTTTTTTAAAAAAAAAATCTTCCACCAACATTGACACCGCTGGGAAGCTTGAGGGGCTGGGTGGGCCAGCCAGCCAGTGAGCAGAAGCTTGTGGGGCTGAGTAGGAGGGCAAAGGGCGGGCCGCCGCCACCAGCACTACAGGAAAGCTTGTGGGGCTGGGCGTACACATGGGGGATGGGGCATGGGCAGGCCACTGCCACCGGCATCACCGGGAACCTTGTGAAGCTAAGTGTGTGTACACAGGGTGGTGCGCAGGCAGGTCGCCGCCACCAGCATAGCCGGGAACATTGTGAGGTTGAGAGCACGCATGGGGCAGTGATCAGGTGGGCCACGCTGCTGGGAAGCTTGGGCACCTGGCGGACGGGCGGTCTGCCGCCACCGGCACCACAGGGGAATGTGTAGGGGTGGGCAGGCCAGCGGTCCACTGCCACCATCAAGGACCTTTGGGGTGGGCTGGCAGGCGAGCCGTCGCCACCGCTGGGGAGCTTGGGGGGTGCAAGGTCGCACAGATCGCCTCTTCCAAGGGTCAACCTGTGGCCACGGCTCCCTTTGGTCCCCACCTTCCTTCTTTCCTCCCTCCCTTGGTCCCCACCTCCCTCCCTCCCTCCCTCCCTTGTTCCCCACCTTCCTTCCTTCCTCTCTTGGTTTTCACCTTCCTCCCTCCCTGCCTTGGTCCCCGCCTTCCTTCCTGCGGGTGGGGTTGGAAGGGGTCAGTGGGTGGGGCTTATGGGTCAGTGGGTGGGGCTTGCAGTGGGGTGGCAGGGTCAGGGAGCAACCATCCCCTGACACATTCTCAGTCACCAAATCTGGCCCTCCTTACAAAAAGTTTGGGCACCCCTGTCATAATGCAAACCACCACCACCACCACCACCACCACCACCACCACCACCAACAACAACAACAACAAAGCTACAGTTCTTGTAAGGAATTATATAGTGTCCCCAGTTAAGGATTATGATGTGTGTATGTGCCATCAACTTCAACTGAATCTAACAAGACTTTCAACATAAATGAGATGTTTAAGGAGTGGTTTTACAACTTTCATCACCTGAGTTTCCATGGCCAAGCAAGAATCCGAACCCAGCTAAATCCTAGTCTGTCACCCTACCCGTGATACCCCATTGAGCATACCACATTAGGAATGGGGGGATACATACATTTTTAAAATCCCAGACAGTTTTGTCTATGTTTACTGCTAAAAAAAAAATCTTATCACGTGTTGGCAATAATCTGCACTGAAAGAAAGTACATGAAAATGTATATTTAAGTAGATATCTGCATAACTACACATCACTTTTTGCCATGTGTTTTCTCTCAAAAGATGCATTTCTGAACACTTCCGCACTCAAATGAATTTCTATGCACAGCTCAAAATCTTTCAGAACAGAAAATGGTGTTACGCTTGGAGAAGTGTGAAAGCCCAGTGGATTTCAGATTGTCCATTAGTCTGGAAGATGCAGGTCAAGTCAATTCCTATTGAGATTCTGAAATATCAGAAAGCTTTACTTTCATAAAGCAGACTTGACAGGATTGCCACAGATCTTTTTATGTGGCACGGAGAGGTGGAATATGGGGGGGGGGGAGGCACATACATTTGAATTGAGACACTGGGGCTATCTGGGGTTCAACCCATAGGTGCTATCCTTCAAACCATCAGAAAGAGGATAATGATTTTTTAAAATAATATGACCAGGAATCAGATTTTTTTCCAAGGGGCATCAGCAAAATTCTAGTGGCACGAGACTACAGTGTCCAATAAACCAAGGTACTTGAGAGAAGAACAACAAGATTTCTGGGCATGCAGAGATGAGCTCCTCGGGATAAGCGATCAGCCGTGTGAAACCAAGGCTAGCTTTAAACAAACGAATACATCCACTGTGGCATAAGAACAGATTAAATCTGTTAAGCCGTAGTTCTTCGGCAGGTAGAAAACAGCAGAACAGGGAGCCATATGATTTTATAATCTGCATCATAGTAACACATTCAAAATGCTGCAGTAAAACGGTTTGTCAGATCTGTGACGGCACAAACCAATTTTCTAAGGATTATATTATCACCACTGTTAACTATACTTGCCTTTGGCTTGGTTCATAATGTAGCACAAGCTGTTAGGTTGTGTATTGTTCCCTTAAACCTACAGAATAAAGGCCTTACACCAAAGCTGATTGCCAACACACACGCACACGCACACACACACACACACAAGAGAGAGAGAGAGAGAGAGCGAGAGAGAGAGAGAGCAACAGAGGAGCATTCAGCAAAGCGTCAAGCCAGTTCTAACGCAATTTCTGGGAGAATAATTTTTGCATAAATTATATTTTAAAAATTAGAAGCAACAACCATCTGCAACCTGTATTTTATTTTCCCACAGAAAATTACAGAAAGGCTGTGCAAGGACACTTATAAAAACCTGTTCCTAATGCAGTTTAAGCATGGTCAGCGTTAAATGCTTTTCCAAGCTCAAGCAAACAGGATAGGAACGATGAAACCCATGAGTGTGGTGCTAACACAGAAAGTCCTGAATACTTTTAGGACAGGAACATCCAGAGAAGAGCACCCAATTAATTAAATTAAGATAATCTAATTCACCTTAAGGAAACAGAATTTCATAGTCTGAGGTGGAGATGGGAAATATGCAGGTAAACTAGTTTGTTGCAGGTAAACTAGTTTCTCCCTGGCATCAGAAAGCACCATCATTGGGGTATCTTCCTCTGCTCACTACCATTCACGCTTGTTGAAAAACCACCCTGACAATTGATTTTGTATATGGGTAAAAAATAGTTAACTGATAAGAAAGGAGTCAGATTTTCCCTTTTGGTATTGTCAATATTTGGGCTACTCATTGCTATATAAGGCTTGGCATCCTTACATCTTGCTGGCAATGGGGGCACTTGGATTGACCTGAACTGTTGCATATAGAACAGAAGACCAGGCAGACTCTTTAGTTTCCTGTCCTTTTAAAAATGTATCCCCCAGGGATAGCTCATTTTTATTCTTCTCCTGTAATAAAAATGATCCTTTTAACCCTAGTATTTTAATTATGTCACCACTTTTATGATGTCCTTTTTATAGTTTTAATTTTCCAACTGATTGGCAGCTGACGAGATCTTTCCACCAAATGATACAAAGTATTAAATAATAAAATATTAAAATAATAATTTGACTTTCAGTAGCCTGCCTGACCATAGAGTCATGCCATTGTTTGGCTTGCGGTTGATGCTACATGAATGTAAAGCAGTAGAAACAGCAGCCACAGTGACAACTCCCAGTCTGAAAAGAGAATGAGATCAACTAGTCAGCTAGCTATGTGTGAATTCTACTGGTTTTCACCATGAGTGTCTTCCAAATTATTTAGGTATACAGAATAAATGCAAAATCTCCCATTGCACGTGATGGATTTTGTCTATTTTCCTCATGCGAAGTAACCAGGCCACAATTCCAAGGAATGTAAGGAGCCAGAGATGTACACCGGGATGAAATTCAGAACATTAAGAAACATTAAGAACATTAAGAAATTCAGAACATTAAGAAACAAAAGGCCAGCTGCTAGGAGCTTCATTCCCTGAAGTGGACAGCAATTTCTTTCCACACAGTTCGATTTTCACTGTGGAGAAAACAAGAGCATTCATCTCACAGTATGTGTGTCTTGTCCACATTCAGCTGCAGTGCCCTTGATCTGTCATCTAATGGCAAACCTACACCCTATGATGAGCTACAAGTGTTCTTTGTTTCTTAAAGAAACACTGCTAAAGCTGAGCTTCAAAGCAGACCAACAAATACTGTACTTTATAAAATTTCATTCATGGCTCTATTCATTCAGGCTCAATATATCATATACTCTGTCTCTCTCTCTCCATACTGATAGCCACCAATTACAAAGATATTTTCAATCAAACATAATGGGCAAATAATAGGCCAGCTCTAATACTAATGACTTTGCTTTTAAAAAGCACTCCCTAGTCTAGTGTGTTTGCAATGTCTTATTAAGGGATTGCTTTCATGGACTAAATAGGCTTCCAAAAAGAACTTAATCCACTTAAATTCTGGCATATCTGTTCCCTTGATGAACATGTGAGTCCAAATAAGTGATATGATATCACCATGGAACAATTTTACAGCTAATCCAAGACTGAAGGTCTTTGTTGGTATGCTCTTCAAACAAAGGCTGGTTCACTGATTTCAACTGCTGTAATTTGATATAAACATTGGCTCGTGAACTCAACCAGTGGAGGACTGCCCTGCTGTGATGTGCTGAGGAATTTCCCCCACTCCACCTGGGTTGCACACAGCAGGTACTGCTGTCCCCGAATCGAGAGGGGCAGGAGAATGAGATTAAAATTATTCCTCTTGAAATAAAGTAGGGATGCAGAATCTTTTAGCTTTTGTAGTATTAGACTACAACCCTCGGAATCCCTCATCCATGCTATTTTAGGGCTTTTGGGGATTAAAGTCCCAAAGTTTGCAGCCCTTGTTTGTTTATCTTCATGGTCTTGTCAAACACGTAGTGGGTGGCAGGGAGATGGGGTGGCTTTGTGCGGCCAAGTGTATCACCTGTTTTGATCTCGGACCATGCTTGTGCCCTGGAGTGGTCCTGTGGGCATACTTTTTTTAGAGTTTGTGGGGAGGTTCTCCAGCAAACAGAACCAGGACTTTAACCCTCTGGGTTTTCCATCCTCCTGTTGCCCTGGGCTGGGGTTTTGGAGGGTGTTCTGTTTATGGCATCTGTGGGACTGGTTTGGCACTGTCTCCCCTCTGGGCCCTTCTGCCTTGGCAGTGGCTATTTATATTATTTGTTTGTTACATTGCTTATATCTTTTATCTGTTTTTGTGAGATGGGTAGTGTGATCTGTTACTGCTGGTGTTGTGGGGGTTGAAATATTGTGTGTGTGTGTGTGTGTGTGTGTGTGTGTGTGTGTGTGTGTGTGT
>JAHTLZ010000122.1:28604302-28651767 GCA_023846285.1 Phrynocephalus versicolor | reverse complement strand
AAAAAGAACTACGGTCAGGTAATTGAGGCCTGTCTCCCATTCTGACCCCTTGACCCACTGCCACATCCCAGGGGGCCATCCCTTCCATGCCTCCGACCTGTCCTGTTTGCTGGTCAATGCCAGTCCAGTCCATAATAAGATCCCTATCATCCATGATTTGATTGTGGATGAGAGGGCCAACCTGGTTGTATAAGCACGACCTGGTGGATGAAGAGGGTGGGGCTTCCCTCATCCAGTTTTGCCCCCCCCCCCCATTTCACTTCCAGCATTTGGCCAGGTTGGAAGGTCATGGGGTGGGGCAGCCATTATTCACAGGGACTCTCTATGTCAGAAATCTGTGGCATTGGTGTGTCCAGGGCTGGAATGCCTGTACCAACTGGTGGGAAAGCAGGATAGGTTTGGGACCTGTCCCTGTCCCTACTAGAGCTCTCTGAGGTCACCTCGCTTGGTGGTGGTGGGTGATTTCAACATGCACGCTGAGTCTGGACTGTTGGCACTGGCTCTTGACTTCATGAGGGTTGGGAATTTGTGTTCCCATCCTGTGTCATGGTCAGATCACTATCTGCTGACTTTCCCTCTGGCAATCGCTGCCCCACTCCACAGGGAGCTTGGACTCTCTGTTTGGGCCCACCCGCAGAGGCTCCTAGACCTTGTTCGGTTCTTGGAAGCTTTTGGGGGCTTTCTGGATGGGCTGGCCGATGACCCTTTCAGCACCTGGTGGATAGGTGGTATGTGGATGCCATGCAGGCTGTTGACCAGATCGCCCCCAAGCACCTCATCCGCTGTCAAGCCCACTCCTCTCCATGGTTTACATCTGACTTGCAGGTAATGAAGCAAGAACAGAGGAGGCTTGAGAGGACAGAGGAGGCTTGAGATGGAGGACAGATCAGATAGAAAGTAATTGAGCTGTGGTTAAAATCTGGTCCAGATGCTATGTTCGGGTGATCAGGGAGGCTAAAAGAATTTATGTCTCCCTGAAAATTGGTGAAGCCTCAAATCACAAGGCAGAACTGTTCTGGGTGGTTCTAGACCTCACCAATCCTTGTCAGCAGGGTCCTCCTCCTAGTGATTTCACTAGTGAGTCTTTTGCAGCCCATTTTAAGTCCAAAGTTGAGGCCATCCATGCTGATCTGGATTCCAGTTCCACTAATCCATCTCCGGGTTTTGCTTCTGCTGCACCCCCTCAGTCTTCTCAATTAGTTGAATTTGGGCCTATGACTCCAGCTGAGGCCTTCAGGGCACTGGCACATTGCTGGCTGGCAGCTTCTCTGTTCGATCCCTGCCTGTCCTGACTGATTAAGATCGCCAAGGGAGCATGCTGGAATGGACTTCTAAGATTGTGTCTGCCTCCTTCAGGGACAGAACTCTTCACGATCGCCTGCAGAAGACTGTGATCAAGCCCATTCTTAAGAGATCTAGCCTGGCAGTGGACACTTTGTCCAACTATCATCTGATAGCCAATGTTCCCTTTCTGGGCAAGGTGGTCGAGCAGGTTGCCACCGAATGGCTCCAGTCGTTCCTGGAGGAAGATCATGTCCTGCATCCTTTCCAGTCCAGATTTAGGCTGCAGCATGGGATGGAGACAGTCCTGGTCACATAGCAGGATGACCTCTTGAGGGGGGCTGACAGGAGATGCTCTACCTTGTTGGTCCTCCTCGATTTGTCTGTTGACCAAGGTATCCTCCTGGGTCTGGTTTTGGAGGAGGGAATTGGGGACTTAGATAGATTTGAGCTGGCTCGATTCCTTCCTTGGTGGCCATGCCCAGAGAGTAGAGCAAGAAAATACACAAGAAAAGTTGTGCAGGACACATACGTTTTGTTTTAAAGCAGGGGAAAAGTGAAGAATAAGGTGCTGCAAGGGTAAGTAACACTTAATATAATTCTGTTGTTTGTTGCAAGATTTGAAAAAGGCCAGATATTTTTCGATGCTGGGACTGCATGGCTCTATGCTGACATTGATATGTTGCTCATTTTCTCTTCAAAATAAGAAAAAGAAATGACCCTTCCACTATAAAAGGCCATAGTTTAAAATATCAGTCAAAGAGTAAACCTCCAGTGAGTTTAGCTCTGACTAATACAGAGGTACAATTTCTAATACACATATATCAAGACTCCATTGAGGGAGTGTTCTTTGACCAGTAATTAACCTCTGAACCACTTGTATTACCTCAGGGGAAGATGTGTTCCCTAACAAACTTTCTACCCATCAGCCTTCAAACCTTAGGGGATAAAGATGAGAAGAAAACTTCCGGAAAGAAAAAAAAACTCTTCTTTTTGACCCCTTCTTCAATCTCTTCAAACAGTCATCTAAAGTTTTGCTCTCTTGTGTCCCAGCAATTATTCTAGAATCTGACTCTCACCATGATAATTAGGGGGGAAACGCCTATTTTATGTGGGTAACACATTTGAATCTTTACAAGCATTCTGATATTATATCTATTATGGATGGAAGGTTGGTGAGTAAAGCAAAAAAGAAACCAGGGTTAAATACATAATAACTGCACTTGCTGTGAGCATGCGACAGACAGACAACCTACAACAGATTGGTCAGTAGGAAATGGGACACCACAGAAGATGGGAAGCAAAAAAGAGTGCATCCTACATCTACTCTCTCTGTGTCCAGAAAAGATAAGAAACACTGATATAAAGGGTCCAGACATACTTTTCACAACCATCTTCTACAGGTAAATATTGAGATGCTGCTAATGGGCTACTTCCCTTTTAGCCCTTGGTGCCTTATTTCACAGATGACCAGGTCACCTGACACAGTTAACATGACATTTGGCGGCATGATTACCATGACATGCCTGGATAAATAATCTTCTGTCTATGGGCTGTGATGAGATGGAATATGCTACCCACGACATAGGATGCAGACTGCATGGCTACATCAATAAATCAGAGGTTGCTGTGTGGACTTGATCTTGTCCTAATATCGTGGCACCTCTGCTTACAAGTTTAATCCATTCTGAATGCATGTTCATGAGTTGAACAACTCGTAAGCAGAGCAGCTGTATCTATAAAATAAAAAATTAATAAAAAATCAAATAATGTAAGTAGAGCAGACCGTATCTAAAATTTGTAAGGCAGCAGTTAAAATGCCAACAGTTTTATACTCGTAAGAAGAGATGGGCACGAAGCAAACAATTTTTCATTTCCGCTTTCGTTTTTTTGTTTTGTTAGGTAATGAAACGACAAACGAATTTTGTCTCTAAAATGAAATGAAACGAACTGAAACACCGGAAATTTTGTCGTGCGTTTCATTTCCGTTACTGCAATATGAGTGAATTGCTTAAAATCCTAAAAAAATCACAAAAAATTGAAATATATGGTAATGAAATGGTAACGAAATGAACCAAAACGGAAACGAATTTTTTGCAAAAAATTGCAAAAAATGGAAACGAACCGAAACAGACCCTCCAAACGACAAACGAAATGCCATTTTTTTTATTCGTGCCCATCTCTACTCGTAAGTTGAATTGTTCATAATAGAGCCGCTGGTAAGTAGAGGTACCACTGTAACTTTCAGCTCAATTTCTATTACTGTTTTCCCCTGTGTTTTCACACTTGTTGATCTTTTCTTTTTAAAACCAGCCTAACCATTAAATGCTACTCAGATATGCATCCATATCTTTTGACATCCAAAGCTGTCAAAAATATTCTCCTCAAATTCAGTAAAGCAAAACATAGTTAAGAAAAATAATAACTCTTTTGGACATTTTCAGGTGGTTATAAGGAGTTCAGGGATTCATAAAGCAGGCTAGTTTCAAATTACCCAGAGTAGATCGCCCCTTTTCCTCATTACTCTAAGCACATCTGATCTTGCCTGATTTCGGAAGCTAAGCAGGGTCAGCTCTGGTTAGTACTTGGATGGGAGACCACCAGGGAATACCAGGTGCTGTAGGCGCCTGGAGTAGGAACTGTCAAGCCACTCCAGTATTCCTGCTAAGAAAACTCCATGGATATGGGGATCACAAAGGGTCAGTCACGACTGTAATGACACAACACAAACACAGTCTCCATTATTATTAGCCATTGACGGGAGAAAGAATAAAAGTTTAATTATTTACAATTGAACAGATAGCAGCAAAACTAACAAATATGCCTGCCTATAGCAACGGGCATCAATAGACTCACTGACTGCTTCCAATGGACTAAGGAGAGGGAATAAGCTCAAAAGAGGAGAGGTGGTGATCTCTCTGAAATTCAAAGGCAGGAAAGGAATAATTGGTTAGTGCTGGATATACTGACTGTCACCCCAGCCCAAACAGAGCCCTCCCAGTCGCATCTACTAGAGACAACATGCAAGGCTGCAAAAACTCCAACACAGACATAATACATTTGTAATTGTCAATGAGAAACCCCTGACTAGATGACTGATGGGATTGCCAAAACTGTTTTAACAAATGATTCTCTGACATATGTTGCCTTAAAAACCAATCGGTATTAGGATATATATAATGTGATGGAAGAAGCAATACAATCCTTTACATGTTCACTTGGATGTAAACCACAGTATGCTCAGTGGACCTTTTTTTCACACATGTTGCCATAGGACTGTAGCCTGAGAATATACAGTACTGTAGTTCCATTTGTATTTCACCTTCCCTTCAGTGAGCTCAAGACAGTGGACATGGTGTTCTTCTTCCCCACTACATGTTCACAACAAGAACAACCCTGTGAGAAGGTCAGGTTGAGTTAGCGTCAGGCCCAAGGTGACCTAGTGAGTTCCTTCACCCTAAGGCAGTGGTGGTGAACTTTCAGCATTCCAGATGTTTTGGACCTCAACTCCCACAGTCCTTTGTCATTGGCAATAAAGGCTTGGAATTCTGGGAGATGTGGTCCAAAACATCTGGAATGCCGAAGGTTTGTCACCAACGCCCTAGGGAAACCCAATTCTGAATCTTATTGAAGCCCCATTCAACATTCTAACCACTATATCACAGTGTCTGCCTATCTTTCTTCACTGTTCTGTGTAGCTGTGCCTATGTATCAGGAGGGAAAGCCTCGAGACTTAAGAGCTATACACTAATTTTTGTTTATATGAAGTGCTACTTTGGGAACCAACTGGATTCTGGCCAAGGTCTAGCAAAAGAAAACATATGTGATACAATCACATTCTGAGTGTGTCTGCTCCATACATGATAACCAATGGCAGGGGACCAAGGAAGTTCAAAACGATATGCCATCATTTCCTGTATTTTGTACACTATGTGTCATGGAGAATACAGAAGACAAGGTGACAATGTTCCTCTCAGCGCCTTGTACCATTGCACAAGGCTTCATCATCCAGGTCAACTGCAACAAAGGAACCCCAGCTGCACAGTATTTGGAAGGTTAATAGAAGGCAAAAAAATAATAATCACTACCATAGTAAATTATGTTTTTATAAACAACAAAATCTCATGAAACAAATTAAATATATATTGTAAAAGATGAATTAAAGACCCACATTTTACTGCAAGTTCCAGCAGAATGAACTCTCCAGCTTACACTTTAACAAGCCAGCTAATAACCTCTTTGTTAGCTGCATTATAAATCTAAATGAAGCAATAAGGGATAAAACTAGCAAAGAGGTCATAAAATATAAGTCACCACTTGTTTGGGATGATTGTTGACCTAGTAAACCAAAGTCTGAACATCTAGCAGCATGCGAGGGCTTGGAAAAAAAATCCAGTTCCTCTTGACATGTGTAGGTGCATTTTGAAGTTCAACATCCTTGCATCAACTGCAATGCAAATCAATATTTAAGAAATATTTAAGGTCTGAAAGTGGGTAGGGGTATAACCAGGGTAAAAGTGGGGAAGAAAATGGAAATCCTGCCCCAACGCCGGATAATAACGCCTGTCCAAACTGGATTTTAGATTATATGGATCACTATTGGAATGGTTTCGTTAAAATTAAACGATGGTGTCCACACACATCTCTACTTAGATCGATCCATCCTCTCCTTTTACGGACTGCTGTACAGTGCTATGGCATAATGCTGGGGCATTCATTGTTTTTTATGAAATTCATCATGATCCTAATTCTCTTGTTGTGGAAGGTTAGTTTGCACCCAAAATGAATTTGTGGACAGCATTATCAGAAGTGACAGCCCTGTGATGTAATAGATGGGTTGTGACATTGAGTGAGAAGATGAAAAGGAACACCCTCTTTAATTTGATCTTCTTCCTTAACTGACACAGGGCAATTTCTAATTCCATATGCCACTTGCTTTATTTAATAAACACAGAAAAGGAGAGTCACAGCAGCCATCTGAATGAGGGCTGTGAGGAAAGGTGGGGAAGGGGGCTATGTCTGCTCCATGGGTGGTGCCCCCACAGCACAACCCCAGCAGGGCCCCAGCCAAGGAGAAATGCAAGAAAAAGGAAAGGTTGTTTCCTTTCCCCCCTCCATCCTGTTATCAACATCACAAGTTTACTCCACTGCTGCTTCCTTACTCAAGAGTACACCAAGTAAACCTTACTCAGGATTAAGCTGGGTAAACTTACATATGAGTAAACCAGTGATCCAAAGACCTGTGTAGACCCTTTTCACAGGACAATAAACATCTCCAGTGTGAACAGAAGGGTCGCTCCAGTGAGAGAGGAAGTAGATTGCACTGAAAATAAGAACCAGACTGCCCCAAGTTCCACTGTCAGGACAGGCCCATAGTCAGTCTGAAGAGGTGCATGCAGTTGGTTTTTTTTTCTTGTTTCCATCACTATTCACTGGATTGATATAGTTGCAACCCTCACTTAGAATAAAAATACTCCTGGGAAGGTAAGGCCGTAATAAGGCATTTCACACCCTGTGACCCCTGTGATAGATAAATGGAGATTTTGATAGGACATGTTAAAAGGATTCAATGTGGTAAAGCAGGCATGTCCAAAGTCAGGCCTAGGGGCCAAATGCGGACTGTTTTCAAATTTTGAGTGGCCCACAGCCTCTTCTCCCCACCAGCTCAGCCTATCATGCATCCCCGCCAGCTGGCCCCTCCCCATACCAGACAGAGACATCAGTTTGTGTTTTTTATGGTTTATAGTACTTGCCCCCCCCCATCTCTGTCCATCCTCCTAGCCACCTGCCCGGCCTCCCCTCCCCTGGCTCCATTGCTGCAGCATCCTCCCCACCTCCTTGCATGTCCTAGAGACCTGTCCAAAATCTGGCCCAGGGGCCAAAAGGGCTGAATGGTCGGCCCCCAAACATTTTTACCTCACCAAATCTTGCCCTCCTTGCAAAAAGTTTGGATACCCCTGTGCTAAAGGAACTGCAGGGAGTAGGGAGAGAGCTGAAAACATGTTTTAGAAACAGTTTCATATGTCCTGCCTCAAGCTCTCTAGTTGAATCTCAGTCCATAGCCAAGCCCTCTCCCATCTGGTGCCATCCATATATGGCAGATTACAACTCATATCGTTCCCCAGCATCAGCCATGTTCTGAGGGGATGGTGGGAACTGGAGACTGATGCATCTAGAAGACACCAGGCTCAGGAATGCCCCTGTAGATTTACCCTAGTGAGGCTCTGCTTGTTACAGACAAGGGCTGTTCTGACATAACTGTATGATATAAATAAGAAGCATTTCTTAGTGATGGAAGATAATCATTCCATGTGTAGTATGCTTTTTAAAAACTATTGTGGGCAATAAATGTCTGTAAATGAATGCAACTTTTTATATTATGACTCCTCCAATTCTACATTATGTCTAAATTTTGAATTTATGTCATTATTGATTGAATGGATTCATCCTGGGCCTTTTATGCTAGAGCCCATAATTAAAGGTGTTCTGCTTGACAAAGTCAATAATCCCATCATTCACTTCTTGAAGCCCCTCATTTTTTTCTCACATTCTCTAGACAATGAAGAAGTGTATTGTAATTTAGTTCTAATTTAGTATGCAGCTTCTAGCAGCTGCATGTGTGGTGCACATCTCAACCCTTGGTTGCTATTATAGCTGAGCAGAGGGAAAACAAAAATCTGAATGAAAAAAAGTTTAACAACCACTGATGTAATCATACAAGAGGGAGTGAAATACTTTGTGAAGGGAACCACCCCTCTTTCTGATTTGAAATCCTAGAAGGTTAAGATTTTCCAGTTTAAAAAACATCATCATTCTAGTATTGTAATATTGGGAACGGTATTGCCACCAAAGACATAAAATTAACAGGGCCCAAGATCATAGCTAAATCAGAGGTTGGGAGGGCACCATTTGGGGGAAAAAGTGAGAATGGCTCCATGTTTGATTAAACCTATAGTTGTGCTTCTTGTTAACTACAAGATCTTGTAATTAATAATCATCAGCTATCGAGTCAATTTTGACATGGCAATCTTTTCCAGGATTTTCCAGGTAGAGACTAGTCAGAAGGGGTTTCCTGTTCCCTTCGTCTGGGGGCATCTTGGGACTGTGCAGCTTGCCCAAGGCCACCCAGGCTGGTTTTTCTGGCATCCACTGGGGAATCAAACTCCCAACCCCTGACTGAGCTATGATCTTGGGCCCTGTTAATTTTATGTCTTTGGTAGCAATACAGTTCCCAATGTTGCAGTACTAGAACGATGCTCTTTTTTTAAACCAGAAAATCTTAACTTTCTAGGATTTCAAATCGGAAAGAGGGGGCGGTTCCCTTCACAAAGTATTTCACTCCCTCTTGTATGCTTACATCAGTGGTTGTTAAACTTTTTTCATCCAGATTTTTTGAACTGATAATTAGAGATGGGCACGACCAGGGAAAATGACGTTTTCGAGTTGTCGTGTGTCGGAGCCGCCCCGTTTCGGCTCGTTTCCGTTTGTCGTGAAATTTTTCAAACAATTGTCGTTTCGTTTGTCGTTTTTTCGTCTGTCATTAGTACTGGTTTGGGGGGGGTAGCAGGCTCCTGGAGGCACCTCTCTGGGGTGGGTGCCTCCTCTGGCCCGCTATGAAGGGAAAGCGGGCTCCTGGAGGCACCTCTCTGGGGTGGGTGCCTCCTCTGGCCCGCTACAAAATGGCATGCATAGCCAATTGGATATGCATACCAAGTTGCAGTGGCAGAGAGGCACCTCTCTTTTGGGTGCCTCTCGACTCACAGCCTTGCAGTGGCAGAGGCACCTCTCTTTTGGGTGCCTCTTTGACTACAGGCCCACTGCTGGTATAGTAGTGTATCACAGTGCACACTGGGGGAAGGCTCCCTCAGTCTGGGCGCTCTGTGGCTCACTAAGAAGGGAATCATACTTGCGTGTGTAGTGCAATGCAAGTACACAGATCTGGCTTAGGGTTAGGGTTAGCGCAAGGGCTAGGCTTAGGGTTACGGGTAAGGTTACGGTGAGTTAGTGGGGTGCACCTCTGGGTGCCTCTCTGACCCACTTAGAAGGACAGTGTACTGGTGTATGGGTTAGGGTTAGGCTTAGGGTTCGGGCTCGGGCTAGGGTTAGTGGGCTTTTTATGCCCGACTGGCACATCCCAGAAGTCTCAGTCAAAACCTGGCCAAGTGGCCATGCGATTGGTGGAATGGCTCCAAAAAATTGCATGGTCCTTCCCATGGCCAGCCCATCATTGCGCAGGTGTAAAAAAATAAATAAAATAAAATAAAATAAAATAAAATCAATGGAGAGGAGACATTTTGTTGCAAGAAAAACCCACTGCTGCTAGTGCTACTGTACAAATTCTGGCAGTTTTAAAATAGCATTTTTCTCATGTTTCTGTGGTGCTCTGGTGTGTTTTTGGACCACAACGATTTCAAAATAAATATTGCGGTCGCCCCATTTTGGATCCCCCGCCCGCACCCCATGGCATGGCGAGTTGGCGAGACAACGAGGATGCCCCCCAGCCCCCACCAGAGCAGCCCAGGACAGGAGGGGGGAGGCCGGGGAACCCCCCCCAAAACCACCCCTCGGGTAGGTGCACTCTCAGGCAGGCATATTTTCGCCTGCTTTTTGGGCCGGGGGTGGGTTTTTATATTTTGAAAAAAAAAAATTCCTGTGCCGCTTGAATGGCGGCCGGCAAGTTGCGATGCGAGTCGACTTGCGATGTGAAGTTGCGAGACAACGAGGATGCCCCCCAGCCCCCACCAGAGCAGCCAAGGACAGGAGAGGGGGGAGGTCGGGGACCCCCCCCGAAACCACCCCTCGGGTAGGTGCACTCTCATGCAGGCATATTTTCACCTGCTTTTTTGCCCGGGGGTTGGTTTTTATATTTTAAAAACTTTTTTTCCTGTGCCGCTTGAATGACGGCCGGCGAGTTGCGACTTGCGAAGTTGCGTTGCGAGACTACGAGGATGCCCCCCAGCCCCCACCAGAGCAGCCCAGGACAGGAGGGGGGGAGGCCGGGGACCCCCCCCCCGAAACCACCCCTCGGGTAGGTGCGGTGCACTCTCAGGCAGGCATATTTTTGCCTGCTTTTTTGGCCGGATTGGGAATCGGGGTGGGTTTTATATTTTAAAACTTTTTTTCTGTGCCGCTTGGCATCGCGCGATCGCTGCGATGCCAGGAACGACAACAAAACAAATCAGACCCAATTTTTCTTTAGTCGGTTCGAGTTCGAGTTCTGGCGGAGTAATTGTCATTCTTCGTTCCATTACGTAACGGAAACGAGGAACGGAAACGGAAACGAGAATTTCGCCAAGTCGTGCCCATGTCTACTGATAATGCTATCACTTGTTGTAATCTCTCAATAAGATTTCTAGTGACTATGTACTGACCACATAAAATGGCAACTTTTGAGCAGTGGTGAAATATCTAGGAATAGGAAACACAGGTCTGAGGTAATGTTTGTATTACTTCGGCATCAATTCTGCACATTCCTGGCAGTAAATTCCACTGAATTCAGAGGGGAGTCATCTTCCAGTAGACAAACGTACGATTACACTGTTAATATAGAGGCTACAGATATCCAGTCCAGCTAGAGCTAGATGGGAGCAGATCATTTCAAACCCAAAAAATGTAACCCAATAACAATAATAAAATATTTTAGTTTTATCCCATCAAAACCAAAATATTCATGCAGAATAATATGGTCATCCCTATTTTCATTTAACTTATCTTCATTAAGGCAGTATCAATTGATTGACTGATATTCAACATTATACTGATATTCATATTAGAGGTACATGACTGCCTGAAGAAAAGACCTTTGCAATGGCTTTCCCAGAGATTCAGATAACTGGGAAACAGCAACTACGAATGTTCAGCAGAAACAGGTAAACACAGAGAAACTCCACACCTACCACATATCACCACCACCATTTTTCTTGAACAGAATTCTGGTACAATCTACATTAGAGCCACGTTTGAGTTTTGGGAAATAATAATCACTATATGTCTAGTTCCACTTTCAGCTTCTGCTGCACCCTCTTTGTGACTAGCCTCTTACTTAATACTTGCCATTTGTTTTCCCTGTTATTTCAGAAAACCATGAGATATCTATCACCTTAGATATTTATTCTGGATTTTTTCTCCTGAGGGTAACCCACTTTTACAATTCACCTTGTATGTACGCTGTCACTCCAGATCTATACTACCTTTCCATCTCTTTTAACAACAGCAACCTGTGTGTCAGGTGTGTGTGTTCAGGGTCGGCACTAGGTTTTTTTGCGCCCTAGGCGGGCAGGGGGTGGGGTGGGGGGTGGGGGGCAGTGGCGGTGGCAGTGGTGGGGTGGCGGGGTGGCAGGGGGATGGCGACGGGCACAGGGGGCGGTGGGGGGCAGCAGGCTGGCCAGCGCCCCCTCTCCATTTTGGCACCCTAGGCAACTGCCTAGTTCGCCTTAATGGACGTGCCGGCCCTGTGTGTGTTACTTTGTTTCCAAATCTTTGTTTCCAAATCTATTTCAGCTGTTCCTGCTCCCTTTAACTTTTCAGAAACAGTACAGATCACTTTGACTGGCCACAGTATATCAATCTATTGAGATCTATTTCTTGGAGATGCATCAGTGCATCAATGATTACAGATATTATTCAGCCTGTGGCCATGGCAGTGTTGGGGAAGCCAAAGAAACAATGACCAAGATTTTCCAGTACTGCTCTTAATTCAATAGAACTACCAGCATCTACGTTGGCAACAGTGCTGAAAGTAACTTACTGGAACAAGGAACTTTTTGATTTCTTCCAAGGCATGACTCATCCGTGAATAAGCTTCCCCGGGTGGGGCAAATACTTCGATTAATACATGTAGTTCATCACTCAAGTGTCCATATTTGGCTTCCCCACTCTTCCTTAGCTCTTCTTCCTGTGAAAAAAATAGAAATAGAAATTTATTCATTTTGCAATGTCTTGATGTTCACAGAAAAGGCAATAAAAGTAAATAATTGAGACAGACGTTCAACAAAATAAGGCCCTTTGATGGGGGGAAAGGGTATAAATTACTTGAAAATCTCAAAATTGCTTTTGAGTGTCTGAGTGATTAAAAACTAGCATAATTAACATACACAGATGATTTTAATCAAGAAAGGGGGAAATGCTAAATATCCCCCAGGAATATGTTGAAATTTCATGATGTAGTATTTTGCATCTTAAAAAAGAACACTTGGTTCAGAGCTGTTTTTCTAGAATAGATGGCACTATATATTCTGAAAAAAAGTTGTTGGTGGCAGGATTAATTTGCTTAGTTGCATAGGAGCACAAAAATGTTCTAAGTAGTTTTATGAAGTAGTAATCCTTTCTATCAATTTAAGAGTTTCCTCCTGAATGTGCTAGGAGTTACAGCTAACATTGAACCATCCTTTTGTTCTTGGATTATTTGACAAAAAAATTTCATTTGGCATAAACCTGCATGGATTTCATCCCACTATATTGCTTCTAATGAAGGAGCCAAGAGTCCAAGAAATGTTATACTGTGACAACACCCTGGAAGCAGGAGAGATACATATGTAAATCATCAGCCAATCCCAGCAGGAGGGCGGGGGGATTGTTTGGTATAAAAAGGGTGGAGCCTGGTCTGTGAGAGTTAAGAGTTGAGGGTTGTTGAGAGTGAGTGCTGAGAGAGCACAGCTCTGTTAGAGTTCAGTCAGGCAGTGAGGGCTTTACTGTTTACTGGTTAGTAAATTGGACTTAATCTATTCTATGTTTAAGGCAACGCATACCAACTTCAGTCATTGTTGTATTTATTTATTTTCTCAATAAACATCATTATAATTTTTATATCATACATCTGAGTCTGTCCCAGTTCAAAAGGTGTCAATTTAAAAGGTGGAAGCATTACCAAGAGGATCCTGTGAAGATGAATAACTTGATTCTTTACACTTCACGTTTTCATCACAATTACACGTCTAAAAGGGAGGTGTCGTCACATATACCAAATGAATATTGTGTGTATGTGTGTGTGTGTGTGTGTTTAAGGTGCCATAAGACTCTTTTGATTGGCACCTGTGGGTTTTCAGCACTAGCTCCGTCCAGTTGTTGCCACTAGAGATGGGGACAAATTGAAAAACAAATTGCTTTTTTTCTGATGAATTTGGCCAATCTATAAAAAATTGTTGATCGTAATCATCATAAATAAAGTCCACTGATGATTGCTAGTTGGATGGGCTATAAAATGGCCCCCAAAAGGCATCTAGAGACACCAAATTTGGAGGAAGAATTCCTTGACTCTCTTCTACATACTCCCCAAGTTTGGTGGATATTGGATTTTCCCAACCCAGTTGGGGGCACTTTGGTATGAAACCCAATCTTTACCAAACATACAGGAGAGTTTGGAGATGCCTCTCTGCAGGTTTGGTGTTTCTCAGCACCTGGGGGGACACTTTCCTGAAGGGAGGTTCTTTGGGGTACATAATTCACCCATCTGAACCACAATCCTGACCAAACTTACAAGGCTTGCAGAGGAGAGACAGAAGATACATCCCAGAAAATATGGACCCTTTAGATGTTTAGAGGGTTCTTTTTAGAGCATTTTAAGGGGGAGATGAATCAATTCATTGATTTGTTGATTCATCATTGGAAATGTGTCACTTAATTGATTTTCAATGTTTCAACCCTGATGAATCAGAAATCATGACAAATAACAATTTTTTTTAATTTTGTCCCCATCTCTAGTTCCCACTAGACTGTAGATTCTTGGACTTTTACCCAGTCAGCCCATAATAAGAGCACCATTGCTCAACCGAGTTTTCACAGAGGAAGAAGGGATTGACTTTCCCTTTGCTATATATAGCCTTTAGATTTTGATACATAACCTGTTTCAGCTAATTTTCATAACGTACACAAGGAAACAAACAGCTGTCATAATTAGTTGATTTATTGATTCAATTTATTTACAGAATTGGGATCCAATATGGTTCAAAGCCTAGCAATTTGAAAGCATTTAAGTAGATAAATAGATACCACCATAAAAAGTGGGAAGGTAAACAGTGTTCCGTGCACAGAAATCTGTTTAGCTAATCCGGCCACATGGCCACGGAGTTGCACAACACTGGCTCTTTGGTTTAAAAGCGAGATGAGCACAGCCACTAGAGTCAGACATGAGTAGCACACAAATGCAGGGGGAACCTTAACCTTGACTTTAATGGCTCACAGCAAAATTAAAAAATATATATAGCCAAATAAGAGTGTGTATACAAAGAACATACCGGATGTTGGTTTAAAAAATAATCAAACAGCTCTAAATATTAAATATTAAAATTAGAGAGGTTTTTAAAAGTGAAGCATAGACATTAAAAATATTAAACAATAAAGCACTACAACTCTCTTAAAATACCCAAATGGAAAAGCCTCCTACAGTCAGCTAAGAACACTTTCATTCATTCTCCTGTGTTTCCTATTACATGCTGGAGGATTGTATCAAAAACACAGAAAAACACTGTCTCAGCCCTAGGTGCAGCTTTACATGTATGCTTATCTTGTAGCCAGAAATGCAGAAGAGGTACTGCATATATTACTCTCAAGGAATGACTCAGATTTCAATCAAAACCATTTTAATATGTTCCTAATGCTTCTAATTAATTTTTAATCAAATATTCCACTTGAGGGTACCTGTTTTTGAAATCATGCTGCTACAATAACAGAATCTTTAATATTATTAATTCTTTAATATTAAACAGTATGATTTTGTACAACTCACCATCACAAGTTTTATAAAAATAGGGGGACCATCATACACAAATAATGCCATACACAACAAAATCTTAACATTACACATACACATTATCATAAAACTCAACAAATCTTACGTTAGAGTTCCTTGTATCATTTTCTTTACATCATTTCATATTAGATAAAAACACCTCAAAGAGCACATTTCTGAATGAATAGCAAACTTGGGTTTTTAAAACCCCTCTTTGCATGCAAGTCTTAATAGCTCAAGAATCAGCAATAGAGGAATCTTGAACCTGGTAGAAAACATGTCACACCAGAACATTTTCTTTCTCTCCTCCTTCATAAAACAATCACAACAATTATAAATAGAAGAATGTACAACCCTACATTTCTCCTCAGGAGAACACAGACATACTAATGCTTTTTGCTTTAGGGAGTAACAAAAACAACTCAGTGTACCCGCAGTTTGATAGATAGATAGATAGATAGATAGATAGATAGATAGATAGATAGATAAGATAGATAGATAGATAGATAGATAGCATGCAGTCCAAATAATAATAATAATAATAATAATAATAATAATAATAATAATAATAATAAATTGGCTAAGAATCTTTTGAAGTATAAGATGCATATAAAATGATTTTTAAAACACACACACACACACACACATACAAATAAATTAAGTAATAAGTGGCAATTAATTAAAGTGAGGGAACTGATTTCAACTTGATTACAGTCTTCTCTTTGTTATATTTACATGTTTTCATTCTGACAAATGTACATCTGCAATTTGTTGAGCTTTGCCCTTTCTTTCTTTCTTTCTTTCTTTCTTTCTTTCTTTCTTTCTTTCTTTCTTTCTTTCTTTCTTTCTTTCTTTCTTTCTTTCTTTCTTTCAACACACACATGCCACTTTTAATGGCAAAGCTAGGAAGTTGCTTACAACAGGTCACTAACTTGATATTTGTACAGTAGGAACATGGTATTGTGTTTGGCGGACTAATAAATTTGATGATAATGAAGATAAAGTTGTGATTTCTTCTGCCTCGATCAGCATTGGAGAAGTCCGTTCATATAGGAAAAGTCATAGCGGAAGCTCTATCCAGGTATGATGGGGGGGGAGGGGACTCCTGATCGGAGACTCTTTGCCCTCTGTTCAGTCCCATTGTAGGTGGCTACCCATGCTATGTCACTTTCAATGGTGTGCCCATTTTGACATAAATTCATAAAGAAACAGAATCCCATTGTGAGAATTTTCTCCTGATAGACTAAACTTGAGCCGGTGGCCGGTCCACAGGTTCCTGTAGCTCTGTGGAGGAACCAGAAAGCAGCCATTTCCTAGGTCAGGGTGCAACTGTTTGCCCACAACTAGAGATGGGCACGACTTAGCGAAATTTCCGTTTCCGTTTCCGTTTTCCGTTTCCGTTATGTAACGAAACAAAAACGGTTCAAAAATGGAACGAAAATGGAAACGAAACGACTAATTTTGAGCTGTTTTTCGTTTTCGTTACTGGAAAAGCACTTAATGGAGCTAAATGGGAAGAAACGAAAAAATTTTCGTTTTCATTTTTGTTTTTTGTTTTCGTTACGTAACGAAACGAAAATGAAAAATTTTGAAAATTAGCTCACGAAAACGGAAATGTAACGAAACGGACCCCTAGACGAAAACGAAAACGAAAACGAAAAAATTTTCTGAGTCGTGCCCATCTCTACCCACAACACCTGGAGGACCTAGTGGCACTATATTGGCTGCATGAATTCAGCTGATATGATTTGCCCACTTCCTTTAATCTACAAAGAAGGAGTTTGATTTGCACAATAAAGTACCCCATAGGAAGAGTTGGGTCTCAAGGCTCATTACATTCAGGGTAAATCCCACCCCCATTTAAATTCCATTTGGAAGTGAAGCAAAAAAGCAGACTAACTTCAGACTTACTTCCCACCCAAAATATGGCTTGAATGTCATGCCTGAATGTTGTTCACTTCTGCCAGTGTTTCCTGTAAGTATTTTCAGCAATTTCTTCATATGCAGATTACTTTAATTATTATTTCATTACATATCAATTTTTCAACACATTTCACTGGACAAGAGATAGAGGAAGCAACTAACTTTTCTTTCTGAGAATCTCTGAGAATATCTTCTTGCCATTTCCTTCTATTTAAAACTGGGCATTTTATCTCTAGTGACACCACAAATCAGCTGCCACAGTATTTCACTGAAACTGAACGGCTGTCAGAGAGGCAGTAAAAATAAAATCACAGCATAATTAGGTAAATGCTATCCACAAACCGAAGAGTTCAGTTTTCTCAATCATGCAAATCTAATTAATATTCAATCATTATATTCATATAACATTTTCCCCCTGGACTTTGGACAAAGAGCTACACAAGTGACCCCATTTCAATTGTTATACCAATCTGCTTTGTCAGTTTGTAACACTTTTTTTTAACAGGAGGCTCTGTGTTTTTGAAAAGCTAGAAGCCTTTTCAGGTATCCCATCCACGCATTTATGCATTTGACCTTTCAGATTTCTGTACATTCAGTGGAATATCTGAAAAGGGATTTTCTATATATCGGAGCTTCAAACATCTATTTTAATGGAGTACCTCTGCCAATCTGGAGATACCAGATGGACATCTTCCAGAAACTGGGGATTATTTATACAGTATCTCTTCTCATCCTTTCCTTCTTTCATCAATGGACACACTGAACAAATGCCTGAAAAGGACTCAAAAGGTTCATCAGGGTGACTATGAGGCACACTGTTTCACTGGTTATATATTTTCAATTCCAATTCAGAGGTTCCAGGCATGGCAGATTCAGATATGGAAAAAAAAAATACACATTATAAAGAGGTTTTAAAGGAGGGGGTTTATCCCATGTGTTTTTGCATTTCTGACCACCAAAGTTGCTAAAGCAATCCCAACTGAACCATGAAGCAAAAAACAAAACAAAAAAACAACCCTCCTGCATAAATGGTGCCAGTGTGTGTAGCTTGTTTCTTGGACAATTTGAAGAACTACACTATCACAAAGTGAAAGAAAATACAGTGGTACCCCGATTTAAGAGCAGCTCAACTTAAGCCTCAATCTAGACTATCTTAAAAATGGGGCACATTTCTACTTTTGTGTCCCAGTTGATCAGTGAGGCTACAAAATAAAACAGGCTGAACTGTGCTTTCATCATTGTAAGGCTAATTACACTGGTGACAATGAGGCCTGTAATAAGACTTCCTGGGATAGGAACTGGCAAGCCACCCTGGTATCCCTGCCAAGAACATTCCATGGACAGAGACAAAAGGCTAAAAGATATGACGCTGGAAGATGGGCCCCTCAGGTCGGAAGGCATCCAACATGCTACTGAGGAAGAGTGGAGGACAAGTACAGGTAGCTCCAGAGCTAATGAAGTGGCTGGGCCAAAGCCGAAAGTACGCTCAGCTGCAGACATGCCTGGAAGAAAAAGGAAAGTCCAATGCTGCAAAGAAATATACTGCATAGAAACCTGGAATGTGAGATCTATGAACCAGGGTAAGCTGGCTGTAGTCACATGTGGGATGGAAAGAATAAACATTGACATCTTGGCCATCAGAGAACTTAAATGGACAGGAATGGGTGAATTCAGTTCAGATGACTATCACATCTACCACTGTGGGCAAGAATCCCATAGAAGAAATGGAGTAGCCCTCATAGTCAACAATAGAGTGAGAAAAGCAGTGCTGGGTGCGATTCCAAGGCAGTCCTTTCAACATCACAGTAATACAAGTTTATGCACCAACTACCAGTGCTGAAGAGTCTGAGATTGACCAATTTTATGAAGACTTACAAGAACTTCTAGAAAGAAAGATGTTCTTCTCATCATAGGGGATTGGAATGCTAAAGTATAGGGAGTCAAATGATAAAAGGAATAACTGGCAAGTTTGGCCTTGGAGTTCCAAATGAAGCAGGGAAAAGGCTAATTGAGTTTGGTCAAGATAATAAACTGGTCATTGCAAACACTCTTTTCCAACAACACAAAAGGAACATGGACATCACCAGAGGGACAATATCGGAATCAGATTGATTATGTTCTCTGCAGCCAAAGATGAAGGAGCTCTATACAGTCAGCAAAAACAAGACCTGGTGCTGACTGTGGCTCAGATCATCAGCTTCTTATTTCAAAATTCAAACTTAAACTGAAGAAAGTAGGGAAGACCACTGGGCCAGTCAGGTATAATCTAAGTCAAATCCTTTATGAATACACAGTGGAAGTGAAGAATAGATTTAAGGAACTAGATTTGGTGGAAAGTACACCTGAAGAACTATGGATGGAGGCTTGTAACATTGTACAGGAGACTGCAATCAAAACTATTCCAAAGAAAAGAAAATGCAAGAAAGCAAAGTGGTTGTCCAATGAGGCTCTACAAATAGCGGAGGAGAGAAGGGACGCAAAATGCAAGGGAGAAAGGGAAAGATACAGAAATTTGAATGGAGGCTTCCAAAGAATAGCAAGCAGAAACAGGGCGGCCTTCTTGAACGAAGAGTGCAAAGAAATAGAGGAAAACAACAGAAAAGGAAAAACCAGAGATCTATTCAAGAAAATTGGAGATATTAAAGGGGCATTTCGTGCAAAGATGGATATGATAAAGGACAAAAATGGTAGGGACCTAACTGAAGCAGAAGAGATCAAGAAGAGATGGCAAGAATATACAGGGGAATTATATCAGAAAGATCTGGATGTCCCTGGTAACCAAGATAGCGTAGTTGCCGACCTGGAGCCAGACATCCTGGAAAGTGAAGTCACGTGGGCCTTAGAAAGCATTGCGAACAACAAGGCCAGTGGAGGTGACGGCATTCCAATTGAACTCTTTAAAATCTTAAAAGAGGATGCTGTAAAAGTGCTGCACACAATATGCCAGCAAATTTGGAAAACCCGGCAGTGGCCAGAGGACTGGAAAAGATCAGTCTACATCCCAAAGAAAGGAAACGCCAAAGAACGCTCCAACATTTGCACAATTCAACTCATTTCACACACTAGCAAGGTTATGCTCAAAATTCTACAAGGCAGGCTTCAGCAGTATGTGGAAAGCGCTTAAGGCCTGTGGATATCCAAGGTGGGCCTTCAACAAAGCAGTGGGCCATCCCAGAAGAACAAGGGATCAGTCTGAGACCCAGACCCGACGGAAGAACCTGGTCATTCCCTACATGGCAGGAGTGTCGGAAAAGCTTAAAAGGATTTTTGTCAAACACCACATCCCTGTTTATTTCAAACCCATGAACACACTAAGGCAGAGACTTGTCCACCCAAAGGATCCGATACCAAACCAAAAAAGGAGCAATATAGTATATGCAGTCCAATGCAGTGAAGAGTGTTCAGACCTCTACATTGGAGAAACTAAACAGCCATTAAACAGAAGAATGGCCCAACATAGGAGAGGTAACAGCTCAGGACCAGAATCAGCAGTACACCTCCATTTGAAGGAAAAAGGCCACTCTTTCAAAGATGAGGATGTACACATACTAGACAAAGAAGAGAGGTGGTTTGAGAGAGGAGTAAGGGAGGCCATTCATGTTAGCATTGAAAACCCCTCCCTCAACAGAGGTGGGGGGCTCCGGCATAGTCTGTCTGCCACTTATCAGGCTGTACTTTCCACAGTACCCAGGCAAATCAAGGAGCCTTCACCACCAGGTCACAGCTAACGATCCATTCTTGATGGGTTTCAGCACCTTAGGCCATTGTTTACCTTAAGGCCATGGACACTAATGTCTCCCTAACGAGCCTATTAAGGCTTTGCTCATCTTATGAGCCAATCAGACCAGGGGACAAGAGGTCAAGCTGACTATAAGAAGGGTCTCTTGCACTAGCTATACTCAGACCGATGAAGCTGTTTGGATGAACAGCGAAACGTTTCTATCTCTCAAAAAAGAAGTCCAGTAGCCATGACTCAACTCCCAGATAAACGCACCTGGATGACTGAGAATCTTCACAGACGTATGTGGAAAGAGAACTTTCAGAAGTGCAAGTTGGATTTTGAAGGGGCAGAGGAACTAGAGATCAAATCGCCAACATGCGCTCGATTATGGAGAAAGTCAGATAGTTCCAGAAAAACATCTACTTCTGCTTCATCGACTATGCCAAAGCCTTTGACTGTGTGGACCACAACAAACTGTGGCAAGTTCTTAAAGGAATGGGAGTGCCTGACCACCTTATCTGTCTCCTAAGAAATCTATATGTGGGACAAGCAGCAACCATCAGAACTGGATACAGAACAACTGACTGGTTTAAAATTGGGAAAGGAGTACGACAAGGCTGTATACTGTCACCTTGCCTATTTAACTTATATGCAGAGTACATCATGCGAAAGCCAGGTCTGGATGAATCACAAGCCGGAATTAAGATTGCCGGAAGAAATATCAACAACCTCAGATACGCAGATGATACTACTCTGATAGAAGAAAGTGAGGAGGAATTAAAGAACCTCTTAATGAGGGTGAAAGAGGAGAGTGAAAAAATGGGCTGAAGCTCAACATCAAAAAAACTAAGATCATGGCCACCGGTCCCATCACCTCCTGGCAAATAGAAGGGGAAGAACTGGAGGCAATGACAGAGGTTATTTTCTTGGGCTCCTTGATCACTGCAGATGGCGACTGCAGCAACGAAATAAAAAGACACCTGCTTCTTGGGAGGAATGCAATGGCAAACCTAGATAGCATCCTAAAGAGCAGAGACATCACTTTGCCAGCTATGGTTTTTCCAGTAGTGATGTATGGAAGTGAAAGCTGGACTATAAAGAAGGCTGATCGCCGCAGAATTGATGCTTTTGAGCTGTGGTGCTGGAGGAGAGTCTTGAGAGTCCCCTGGACTGCAAGGAGATCAAACCTATCCATCCTGAAAGAAATCAACCCCAAATGTTCACTGGAAGGACAGATTTTGAAGCTGAGGCTCGAGTACTTTGGCCACCTCATGAGGAGAGAGGAGTCCTTGGAAAAGTCCCTGATGTTGGGAAAGATTGAAGGTAAAAGGAAAAGAGGAAGGCAGAGAATGAGATGGCTGGATGGTGTCATCGATGGAACCAATATGGATTTGACCAAACTCCGGGAGGCAGTGGAAGATAGGAAGGCCTGGCGAGCTCTGGTCCATGGGATCACGAAGAGTCAGACACGTCTGAACAACTGAACAACAACAACAAGTTAAGAGCGGAAAACTGTTGGCATTTTAACTGCCGCCTTACAAATTTTAGATATGGTCTGCTTGACTTACAATGTTTTTTATTTTTTAATTTTTTTAAATTTTTTCAATTTTTTTAGATAGTTACCCCGACTTAAGAGTAGTTCGACTTAAGAGCATGCATTCGGAATGGATTAAATTCGTAAATTGAGGTACCACTGTGTCCAACATTATGCAGGGTGCTCAAACTTATATAAGTTTTGTTCTGTTTTTTGCTTTATTGATTAGTTTATGTTTTATGTTTCTTTTTATTGTTTTGAACATGAATGACTGTAATATTGTATGAGACTTTTGTTCACAAATGTTTGTTTTGTTTTCCATAGTTTTTTTTAATTAATTAGAAAATACCAAACATTTTCATGGTTGGTGTTTCATTTCATTTCATCCCCCACCCACCCCTAAAGACCTGTTTCATGCAGCCCAACACCTACCTTTCTCTCTCTGGGCCTCCCTCCTCCACCAACGCTGCCAAGGTGCTTCCCAGGAGTCTCAGGGTATTGTGGAAAGTGTGGTTTTGTTGCTCATGGTTCTATATAGAGACTTCCCACAATACTCTAAGATTCCTAGGAAGCACTGGGCATGGAATTAGGCCTCAGGTAGCCTAGCTGGGCAGTGATGGGCGGGGGGGGGGGATGAGGAGGAGGCCATCTCCCAGGCCCAGTACAAATAAGGAAAGTGCAGTGGCCAATGAAAAGTGTGTGGGGCACTTCATTTATAAATGGGTCTGAACCAAAGCAACCATGAATCTGAAAAAGCTCAGCATGGTTTGTGGACACCAACAAACTATAATGAACTGTCATTTTGCTGGACCGTGCCTATCTCTAATCACAACCTGTTCATAATCAGTTGAAGCATCACTGGAGGGGTGTGGTAAACATATGAAACAGATTCATCTCCCAGAAAAACATTCCCCGATCAAGTTAGCATAATGTTAGTTATACTTGCCAGCCAAACCCTTTTGGTACAAATCTTAGCAGTGAATTGCCAGAAGTTAAGAAGGCAATATCGGTGTTTCTTTTTGTACCTCGATAGAGTAATTCAGCATGCAACAACAAATGCCTGTGTTGACTTCTTATCTTGTGGCAGGTCATAGCTGAAATCTATCCCCATGGAGTTACACCAGTGTGATTTTTCATCTGGGTTTCAGCCAAGAAGATAATTACGCTGCTTGTCTCTGCTTCCTTCTATTTGTTTTTACTGACAAAAATGAGATATACCATTTTGCCCCACAGGCTCATACGGATAAGCTTTGACCTATGCCACTCTTTAACTGAGCCATTACCACAATCCTGCATTGTTCTAGAAGGATTAGATGGCGGCAGGATTATGCCTTTTGTTTTCCTTTAGCCCTTCACATCCATTTTACAAAAACAAAAACAAAAACAAAAACAAAAAACCCTTCCCTTTCCTCTGTTCCAAATGAGCCCTCATACTTGTACTGTGGGTCATGCTCATCTCCCACAGTGGCTCACCATTTGCCTCAGGGTATTCCCACAAGGGAGCAGCATCAGTACTCCAGAAGGGGCCCTGAATGGAACAGATATTCCACATAGTTTGAGCAGTGAAAGGTCAGCTGCAAAGGACCCTCTGCGTCTCATTTTCAGAATTATAAAGCAGCCCCCTCCTAGTGACTACCACCAGCATGATTTTGACCTGGCCAAAACAATGCTCCAGAGCAGAGGACCCTGTGGCCATCGAGATGTTTTGAACAGCAACTCCCATGAGCCATTAACATGACTCACGCTGGCTGGGGCTCCTGGGAGTTGAGAGTCCAAAGCACTTGGAGGCCCAAAGTTTGCCCTGTGGTAGGGTTTACAACAGGAAACATGGCTTGACCCACACTTTGCTATTTCGACCAATGTTTCTTGTTTCTCACGGGAACAGGTCATCTAGGCACACGCCCACCCACACTGCTATTTCTGTACTTTGCATAAAACTGTTGCTTTTTCCTGTGTGTGTGTCTCTGTGTGTGTGTGTGTGTACATACACACACACACACACACACACACACACACAGAGAGAGAGAGAGAGAGAACAAAAACACAAAAGGGCAGTCCAATGGTTCACAAGATAAAAACAACCCACTTAGTGTGTGCTAGTTTTTATTTAAAAAGTTATACGTATTATTTCGAGAGAATGTATTTCTCAGGAAATATAAAACAACACATCTTATAAATATACAATCTCTCCAAAACCATGATTTTTAAAAAGCTTATCTCATGGAAAAAGCTTCATGTTTTTTCATTTACCCGACAATGACAAAACAGATCAGGATTTACATTCCTCCTCCCAGAATGGTGTCATCATAGCTGCACTATCATAAAAAGTAGTAAAATTTGAGGATATTATTGCACTAGTACACTAAATCTAATTTTCCTCCTAGCTGTAGCAACATTAGTATAGCACAATCAATATGGTCACAGGCTACATACATTTCAGGTGTCATAAATATATTGTCTGAGAAGATTCTCAGTCATCCAGGTGAGTTTATCTGGAAGTTGAGTCATGGCAATTGGACTTCTTTTCTTGAGAGATTGAAACGTTTTGCTACTCATCCAAGCAGCTTCGTCAGTCTGAGGAATGTTAATGGTGAGTCCTCCATTGTATAGTTCACCTTGATTTCACACATAACCTTGTCTAAATAGGCTCATAAGTTGGACAAAGGACTGAATAGTCTTGTTAGGTGGACAATAGCCTGATAAGGTTCATAGGTGGTCCATGATACGAATAGGCTCATTAGTTGTGCAAAGACAGAAAAAAATAAGTGGTTTGAGAGAGGGATCAGTGTAGCCATTTGTGTGTGTATTGAAAAACCCTTTCTCAACAGAGGTGGGAGACACAATCTATCTACTACTTATCAAGTGGCCCTTTCATCAATCCCCAAACAAATTAGAAGCACTTCATACCTCCACCACCAATGCCACAGCTAATGACCCATACATAATAGGTGTTGGGAAAGGTCGCATAGGTGGGAATTTCATGCACCCTAGGCCTTTGTCCACCTAATGAGCCTATTCAGATCATGGACCACCTATGAACCTTTTCAGGCTATTGTCCACCTAACAAGCCTATTCATGCCTTTGTCCAACTTAGAGCCTCTGGAATCATATCCCCAGTGAGCTGTGCCTGTTGGAGTCCCTGCCCGCCTTTAAGAAGGCACTGAAGACCCACCTCTATAGAGAGGCTTTTGGCGACCCCCCCTATTAGTCTGTTGTTGTTGTTTTTTTGCCCTGGTGTTTTGCCGCCATCTTGATTCACCGCCTCCTCCTTTGTTTGTTGTCTATTATCTGTTTTTTTTAATTGTTGTAAGCCGCCCAGAGTTCCCTTGGGGAAGATGGGTGGGATATAAGTTTAATAAATAAATAAGTAAATAAATAAATAAATAAATAAATAAATAAATATTCAGACCAGGGTGTGTGTACGAAATCAAGGTTGACTATAAAATGGAGAACTCAACAGTAACTTTCCTCATAATAACAACGCTGCTTGGACGAGTAGCAAAACGTTTCAGTCTCTCAAGGAAAGAAGTCCAGTTGCCATGACTCAGCTTCCAGATATATTGTTGAAAATGCTCTTGAAAAATTAAAACAGTGTATTCCTTTCAGAATATTTCTCCCTCATAATGCAGCTGCATTTTGATAAGTGTACCTTGCTATCTGCATTTAGACAGGAGTCATTGGAAGTCAAAGAAACTGTCAGCCAGCTTTCAAGAAAATGAAAAAGTGGGGAGTGTGGAACACAGAATCCATCTCGGAAAACAAGATTTCTCTGTAAGGCCCTGGGGACAGCTAGCTTGGAACTGTGGTCCCAAGTGTCTTCTTCACAATAAGATAGGGACAACACCTGCAGGTGTTATCTTGTGAGAAAGGCTTTCATGCCCAAATGGGCTAGTTTCTTCCTGCTACACTAATTGAAAGACCATTCCAGCTGTGTGAAGGGAGGGGGCAGAAATTGCTCTGGTCCTCTTGCTTGAGCATTTGAAGGAACCTGAAGCCTGTTTAGCAGATTACCTGGAAGGGTTTAGAACAGGACATTTAATGCAGTAAAAGAGTTCAGGCACTGCTTTAATTAGGTGGCTTAGCTTCCTTCTCAGGAGATGCTATACTCAGTTGTAGTCCTGCTATGCCTTGCCTTTCATAAAGCAAATGTTATTAAACTGACATTTTAAAGGTAAGATTTTAAAGTGCACTTGCTTGTTAAAAACGGGCAAAATCCTTTTGTGCAAACCTGGACTGAGCACTGGAAACATTTACTTTGCACTCATGGAATTTTTTTGCCCCCTCTTTGCAGTTCCTAAGGCTCCCTAGGGCTCCCCCCCTTTTTTTGCAACGTAAATGTTTCTAGGACCCAAGCTAGGTTACACTGGCACAAAGTCATGACTAGAGATAGGCATGAAATGAACATTTTTTCGTTTCCGTTATTCATTTGTTGTTTTCCGTTACGTAACGAAACGACAAATGAAAATTGTGATGAAAATGAAACGAAACGAACAGAACCACGAAAATTGTATTCGTTACGTTTCGTTTCGTTACTGGCGGTGTGCAATGAAATGAGCTGTTTTAAATGTAAAAAAACGCACTGGACATCCACAAAAACCCAGTGATAATTATTTATACTGTCTGATAATACCTACCGGGGCGGGGGTTGGGGTCCTTTAAACGTGCATTTATGTCTTTTCTCAGATCGCTGAATTTTTTTCCTTTAACGGAAGTTAGGGGAGATCGACCCAAAATGGCTCCCAGATGCCTAATATTGGTTTCTTGGGTATTAAAATGCCTATTCCTATTCTTTTCCCTTTGACAAAATGGATGTTGCCACTCCAGCCACAACATAGAGGCAAACCATGTGATGGAATCATGTAAATTTTTGGACAACTTCAACCAATAGCATGCCCAGGTGGCAGACTGGGCATGTCTGGCAGCCACAGAGGGCATAAAAAGTTCTGGCAGCCCCCGTCCTCCTTGCAGTCTCCAGTGGGAGTTAGGGTGTGATTGCTCTCTCTGCGACTCGTCATTTTCACTTTAGGCCAGGCAGGCAGGTGTGTGTCTCTGTGTTCCTGCAGGGTGGGATTGCTCTCTCTGTGACTCTAGCTTCAGTCCTGCATCCTCCCTGTGTGCATGTGTGCGTACGTCTCGGTGAGTATCCTCCCCTGCCCCACAGTCCAGTCACTCTGCGGCTGCCTTCCACCCTGGGCAACACCCACCGCTGCCTTTGCAGCCTCCCTGCAAACCTAGTCTATATTGTGTCTCTGCCAGCATCAATTTTTTTTAGTGTTTTCCCTCTGGTCCGGGGCGTTGGGTGACGCCCATGCACAGAAAAGCTTTAAAAAATGCGCAAAAAGCAGGTAGAAACGAAAAATGGAAAAATGAAAAACGGAAACGAATTTTTTCCTAAAAATTCACGAAAAACGGAAACGAACCAAAACGGACCTCTCAACGATAAACGACAAATGAAATGCCATTTTTTTATTTGTGCCCATCTCTAGTCATAACCATTATTAGCTTTGCTGTCCTCTCCACAAAGGGCACATGCTGGTGTTCATTTCTTCTCCCCAAAAGGAAAGGCACCTGTACTTTCCTTTGAAGATTAGATTTATTCTAGTTAGCCTCAAAGCTAACCCTCCAACCATATTTGAATGACAGCACCCAGAAATCTTAGGAGGTCTCATGGTATTTCCAGGGCTTCTTAGAATTATAGCCGAAGAACAGCAAGAACCTTAACACTGAAGAATATTGTTCTATAAGAACATAAGAACATAAGAAGAACCATGCTGGATCAGGCCAATGGCCCATCTAGTCCAGCTTCCTGTATCTCACAGTGGCCCCACCAAATGCCTATGGGAGCGCATGAGACTAGATATCTGTCTCCTGATACCACTCCCCTGCATCTGGCCCTTGAAGTACCCTGGTTTTAAGCCTGGAGATTACACATCTCCATCATGGCTTGTAACCTGTGATGGACTTTTCCTCCAGGAATCTGTCCAATTCCCTTTTGAAGGCATCCAAGCCAGATGCCATCACCACATCCTGTGGCAGGGAGTTCCATAGAATAACAACGCGCTGGGTGAAAAAATATTTTCTTTTGTCTGTTCTTACTCTCCCAGCCCTCAATTTGAGTGTATGTCCCCTAGTTCTGGTATTTTGTGAGAGGGAGAAGAGCTTCCTTCTATCCACTTTACTCATGCCCTGCATTATTTTGTACGTCTCAATCATATCCCCCCTCAAGCGCCTTTCTTCGAGACTAAAGAGCCCCAAATGTTTTAGCCTTTCCTCATAAGGGAGGTGCCCCAGCCCAGTAATTATTTTAGTCGCTCTCTTCTGCACCTTTTCCAGTTCCACTATGTCTTTCTTCAGATGCGGTGACCAGAATTGTACACAATACTCCAGATGCGGCCTTACTATTGTTTTGTATAATGGCATTATAATGTTGGCTGTTTTATTTTCAATCCCCTTTTTGATAATCCCTAGCATGGAATTGGCCTTCTTCACCACTGCCACACATGGGGTAGACACCTTCATTGAGCTGTCCACCAACACACCAAGATCTCTTTCCTGATCCATCACGGATAGCTCAGAGCCCATGAGTTGATAGATAAAGTTTTGAATTTTTGCCCCAATATGCATTACTTTACATTTGGCTACATTAAAACGCATTTGCCATTTTGTAGCCCATTCTCCCAGTTTGGAGAGATCCTTCTGGAGCTCTTCACAATCTTCTCTGGTTTTTACAACACGGAAAAGTTTTGTGTCATCTGCAAACTTGGCCACCTCACTGCTTATCCCTGTCTCCAGGTCATTTATGAACAGATTGAAAAGCACAGGTCCCAGGACAGATCCCTGAGGCACACCGCTTTTCACTTCTCTCCATTGTGCAAACTTCCCATTGACACATACTCTTTGTTTCCTGGATCTCTAACAGTTCTCAATCCATAAGAGGACCTGTCCTCTTATCCCCTGACTGTGCAATTTTCTCAGCAGCCTTTGGTGAGGAACTGTGTCAAAAGCCTTTTGAAAATCCAGAGAGACTATATCCACCGGTTCACCCAAATCCACATGCCTGTTGACCTTTTCGAAAAATTCTAAAAGATTTGTCAGTCAAGACTTACCGTTGCAGAAGCCATGCTGATTTTCTCTCAGCAAGGTTTGCTCTTCTATGTGTTTTAAGATTTTCTCTTGGAGGAGGCTTTCCACCATCTTCCCTGGGACAGATGTAAGGCTAACTGGCCTGTAGTTTCCCGTGTCCCCCCTCCTTCCTTTTTTAAAAATTGGTGTGACATCCGCTATCCTCCAGTCCTCCGGCACTGTGGCCGTTTTAAGAGACAAGTTGCATATTACCGTTAAGAGATCTGCAATTTCATTTCTCAGTTCCCTAATAACCCTTGGGTGGATGCCATCTGGGCCCGGTGACTTGTTAATCTTCAATTTATCAATTAGTCCTAAAACATCCTCTCTTTTAACCTGAATTTGATTTAATTGTTTAGTCAAGAGGGGCCGTTCAGGCAGCAGAATCTGCTCAAGGTCTTCTGTCGTGAAGACAGATGCAAAGAACTCATTTAATTTCTCTGCAATTTCCAAGTCCCCCTTTACCTCCCCTTTACCTCCCTCACCATCCAGAGGGCCAACTGGTTCTCTGGCAGGTTTTCTACTTCTAACATATTTAAAGAAGCTTTTATTATTACCCTTTAGATTGCTAGCCCTGCGTTCCTCAAAATCTTTCTTTGCCTCTCTTATCTTCTTACATTTCTTTTGTCAGAGTGTGTGTTCCTTTTCATTTTCCTCATTTGGGGAGGATTTCCATTTACAGAAAGACCTCTCCCTACGCTTTCGAGCCTCTCTAACTCCACTCGTTAACCATGCCGGTGCCCTCTTGGACTTAAATGAGCTCTTCTTTCTTTGTGGTATACACTTGTGCTGGGCCTCTGTTATCGTTGTTATTAACAGGCTCCATGCACTCTGAAGAGATTGGATTCTTCTAACCTTCCCCTTCAATTTCTTTCTAACTAGTTTCCTCATCTGAGGGAAGTTTGCCCTTCGAAAATCAAGGGTTTTTATCTGTGATTTGCTTGACACTCTTCCTCCAACATGCATGGCAAAGGAGATTGCAGTATGGTCACTGTTCCCCAGAGGCTCAGTGACATTCACATCCCTGACCAGGTCCTGAGTATCAGACAGTATTAGATCCAGAGTTTCCTGGGGCTACTCCTACTGGGATGTGCTGCCAAGAGTAGCCCAAGGTCTGTTTGCTGAGGTGTCAGGATGGGTTAAAAACCTCTCTTTGGAAGCACACACCAGCAGGAGCAGCCCCAGATCTGTTTGCTGAGGTGTCAGTAGAGGGTTAAAAGCCACTCCTAGGAAGTCTGCTTTTCTCAAGACAAAATATGCAGTATACTCAGACCGTGATATATGAACCGTGATGTGGCGAGGGACGACTGTACTCGCAACTCAGATTTGCACTCCAAGACTCAGACCCATGCCTAGATCCCTGAACATTAGATCAGTTGCTTGCATCTTCCTTAACAATTACCCAGTTTTCTTTATGATGTGTGAATTTTCTTTGTTTCTCAGAAAGCAAGGACCTATGGCTTTTTACACAAATTGAGGGTTAAAAATGAACTCTTTGTCAGGCTTTTGGCTGCTGATGAGGAATTTTACTTGGCTTTAAACTTGGACATAGAGTTATCTCTGTGAGACACAATGGGCAAGTCAGTTCCAGCTTTTTCTAACACACTCCTCATCTTTACTACCTACACTGTAGACACCTAGGAAAAATGTGGTCCATTTCACCTAGATGTACAAAAGTTGACAAACTGAAAGATCTGTTCATAAATTAAAATTTTAGATTTAAACACAAATGGGGAAATGAAAGATGGCAGATTACTGTACTTCAGATGGATTTAGGGCTGTGACATGGGAGCATTAAGCATGCTGCTCCTTTACCTGCTCATTAATCATTTGAGTAAGTATAGTAGACCAAAATATATAAAGCTAAATCTTGAAGGAAACATCTGAAATACTCTGAAACCAGCACTTAAATTTTGGAAATTGATTTACTGTATTGATTTGCAGTTTCTATTCCATGCATTTTAGAGTTTTCAACACAATTTAAAAAATAATATAATGTGCTTTCCCATGTGCACTGGAATAAATTGTGAGGTAAATGCTACCACCTGAATGATACATATGGCCACCCTTTGGTCAAGGGGAGAATCTGTAGAAAAATATCGAGACCTGAAACATGTTCAAACAGAGGCTGTGCTGAAACAAAAATCTGCCCACAAAATGCAAGTTGTACCTAGAGTAGAAAGGGTTGGAGTTGAAGAGAGATGCTTAGTGGAGTGATTTTGGTTCTCAAAACATGAGACTCACGCAGAAGTCAAACCTAACAATCCCCATATCTACAGTTATATTTAAAGAAAGAAAAGAGTTTCATCGACTTTGGCAATTTCAACAAAAGCAGCCTTTCACCAATTCTTGAGACTTGTTGCAAAGAAAAGAAAAACATTTTAAGAACTGCACATTGTAAGCCTCTCAGTATTTTGGAGATGGACACAAATGGAATGTGACACAAATAAATGTGTGCACAACTTTAAAAGAACTATGCACCCGATTGACTAAACAACATCAGCAACAACCTTTTAGTCAGTTCTGACTGCATGTCTACATTAGAAAAAAATGTGTGTGAAATTCCATGTGAATATTGAACAAGTATGAGGGACAAAAGCAAGTAGCATTCAGAGAAATGTCACAAAATTGAAACTAAATGATTCTTAAATCCTTGTTTATAACTGTCATCAATTTCTCAATCAACCGTTGTACAGCCAACTCAGTCAATGTCTTTAAAACATAACAATAGGTGCAAGCATATCTCCAGTTGCCTGAATCTTTTAAGTTAAATGAGGCTTTCATGTTTTTCTTTGTTTATCACTGTTGCTCTAAGAACCAATTTGTTAGGGTTTCTTACATTTCATGTCAAGGACCAACCTTATTTGCAGCCTTCTCAAATCAATAGTTTTGCAAGCTATAATGAAGGTGAACAATGCCCACATGAAAAGGATGGTGAGACTGTTGCCATTTTGACAAATTACAAGATGTTACGGCAAAGGCGTAAGGAGTACGGTCTCTCCTAACAACAAATCTTTCATCAACTCTTCCCCTCAGCACGCATATACTGTGTACAATGCAGAGATTAAAAAATAATTTAGCTTTGAAGATGCATTTAAGATAAAAAATATGGAATTTTGAGGACCATAGATAGAGCGTTAATAGTAGGGCTGGTGTACAATTGACAAGTTTAATAATGAACTTAGCATTGATTTCTAGGTGGTTTTTAAAATAATGGCTTCTAACACATGCCTTCTAATATCCCAAGAAGACAGTTCATAGTTCAGTATCCCAGAAAGAAATAGTTCATAGTCAATGCTGAGTTTAAATTCAGTTTATATTAATAAAATTTAGTTTTTCTTAATTTTCAAAATATAATTCTGCTAGAAGCAAAAATTGTTTAAATCAACAGAGATAAAGGCTTAGCATGGCTAGTTTCATATTGGGAGCCCCTCAAAGGGAATTTGAGATGTTCCCACTAAAGCAGGGAATGAAAAGTGGATGAAAAGTGGATGAAAGTGCACGAGGGCTACTACACTTAAAAAACCTCTACTTATGAATTTTATCTGTTCTGAGCATGTGCTCATAAGTAAAAATATTTGTAAGTAGAGCAGCGGTTTCCCATAGGAATGCATTGAAAATCAATTAATCCTTTCTGGAGGGAACATATTTCATTGCATTCCTATGGTAAGGCTGACCATGCACGCGCTTCCCTTACACCTGCTCAAGCCGGTGTGGACAAGTGCAAGGGAGGTGTGTGCATGCTTGCGCAGATCGCCCCTTCTGCTTGCCCGGGCTGCTGGAAGACTTTTTTTTTTTTTTTAAAGGTGCACTTTCCCTCCCAATTCTAAAAGCTTTGCTATTTCCTCCACAGAGGCATTTTGGGGAAGTGGGGGAATCCTCCAAGTGAAAGGCATACGTAATCTTGTTTGAAAGATAAAAGTCCAGATCCTAAAAATGCACTACAAATTGCAGGATTCCAGCCACATTTCTCAGTTAATATATTGGCTGTAATAGCCAAATTTGTCATAAATTCTGTTGGGCAGAATTGTTCAAATTGCTCTATATGAAAATGTGAACTTTTCATCTTGTTGGAATAACAATTAAAAGCGTTTTCATAAAAAAAAAACTATCTAGATTTAAAAGTGTTATTTTCCCAAGCTCTTTGCAGACATGTTTAAATAACATAATGAATCCTAGTTTCTTTTAGAGATTGAGTGCTAAAACTGCAACCCAAAATGCACTTATTTATCACAAAGTGCCAACAGGGCAATTTAACCTGGGGCTCCAGAGTCTTTTTGGAAGAAGTAGCAGTAGGAGCTGTCGTGCCGCTGTAGTGGGTGGATTGATGTGTGTGTGTGTGTGTGTTTGTGTGTGTGGGTATCTGACATGAGTACCCTGCTGCACGTGCTGCCATGTGACCAGCTTCAAGGTGAAGAACTGGAAGCATAACCTGAGGATGATTTAAAAACCAAGGCTTCCTTCCAGTAAAATGTGAGTGTTGGAGATCTGTTTTCCATGATACAGTAATAGCTCAGTGGCTTGGGTATTTGACTGTGGAGTGAAAGGTTGGGACTTCAGTTCCATTCTAGGGCTCCTTGAGAGGGGCTGGACTTTTACCTTTCAATAAAATTTGTTTGTATCAATGAAAGCTCTGTTATTGTGTTTTTTGTTCTTTTCTTTTCTTTTCTTTTCTTTTCTTTTCTTTTCTTTTCTTTCTTTCTTTCTTAAGTTTATATACTGCTCCATCTAGCTACCCGGCTACTCTGGGCGGTAATGCATTGTGTAACTTATACATTATATTATCTTATACATTAGCATCTTAAAACAAAAGATGTTCATGTATAAGTTGTTTTCTTTTAAGATAAATGTTTAGCACCCCCACACCCTAAGGATTCATGTCATTTGTGGCAGAGAAGAACCCAGGTTCTGAAAGAGCTCAAAGTAGCTCAGTCTTATTGAGCACCCTGAAACAGTTTCTGGCTGATGAAGCATAACCAAGGGCACTTTTATACAACCTCTAAAATCCGCTGGCAAATTAAATTTGGACCAGAGATTGTGGGGTGTTGTTCCTCTTCCTGTGTTCCCACCCTTCCGACCTCCATCGCTTCTGTCTGCTGCGAGGGGAGGGAGAAAAAAAGATGCAGGCTCACCTCCGCCTGCCGTCCGAGCAGCCCCGAGCAGCCCCGTAGGGATTCCTGTCTCTTAAAGGGGCAGCGGGGACAAAATGACAAACAGAAGGTAAGAGGAGACCGGCGTCCAGAGCTTTACAATTCACATAGGAAGATTTTTTACCTCCGGAGACCAGGTTCTTCTAAAGTGCGCTGGGGCGTGCTTAGGTCGGCGTGGTCGTACTTTATTTTGTTTAAAGTCCACAGCTGGTGGGAAAACAATTTTAAGCTTCGCATTGGGAGCCCTTTGCCTCGGATTTTAGGAGTCGTGTAAAAGCAGCCCAAGATAATACTTAGAATGACAGAATCACAGAACTGCAGAGTTGGAAGTGACCTATAAGGCCATTGAGTCCAGCCCTACAATTAGTACTGGAATCTAAATGAAATGATATCTGAAAGATGGCTGGCTAATTTTCTCTAAAATACCTCCAGCGTTAAAGCACTCACCGTCTCCTGAGGTAGTTGGTTTCAGTGCTGCACTGCTCTAATAGTTAAAAGTTTTCTCTTCTGATATTCAGACTAAATCTTAACTTAAGCCCATTATTATGTGTCCTGCATTCCAGAATGGCTGAGAACACACCCTTCCCCTCCTCTGTATGACTGTCCTTCAAGCATTTGTACAGTTCTATCATATCTCCCATATCATGGCCACAAGTCACCATGCCACCTCTTTTCCCTCCTTATATGTCCTGTGTTCCTTTCTGAGCTCCTGCGTCGTCCAATCTGGATGGACATGTCATTATACCACTGTCAGGCATGTAATGGCAAGTGTTGAAAGGAATCCTGATCCAAACAAAGCCAGATCAACAGCCTCTCTCCCCTTGGTTTTGCTGGCTGAGCTGTCTGGCAGTTCAACTGGATGGCTCAGTGCTTTAGGCATGGGGGGAGTTTGATTTCCCACTGTGCCTGCTTGACAGGGCTGGGATACATGACCCAAAGGTATCTCCTCCAGCTCTGTAGTTCTAAGAAGATGATGATCCCTCCCTAAAATAAAAAATGGAAAAAGGAAAAGAAGATAGTATGATGGATCTAGGACAGTAATGGCAAATCTTTGGCACTCCAGATGTTTTGGACCACAACTCCCACAGTCCTTTGTCACTGGCAATACTGGATTAGTATTCTGGTAGTTGTGGTCCAAAACATCTGGAGTGCTGAAGGTTTTCCACCACTGATCTAGGATGATGAGGATGACTGCTAGTGGAAGGAAGACAGTGGTTTTGGTATCTGACTGTGGTGCCAGAGGCCAGAAGTTGGATTCCTCATTTTGGCTTTTTGACAGGAGCTAGTTGGGGTCCTCTACAGCTCTGCAGTTCTAAGGTTGTTGTTGTTGTTGTTGTTGTTGTTGTTGTTGTTGTTGTTGTTGTTGTTGTTGTTGTTGTTGTTGTTGTTGTTGCTGCTGCTGCTGCTGCTGCTGCTGCTGCTGCTGCTACTGCTGCTGCTGCTGTTGTCATTGTCATCATTGTCTTATTTTCTGAATGCCTGGATTTTGAACTCATCAGACCAAAACATTTCAATGGTCCAGAAGTTCAGCTCTCATTCTGAAACAAGTGGCAATATCATTCATCAGCAGAAGCGATTCTTTGACACTTTCATATGAAGAGAGCAGTAATTCAGAAACCATCCTGCGAAACGGTGACCAAGAAAATTCAGTGCTTTGGAGAGGGGTCATGGATAAGTGACAGAGCACATGTTTTGGATACCCAAGGTACAATTTACAATCACTGTACTGGGTTTTTCAGTTAAAAGGATCAGGCACCAGATGATGGGAAAGATTCCCTGCCTCGGATCCAGGAGAGCCATTACAATTCAGTAGAAAATACTGGATTAGATGGACCAAATAACATGACCTTGTGTTAAGGGTATCTTCCTATGTACTGCAATAGAGGAGACAGAAAATGTTTGAGAGAGAGAGAGGGAGAGAGAGGGAGAGAGAGCAAGGATATAACCTTTGTGTTTTGTATCCTGCATTTTGGCTCTCCCTTGCACTGTGCAAATGGAGAAAGTAAAATACCACCAGCATACACATAAGATGTCTTTTTGTGTTTTAAAGGCTGAACGTGTCATGATTAATATATTATTTTTCCTTCCTAAAGGTGAATCTACCAATATTTGAGACTTAGCCTTTTGAAAATAATGTAATTTTTTTAAAGGAGTACTACTCAGGCATTCAAAATTGTCCAGTCTATCAATTGATGAGAAGGTCATGACCATTTAAATACTTAAAAGGTTAAAAAAGAAAGAAAGTGGCCTTTACACAACTAGCATTGTCCAACAGCAATTTGATTAGTAAAAGTACTTTAAATGGAGCAATAAGCCTTGCTGTAATAGAAGAGGAAAATAGACACAGAGTGCAGAAGAATATCCCATATTATAGTGGCAAAACTGAGCTGCAATATGTAGTGAACCACCAAAATTGGATTCTCAGTTCTTGAGGAATCAATTCTTTGACAGGGTTTATTGTTTGATGTTATTGAATGTTATCTCCACAACTGTCTGCATGTGGCAGCAAGGTGACAAAGCAAGGTCTTTTTATACTAAAGACCTTTGTGTCTCATTCTAAAATCCACATTTTCCAATCTTAGCACAAAGCCCTCACTCAGGAATTTTATTTCTCTGCAGCATCCATTTGTGCTTGGAAAAATCAAGTTACAAGTGAGTTGTGTCCCAATATTACAGTTACTCAACCAAATGTCCATTCTGTCCAATTTCACCATCACTATCCACATCCAAAAGGTGTAATTACTGGCCAATGCAGTAGCCGCGTATGAGCCTACTTTTGCCATTTACACAACAGATATATGTCTAAATTCAGCTGAAGTTAGTAGTAACTGAATCTCAGATGAGAACATACCAGTCGTGATTTCTACTGAAACATAGTCATGGCCAAGTTCAGGTTAATCAGAGGTGCCTGCTACTGAATCAACAGCTAGTTCAACTGAGATGTTGTGAAATTACACAGTCACATCCTGCTCCTAAATGAACACGGCTGTCGCCTTGGGCAAGCTACATAATCCTAGAGTGCCCCAAGAGGAACAGAATGCTTCACTAGCCAGTAGACTCCATATAGAGGGAGCCTTGAACTGGGCCTTCCCATGGAGCACTGGAATGGCTCCCAGGAAGCAGGGGAACTGCTTCCCTGTGGCAGCACACTGAATGAGTCAGTGGAAATAGAATGACATATGGTTTCTTCTCTTCCAGCCCCAGAAATTTGTAAGTTGGATTTTATGGAATTTCTGGGACTAAAAGTCCTAGAATTCCAGAAATCAGACTCCTACTAGCTACCCCATCAAGTTTGGGGTCATCTGCAAATTTGATGGGCATCCTCTCCACAGCCTCATCCAAGTCCCAGATGGAGTTCCCCAGTGCCTAATGAATCTAAAACCCTCCCTCTGGCACCACCTTCTCATCTAAGCATTGAGACTCCTGAGCACTGCCTAGCTAGCTAGTCCTGCTCATGAAACAGGTAGTACTTCTGAGAATGCTACCTATGAGGTCCTGGCTTATAACTTCCTCCATAGTAACCTAAATTTGTCTTCCAGGACCATGCGGCAACATTTGCTGGCAACGTTGGTGCTGACATGCACCACCACTGCTACCTGGTCCCCAGCACTCTCTACCAACCTATCCAGACAAGAGGTGATGTCTGCAACCTTTGCACCAGGCAGGCCTCACATCCATCACAGCCCCCCGCTGTATGTTCCTGACAATCAAATCGCCCACTGTCAGAAGCCCCCTTCCCACCTCCCACATTGAGGAGTTTCCTCAGTGCAACTGGATAGTGGCCTGTCTCCTGAATAAGGGGTCCCCACTAGGAGATGGTTTCCCTCTTGTTCAGAAAGACATCTTCCAGCCTGGAAACTTCCTATCTGAGCAGATGCAATAGCTGTCTACCTGTGGGTGGGACAATGCCTGAAGGTCCGTGGAAGTCTCATTACAGTCCCATCCTCCCTGACTCTGCTTCTCCAGGTCTGCAATGAAGGCATCAAGGGAGTGAACCCATTCCTTGAGCTCTTGTAGTTCCTTGCAGTGAGGACATGGCTTTTGCCCGAGTGGCAAATAATCATACGTATGGCATCCATTGCAAAACACTGGACAGCCTTCACACCCCTGCTGGCTGTCTGACTGCATGCTGGAGGTTATTGAGAGGTTGTGAAACAGGTAGCACTTCAGAGAATGCTACCTATTATAAGGAATGTTACCTTTCCCTTATGAGGAAAGGGTAAAATATTTGGGGCTCTTTAGTCTGGAGAAAAGGCGCCTGAGGGGGGGATATGATTGAGATGTAAAAAATAATGCAGGGCATGTGTAAAGTGGATAGAGGGACACTCTTCTCCCTCTCACAAAATACCAAAACTAGGGGACATCCACTCAAACTGAGGGTTGGTAGAGTAAGAACGGACAAAAGATTATTTTTTTTTTATCCAGCGTGTTGTTAGTTTGTGGAACTCCCTGCCACAGGATGGCACCTGACCTGGATGCCTTCAAAAGGGGATTGGACAGATACCTGGATGAGAAGTCCATCACAGGTTACAAACCATGGAGATGTGTAATCTCCAGACTTAAAACCGGGGTACTTCAAGGGCCAGATGCAGGGAAGTGGTAGGAAGAGATAGATATCTAGTCTCGTGTGCTCCCAGACACATCTGGTGTGGCCACTACGAGATACAGAAAGCTGGACTAGGTGGTCCTTTGGCCTGATCCAGCATGGCTCTTCTTATGTTCTTATGTTGTGAACCCTCTTTGTAAGGGTAGTGACTGGTAGTATCTTGGGGCCTGGCTTCAAGGAGCCCTGGCTTTTGTGTTCTTCCTTAGCACTTACCATTGCCCTTTAAAATAAATAAATAAATAAATAAATAAATTTATTATTTATTTATATGGTTTATTTTATTATACTGGTTAAAATCACTTTACTAAAAAAACCCATTATTTAGTCAGATGGCCTAGAGTGCCAAGCACACAGCAGGCATTCCCTCTTTGGACATCAATTGAGAGCTGTTGCCTCAGGAACATAGGTGCTTGGTCATCTTGAGACGTAATGGCTATCCTGCAACCTATTTCCTGGACTAGGCTGATTCTCCCCAGACTCCAGATGTTTCAATGGCTACAGGGACAAAGTCAATTCCTGTTGCCATATCTTCGTATTTTTGTCTTTTTAATGTTTGGCCGTTGCTGCTGCGGATCCAGCTTCAATGCTGGTGTTTTGTAAGTGGGATGTGGCAAATGTATTTGGACATATGGCGTCCCACGTTAAGCATCAGCCTTTGCTCCAGGGGATCAAGGTAGTCCCATCTGGTCTTTTGTTACTTCCAGCACACAAATGTAAAGGCTTTCGGGTAGCTGGAAAACTGGCTCTGTTAAGGGCACGACATAAGATGTCATTGATCATGTTGTGTCTGACATGTTTGCCCAAACCAAGTTAGCAAGGGAGGCCATGGTGGCCCTGCGGGGGTGACAGTTGGAGAATGGATGGCTGCTCAAGAGAGGAGATTGCAAATGGAAGTAATTCAGGAAAATGTCTGGCGACTGCCTCCAATATAACATCTCGACGTACTGTATTGAATGCATTACGGAAGTCAATTTTGACTAGCACTTTCCCTTGTTCCTGGTTCTGCAGGAATATCCTTGCTGCTCGAACCGCAGCTTCTGCTAGTCCGGAAATTCCAAAACCAAGCTGTCGTGGTGCAAACAGTGCTGAACTTGCTTCCTTTACATGGGCGCAGGCAACTTTTGCACTGAGGCACCTCCAAATGTAGCCTACTGCAATAGGGTGGCAGCCTCCATTCTTCTTGCTTATGGCAAGTAAATTTGCACCAAAAAGAATGGGTCGTACTGCTGCTGGAAACTTTCCTTCAGTAGCATGTTGAAAAAATCCATAAGTGCCGCCAGGAAAGGGCCAATATCAGTCGTTCCGATCACTAGGTCTTTAAGATGTTGCGGCCGTAGCCCATCAGGGCCAGCCGCTGAACCATTTGGAAAAGATAGAATGGCCTTCTGGACCCCTGCCGGTGTAGTCAAAAGTGGCGGGGTATTAACCATCGGCACCGGGTGACGATCGTCGGGTGGAGGTGGGTGTAAAAGACGTAAATCCGCAAGTGATGAGGCTGTAGGTGTAATTAAGTTATCGTTAGAACTGAGCAGCCTAACTGCACCTCTCACATCTCCGTCTTCCAGTTTAGTTGCTGCAGCTGCTGCAAGGAATTCGTCCGACGAGCGCTGGGCTCCTCTATCTGAAATGGGATGATCCTTATGGGTTGTTGACGGATTTAAAGGGGCTGTCTGGCTATTAGTTCCGAATTGGCAAGTCTGCCTGACAATGTGGGTAGTTAGGTTACGCAATCGGCCTCCCCGGCAAGGTCTTGAAAGGCAAAGATGCGGATAGTCAAGCAGATTCATCCAGCTAGCTACTGAGGATGGATTCTGTGTTATCCCCTGGAGTAGATTCAATAATAGAGTTGCCACTGTTGTGCGTGCACCCTTAGGAATTCGTTTGATGACCGTTGACTTAAGCTTAGAGTGGTTCAACTGCAGGGAGGGTGAATCATCTACCTGGGTCGATCCGAGTTCAGCAACTGCCTCTGTTGGTAGCTGCGAAGTCATCGCAGGAGAATAAATGGTCTGACTTACAGCTGGGCTATGGGCGTCCTGATGGAGGTGGGGGTGCGAACAATCCTCGGATGGTAGTGAATGGCTCCCCCGGCAGGCATGGCCGTGTGGGCCATGTACCCTCAATAAGCCAGGTGATTTGTTGACACTAATGGCATGGCGTAAACAGATTGGGCAAGTGCCTCACAGCCGTATGGTGTGAGGGGCAGATTGAGAGGCAGAAGCCTGACTTGCAGTAGTGGCAGCCATCTCCTCTTCCTCCTCCAGAGGAGGAGTCCAGGTGACACTTCCTCTCGGCCTAGCAGCCTCAAGACCTAGTGCGGGCACCCTGGCTCCCAGCGGCACTTGAGAGTGCCCATGATCAGCAGTGCTCCCTCTGCCTTGGCTGCGGGCACCCAACTCAGGCAGGCTCGGCCCATGGAGATTTGGTAGGGCAGGCAGTGGTGGTGGCTGGAAGTGCGCAATGGCGGCCACCGTGGTGGCAGCGCTGGCATTCATGGCAAGGAGGCTCCTGAGTAGATCAGTAGAAAGGCTGCTTCTTGTTTCCAAGGAAGTCCAAGGATGGCAGGCTATAGGTATTTAATATTAATATTAAAAAGGAAATAATTGTGTCTTTTCCTCCCTGCTTGCATGAAAAGGTCCAATAAAAAAGCCTGTTTTCTTGAAAAAAAAATTGCTATAGCTGTAAGTTGAGCCTCTGTGTGCTTCCAAAATACTTAAAGATGTCATTTAATACATGCATTTAGCTTAGAATCGGCTTCCGATAAGGGGAGAAACAAAACTGGCAGATAAAGAGAAACACCCTCTGATTCAAGGCCAAGGCTTGTTTCAAAACAAAAGGTTGCAGAAACGGCATTAAAGCAGTTCTCAGGAAGTCTCACTCCACTTGATAGAGCCGACTGCCAGGGTGAAGCAAAGACAACACCAATTAAAAATATTTTAAATGACTAAGTATGGATAGCCAAAATGCTGTAAAAATATTTATAAAATACTGTAAACGTATGCACAGGGAGATGTGTGAGAAGAGAACGGACAACCTGCCTCTTCCCGGTTCGGCAATAACAACACAATCCGCAGAAAACACAGTGGTTCAGCAGTTCCAAGCAGCCTTCCCGTAAAGCTGGATAAAAACATGGGGATAAAAAAACTCCTTGCAGCAGATAAAATTTAGGATTAAAACTCAGTTGTAGCAATTGGAATTTAAAATATTAAAAGGGAGTGAAGCGGAGCTCGACATAGGCACTGTTTCTCCCTCGGCAGGAACCAGAAATAAATAAATAAATAAATAAATAAATAAATAAATAAATAAATAAATAAATAAACTTTGTTAAATATTTGTTAAGGGCCTCCCCCTTGAACTCCTCCAGGAAACTCCTGTTTGCTATCCCTGTTCACTTGTTCCCTGGCTCTACCTCAGCTTTAATTTCTCAGCTATACTCTGCTTGGAGTCAGGATCGGAACCAAAAAGCTCCAGGTTTAAAAAAACAGGGTACTTCAAAGGCCAGATGCAGGGGAGTGGTATCAGCAGACAGATATCTAGTCTCATGTGCTCCCAGCGGCATTTGGCATGGTCACTGTGAGATACAGGCAACTGGACCAAATGGTCCCTTGGCCTGATCCACTATGGCTCTTCTTATGTTCTTATGAGATGTGGACTATCACAGTGGGAAGCACAGCTCCCTGTGATATTCTGCTTGCTATTTCTCTGCACATTGAGGGATTCCGTTTTTGGTTGTGAAAATATTTTGAACAGTTATTAACAGATATTAATTATCTGTTAATATATATATATCTTGTGATAAATATGGTGAGCATTCTTCCAGTCATAAGCCCATTGCTACACAGACATTGCGAGTGTCTCCACCTGGTTACAATTTATCACTCTACTGCTCTTTTTTCATATGTGAAAAAAGAAATAATTCATCTGAGAGACAAAATTAATTGAAATATACCCATGAAGTTAATTAAATCCTGCATTGCCTTTTTGTAAGAAATCCACCGTTTCACATTTTTATATATATTAAAAGACCGAAACTTGAAATAAGACTGATTTGTCAGCTCCTTATGACTCATTTAGTGATACTAAGTTCCTATTCAATGAAAATTAATGTTTTGTCTCACATTAGTTCTCCTTTTGTGGAGCGAATTATTCTTTTATATGAGCCATTACAGCAATATAATTTGTCAAAATATAGCCCTGAGCAAACACCTTGATGAGATATTAGTACACTTGTAATAAATTAAGATGCAGTTAAAAAAAATACCAACCCACCCTGTTTCTGGTAAACGCACATCTAAAATTTGCAAGTGTTCTGAGAAATGTCTTCGCTTGTTGGTGATTTCAGTTATTTCAAATAAATAGCAAATAGAAATGTCACAACTAGTTAACTAAATCTAATAATTAAGTGTTGTGCAGGATGCTCAGACTATGCTAAAGAATCTGCCCTCATTTTTTTCAGACTCGTGGCTTTCTTCAGCTACATGTTCTCTGGGGCTTATTCTTAAAGCACGAATGAAATGTAATGCAAATCAGAATTTATTTAGAACTAGTTTACTTCAGGGATGAGGACAGCCCAAACTCTACGGATTTGTGTGATCTTCAGGCTAATCTTTCCTGGTCATCAGTCTAATGTGAACACCTATCGACAAGGGATTAGCTTTTGTAAGAGCACTTTTATATAAGTTTAAATGAACACCTTTTATGGTTCTTATTTCGGGCAAAAAGGGACGTCCTGAGAGAGTCTCTCAAAAAGTGTCTAACATGCATGAAGATCAGGCAGGGCTTCCCCCAAAGAGATATTTAAGATTGAATGTTAGAAATCTTTTCAACTTCCTAGAATACTATGAAGTACATCCTGAAAAGCAAATTGTAATGTTTTGTATTGATGTCAAGAACGCTTTTGATAATGTGAATCAGAACTTTAAGAAATGATGGATGTAGGACAAAGTTTTGTTGAGACAATCAAAACCATCTATTCCCAACAAATTGCAAAAATCAGAGTGAATGGAGATTACAAATAAGAAATTCAAATACAAAAAGGCACAAGACAAGGATGCCCATTGCCACCACTGCTATTTTTGATATTTACTGATATATTAATGCAGCAGATAAGAATCTTGAAAAAAATTAAAGGTCTTAAATTGTGAGGAGAATCATACACAGTTTACGCCTTTACAAAAGATATACAGTAGTTTTGGAAGATCCACAAGAATCAACAGAGGCTATGTTGATGGAGTTAAAAGAGTTTGGAAAGATGACAGGCCTGAAAATCAAACCGTAAGAAAACAAAGATTCTAACAAAAAACATGCAAAAACAGGAGACAGGAGACCTTTTAGATCTTGCAAACCTCAAAGAAGTAAAATATCTTGGCATAATTTTTACAAAGAAAGACAAGCACCCTTTTAAAAGACAATTATCTGAAATTGATTGAAGAAATTTAAAAGGACTTAACCAGATGCTAGGTAGATTTGTTATGGTTAAAGGGAACATCTTGCCAAAATTATTATTTTTATTCCAAACTATTCCAATCATCTTGAAACTTAACATTTTTAAAGAGCTCGATAAATGTATTTCTAAATTTGTATGGAAGTGGTGGTAGAAATCAAGAATCAAAATAAAATATTTGCAAGATTTGAAATTGAGAGGAGGAATGGGATTTCCAAATTGGTTCCTTTATTACAGAGCTTCTTCCCTAATATGGATCAAATAATGGACTGAATTGGGGAATACAAGGCTTTTGACACTTGAAGGACATGACATGAAATGGGGACAGGACAGCACACCTTATTATGGTATAATGGAGCGGAAGATTTTATAAATCAGTACCCAAGATTAGAGAAGAGCACAAAACTCCAAAATGGCATTATTTTTGTTTTTTTGTCTTTTTGTTTCATTTCATTTGGTATGAAACATTTTTTTTTAAAAAATATTTCATTTATTGTTTCATTTCATTTTTCATTTTTCATTTATTTTTCATTTTTTAACAGCTGACCAGCCCAGCCAGTTGACATTTCTTTTATTTTGTACAAGCACTGAACAGCTCTAGTGTGGGCTGGTCGGTGCTTTTTTTTTAAAAAATGGGCTGACCAGCTGTACAGCAGGCCGGTTGGCACTTTTAAAAAAAAGTTGCACCGACCAGCTGTAATGTGGGCCAGTTGGGTTTTTTTAAAAAAAAACTCATGCCAACAAGCTGTAGTGCAGGCCAATCAGTACTTTTTAAAAACTTGCACTGACCAGCTGTAGTGTGGGCCAGTCATTTAAAAAAAAAAACACTCATGCTGACCAGCTGTAGAGTGGGCCAGTGGGTGGTTGTTTTTTTCCAAAACTCACACCGACCAGCTGTAGTGTGGGCCGGTCATTTTTTTAAAAAAACAAACTCGTGCCAACCATCTTTAGTGCGAGCCGTGGGCGTTTTTGTTTTTTAACTCACACTGACCAGCTGTAGTGCAGGCGAGCCAGCACTTAAAAAAAACTCATGCTGACCAGCTCGCGTGCTGCCGTGACCAGTCAGTGTTTTTTTAAAAAACAAAACTTGTACTGACCAGCTGTGGTGTGGGCTGGTCAGTGCTTTGAAAAAAAAAACTTGCACCAACCAGATCGGCGCTTGTCAAAATAAATAATAAACGAAAATGAAATGAAATGAAACAAAATAAAATCCATTTAGTTTAATTTCATTTTTTTTAAAAAAAGGGGCACTTCGTTTTTCATTTCGTTCTGTAATGAAACAAAAATGAAAAACAAAAACAAAAAAATTCATTTTGTGCCCATCTCTACCCAAGATTTAAAAATCTAGGAGATGATCCAATAAAAGGGCAGCCTGAATGTTGACAATACCAATGGCAACAGTTAAGATGGTCTACAGCAGTGGTAGCCAAACTTTGGTCCTCCAAATGTTTTAGACCACAACTCCCACAGTCCTTTGTCATTGGCAATATAGGCTTGAAATTTTGGGAGTTGTGGTCCTAAACATCTGGAGGGCCAAAGTTTGGCCACCATTGGTCTACAGCTGGCATGTCCAAACTTCGGCCCTCCTGATGTTTTGGACCACAACTCCCAGAATTCCAAGCCTGCATTTCCAATGGCAAAGGACTGTGGGAGTTGTGGTCCAAAACATATGGAGGGCCAAAGTTTGGGCATGCCTGGTCTATAGGATACCTTTTTCTGCTCACTACCCTTCACACATGTAGAAAAACAGCCCTGACAATTGCTTTTTGTTTGGGTGAGAAGCCATGAACTGTTGAAAAGGGGAGGAATCAGCTTCTGGGATTCTTCCCTTGTGTGGTCTTACTTTGTGAGTGATAGTGGTGCTGGAGGACTTCTGTTCAGCACCTTGACCATCAACCTGTGGAGTGTCTCAGGGTTCAATGAGTCCCCATACTATTTCACATATACATGAAAAGCCTGAAAGAGGCTCTCCAGAATGTTCTGGTCTGGTACCACCAGTGTGCTGAGCCATGCAACTCCATCCACTTTTTAAAATCTTCCAGGAGGCCTTCTCTCACTCTCTTTTCATCAGCTTGAACAGCTATGTTTCAATTTCATATATGTTTCTTTGAGTTAGGCAAGCTGGGGAAGAAAAGCTGTATTTTACCAAAACCACTACCAGTATGTTGGGTATATGTTTTCCAAAAGATGTCTCTTTGCTTTTTTGAAATAAAAGAAAGGAGGAAGATGGAGGTATCGTGTCACTAGAAACCAATACTACGTGGTATCATCCATACTACATGAAAGAAAGGTAGTGGAGAAAGATGAGCAAAAGTGATTTTAATAAAAAATAAATAAAACTGATTTTAATGGCAATTTTAGTGTTGTGTTTTTAATGTATCGTATTTATTGTATTTACATGTTTTTATTGTTCTAATTTTATTGTAATTTTGATGTTTTAATTGTTTATTTTGATTGTGAGTCGCCCAGAGACCTTTGGGTAGTGGGCGGCATACAAGCTATATAAATAAATAAATAAATAAATAAATAAATAAATAAATAAATAAATAAATAAATAAGTGCAATCAAATCAAACCTGAACTCTCAGTCAGGCAAAAATGAGACCATGCACATATTACAAAAATGAAGAAATGATCAGAATAGACTATATTGCTTGGAAAATTGTGGTGGAGCAGAAGGAAAAGAGGAAGATTTAACATGAAATGGGTTGACTCAGTAAAGGAAGCTATAGGTGTAAGTTTCCAACATCTGAGCAGGAAACTTTTTGCAAGGAGGGCCAGATTTGGCCAGGTGAAAATGTGTGGGCACAGACAATTCAGCCGCATTTGGCCCCTGGGCTGGACTTTGGACAAGTCTCTATAACATGCAAGGAGGAAGGGAGGATGCTGCAGAAACGGAGCTGGGGGTGGGTAGGCTGGGAAGGTGGCTGAGTGGTGGTGGACAGAGGCAGGAAGAGCAG
>JAHTLZ010000122.1:28585414-28600294 GCA_023846285.1 Phrynocephalus versicolor | reverse complement strand
CTAGAGAATGCAGCACCTCAGAGAACGTTTTATTTAGTTTGGAAAATGCCACCACTAATTACAGAGAAAGATTATTGTATTTCATGGATTATTTGAGAAGAATACTCTACTATAAATTTAGAGTCACCAAGCCCTACAGCATGGGACTGAAGACTATATAACTGGTGCAGAGTTCAGACCCATTCAAAAATGAAAGGTTCATGCCTAATATAAATCCAATAAAATAAATAAATAAATCTCACACCACACTTTCAGCTGACCCTGTTGACCCTGATCCAGCCTGGGAAAAATTAACCATCGTCACACCTAAAGTTTAAGAACATCTTAGCATTGCTGCCACCTCCTCTGAAGTATTCTTCCTTGACAGCCTGAGTATAACAAGACATGACATGGTGTGACAAAACCCTGGAAACAGGAGTAATGAATATACAAATCATCAGCCAATCCCAGCAGGAGGGCGGGGAATGGTATGATATAAAAAGGGTGGAGCCTAGTCAGTTGAGGCAGTTCAGTTGAGTTAAGTTGAAGGTTTTGAGAGTGAGTGCTGGGAGAGAGCACTGCTCTGTTGGAGTTCTGTCAGGCCGTGAGGGCTATACTGTTTACTAGTTATTAAAGACAGGGAGGCTTGTAGAATTGATGAAATCTATTATATGTTAAAGGCAACGCATACCATCCTCAGATATTGTTATATTTATTATTTTCTCAATAAATTTCGTCATTATTTTTATATTATATCTCTGAGTCTGTCCCAATTCATGAGGCGACGATTTTAAAAGGTGGCAGCATTACCAAGTGAATAAAAGGTGGCAGCATTACAATTTCCATCACAATTCAGTGTGTAAAAGGGAGGTGTCGTCACAATTTGTTGGCACAGCAGTGAGATGTCGAAATAAACCCAGTTGTGCCTTTGAAAACCCAGTCTGTGAAAGGGGTGACGTCACACAGGGTCAAAACTGGGCTGCAAAGCTACTGTCCTGTAAATGGTGCCAAGGACAATTACTTCACCTGCTTCTAGAAACAGTCCTGCGACTGGAAATATCTAAAGCAGCTCCTTGGATATTGGCCAAAAAAGAGCTATGAGTTTGAGTCTTTTGCTTTGGCGTGCTTTGGCGTGCTTTGGCGTGCTTACATAATTTGGAACTTTGTCGTGCCAGGTAATGTTGAATATTCGCCTAAGACAGCGCAAAGTTCCAAATAGCATAGGCCTGAATCAAGCTGGAATCCCTAGCATGTACACTTTATTGAAACAGCGACGCCTATGCTGGCTTGGACACGTTGTGAGAATGGATGACGGTCGGATCCCAAAAGATCTTCTATATGGAGAACTAATGATGGGAAAGCACCCCAGAGGGAGACCACAGCTGCGGTATAAGGATATCTGTAAGAGGGACCTGAAGACCTTGGGAATGGACCTCAACAGATGGGAAACCCCGACCTCCGATCACACTGTCTGGAGGAAAGAGATACAGCATGGTCTACATAAATTTGAAGAGGCATTTGTCCAACAGGCAGAGGAAAAGAGGCAGGCACGGAAAGAACGAAACTCGAGGACCGGGCAAGAAACAGAATACATCTGCCCCCAGTGCGGTAGAGACTGCCATTCCCGAATTGGTCTATTTAGTCACACTAGGTGTTGTTTTTAGGATCTCTACTCCAGGCATGATACCATAGTCTTTCGAGACTGAAGGATGCCAATGAATGATGATGCTTACATAATGTTGCCAGACTGTCCCCATCCGATTCTTGATTTATTCACACAGTGGCATGGTGTAACCGTGTCCTTTAACAATAAATGAATGAATTTGAAGCAAAGCACTCTATATTTACAGTGCTCTTTGTCCTTGGATCAATTTCCCACAGGAAGACTTCAAAGAAACAGCTTCAAAGAAATATACGAGGAGAGGCATTCCAGCTAACTCCTTCCATGTAATGTGCTTGTTGTATTCAAATCTGATTTGCTTTGGCTGAGATAACATGTGGGCTGATAATTGTAATTTTGCTTACTGTGCTTCATAAGGATTTGTGTGAAGTGCCTACTAAAAATGCTCAGTTGGCACATGCAATTATTATAAAATGTCAGAAGGAGGGGGCAAAATATATCTCTGGCAGCAGTAAAAACAATTGGCTACCATCCAGCACTAGCCCTAATAGGAAGAGATCCAACCGAACAAATGAGATTTGTTTGGCAGATCCAAGGGAGATCAAGAATTCCGTTTTCTTTGTGAGACAGATCTTCTCAACATGACAAGACAGCCTGTCAAGTAATTGCTTGTCCCCACACAAGTTTTTAATCCTAACACAAGAATGAAATGAACCCTTCTCTCCTTCATTGAGGATTTTATAGTCAATGCAAAATGTTTATGGGCAAAGCTTCGCTTTGTGAAGCAAAGCGCAAACACACAGAACAAGCACAGAACCTGAGTCCTCACAGATGCTCATGATTTTATATCCTTGAACAGACAAAGGGGGATTTAGGTTCCCTAGTCAGTAAAACCTTATGTCTCATTGATCCCAACTGGTCTACTCCAAGGATGTAAATCTCCACCGGTCCCACCTGCACATGTAAGGACAAGGGTTTGGAGCATTCTTGCCATCAAAGATGGTGGTGAAGTTCTCACACAGGCAATATTGGAGCAACACAACCCTTTTTTTATTTTGGAAAATTGCGGTTTTCTATGATGCCTGCTACATTAATGATATGAAACAGTGGGTGGGTGGGTTGTACCTTCCCCATCCATCAGCAAGTCCTTCTGAATTTCTCAAATGAGTGTGTTTGGGTTATCAAAGGAAATAGGCACTGTAGACTTTTTTTGCAAACTGCCATCGACTGGAGGGGAAAGAGAAAGATTTTTTTTCTCTTGTTGCAGCTGGAGGTGAGAAATCTCCCAGAGCTCTATAGCCAACTAGGCTGGAATGGTGGATGATGGGGATGTAATTAAAGACTGAAGAACAGCTTCAGCCCAGGAAGCACAGAGCACTATAAATTCTTCATGGAAGAGTCCCACCTTGTCAGGACAATCTAAATAAATGAAAAGCAAGGAATTTGCCTAACATTCTTCTTATCCCTAATCTGCCAAAAATAAAACTAAGACTGGATTGAGCCCAACGGGCTGAATGTCACACTAAGCCAGGCAACACAGTTATGTTGTTAGTCTTTTTTAAATCAATGGGAAAAGTGAGTTGTTAATAACAAAAGTCCTAATGATTTCAATTGGCCTAAAAACATTGTCTAGTTTATTTGCACCCTCTGTCTCTGTAAGCATTGGTGAAAGCCTAGCAATAACATATGCAGACACAAAAATTTAAACCTCTGTGGAGAAAGATTATATAGGAATTAGGTTTTCAGTCAGATTGTACTCTAAAAGCTGGGTTGCAGACAAATACTTTGTTCTAAAACCACAAAAGGGGAAGTGCTAAAAGAGCTTCAAGATTACTATTTTATTTTTAAATCACTGTAGGGGATCTCTTTCAATACCGTACAAAAGAAACTTTTTCTGACAAACATATATTTTGGGAATTGTTTTATTACAGTCCTTATTAGTGAAAGCTTTTGAAGGAACCAATGTTAAAATACTATGCCAACAGCAAACATTATGGGCTTTGAAATATAATTCATTTAAATAACTCTCTGTAGTCTTATTTGCTGTTCTCTCAATGAAACGAAGTACCGTAATACTCGCAAAGCACTTCCACTGATATGTTGCATAAAAGTCCTGGCGTGAACTCTATGACCAATGGTGCAATTGTGACATGCATCAAGAAATCATGAGCTATGCAGCCAATAACTAACCTACAATGAGAAGCATGCAACCATGACAAGAACCACACACACAATTGTGCCATGCTGGCTGGTTGGATATACGTCTCAGGACACTTCAGCTATTACTTTACTGCCACTGAGCAAACTTTTCTTTAGTCTGAAATGCCGTGAGTAGGTTATGGTGAGGCTCCAGAGAAAAGGCTATTTAGAACTTCATTCCTTCCTTTGCTGATACTCAAACAGGAAAGATCCTACACCTCTGAAATATAGCTTCTTGGTGAAACCTCCCTGTTCCTGACCATCATTTCTCTCTCTTTTTCTTTTTATTTGAGAGGGGGGTATCTGTATAGGGACAAGAAAATATGTGAGAAAGAAAAAATTCCACCATTATGACTGGCCAGATTTTGCCTAGATATGTGTCTTGCATGTTTTCACCAGTTCCTTAAAAAATGCAATTCTAACTCAAATATGTGCCAGCTGTGAGCCATAGCAGTGGCACTTCCACTGGCAAGAAATCGCTTAATACTGTCCAAACTTAGGCTGCTTTCACACGACCATTAAAATCTGCAGCAAACTTTGAGCTGGATCATCCCTCGGAGAGGTCACGTGGTTGATGTTGCAGTTCGGCTGATCCCCGCAACCGTTCCGATTTCACAACTGAGAACAGCAGCAAAGACACCATAACGGGGGCAAAACGTTTTTCCGTGTTCCCACGGACCTGAGCAACAGTTTAAGATCCGTATCGGAACAGCAACAAGGATTTCACCCCCTCAAGAGCAGGTACTAGTAAAATGTGCTGGGTCTCGCTTAAGTTAGCATGGTTGCACTTCATTTGTTTTTAAGTCCGCTGCTCGTGGGAAAACGATTTTATGCTCCGCATCTGCAAGCACTTTGCAGTGGATTCTAGTGGTCGTGTGAAAGCATTAGACATCTCCTAGCAGACCTGTTCTGCTTGCTAAGCTCTGCCAGCAGAAGAGCCTGGAAGATAGAGAAGGGGGGGGGAGCTATGACGTATTAGATCCAAACCTCTGCCAGCCCACGGAAACAACCACCCTGCCAGATAAAGACGTAAAGACTTCCCTGGGAGAGACGAGGGAAACAACTCATAGGTCTTCAGAGCTGCTCAGCTTGTACCAAGTAGTTAAGACTGAGTTCTAGGTCTCTAGTCCTTGTCCAGTCTGAACTATGAGATGAAACAGGCAATCACCATTCTGATTAGTTGTTTTGCAAGAAATGATCCTGCTACTGCACCTCAGCCTGTTTACACAATGAGTGCAGCTAACTGCTGTGATTGACAACCCCTTTCCAGGCCTTCCGAATTTGAAATGGTGTGCACTCATGCTAAGTGATGTTGCTTGTTAAGCTGGGGAAAATGACAGTGTGCAGTTGCAAATGTCAGAAGGCTTGTGAATGCTTCCTGCCTACTCTTGGATGAGGAGGGGACACTAGCTTTTTTGCATTTTGTAACTACATTTTGCCTGCACACAAAGTGTGTTTGTATAAGAACATAAGAAGAGCCATGCTGGATCAGGCCAAGGCCCATCTAGTCCAGCTTCCTGTATCTCACAGCGGCCCCACCAGATGCGTTTGGGAGCGCATGAGACTAGATATCTGTCTCCTGATACCACTCCCCTGCATCTGGCCCTTGAAGCACCCTGGTTTAAAGCCTAGAGATTACACATCTCCATCATGGTTTGTAACCCGTGATAGACTTTTCCTCTAGGAATCTGTCCAATCCCCTTTTGAAGGCATCCAGGTCAGATGCCATCACCACATCCTGTGGCAGGGAGTTCCATAGACTTACAATGCGCTGGGTGAAAAAATATTTTCTTTTGTCTGTCCTTACTCTCCCAGCCCTCAATTTGAAGGGATGACCCCTAGTTCTGGTATTTTGGGAGAGGGAGAAGAGCTTCCCTCTATCCACTTTACTCATACCCTGCATTATTTTGTACGTCTCAATCATATCCCCCCTCAAGTGCCTTTTTTTCCAGACTAAAGAGGCCCAAATGTTTTAGCCTTTCTTCATAAGGGAGGTGCCCCAGCCCAGTATATGTGTATGTGTATGTGACAAGAGACTTAGCGGGATAAAGGGATAAAGGGAGGGAAATAGCAGGAGGGAGGTGGTAGAGGAGAAGAAATGAAAGACACTATGGGGTGAAAAGCAAAGGTCCCTTTTCAGAGACTTTTATAATCTTTCAAACTATAATCCACTCTATATCCACTTAGCCAGGAATAACCCTTTTGAACACAACCATCTTTATTTCTGACTAGAGATGTCTAGGATTGCACTGTCAACTGACTTCCAAAAAAGAAAGTAATATTATGTCAAAGGAGGGAAAGCTTCTGGTCATTAAATCCATGTACGAAAACATAAGCCTGTTCTTTACCTCCTGGTGCCTCTTTGGAGAGATAAGAGTGTGAATGGATGAATGGCCAGTCTAGGGGAAGGCGAGGCCTTCAAGGGAGAAGAAAAGACTGCATGGGAGAAGAAGAAGAAAGAGCTGAGGGGAAGCGAAAAAGCACAGGGAGGCGGCTGAGGCAATTCTAACAAAGGCAATGCTGGTACACAACTAGCAGAAAAGCATGTATCTGTAATAATTTTGTCCCATCTTAAAAGGAGGCATGTTGCCTTAAATCATTAAAAGAAATTAATAAAACTAAAAAAGTGTGTATACAAATAAAAAAAGAATCAAACAAGACAGCTAGAAGAAGACAATGGGTGGGGGTGATGATGATGATGATGATCACACCTTTCTCCTTCAAAAAGACCCAAGATGGCTTACAACAGTTGAAGGACAATATTTAAAGTCAAAGACAAGTATACAGTGGTTATTAACAACATTAAAATGGAGGTCAGACTAATTTTTAAAGCCTGGATAAAGCTTTCAATAATTTTAAAATCATTGGTACTACTCTTCTCTTTCAACACCTAACAACATTTGGGTTGTTGACAGAAAAGGAAGCCAAACCTCTTTCTGTTGTTTTTTGATATAACAAATATTGATATGTTTTCCTAATGAAATATTCCCAATTGTGTTTATTCAACCTGCAGACACTGCAGTGTAGTATGGAGAACACTTGGCACAAATTTAGGGCTCCATGCCCCAGTCTTTGTATGTCTGTGTAAAAGGAGAATATAGACTCCACCAAACTTGGAGGCAGAGAGGTAACAGGGTGAGATTAATAGCTGGATAAAACTGACTGTTGACAGTGGCAGTTCTTTGGTTTTGCTATCGACCTCAGAGAAACATTATACTGTATTATTATATACTCTCATTTGGAAGGACTGGTCTCTCATATACTGTATATCCATGATTTTAAACTGTGTAATGTTCAGGAAGGAAGGAAGGAAGGAAACATCTGAAAAAAATCAATGGAAGCCACCGTTTCTGCCATCACAGAACATGACATGATGTTTACTCCTTCTCTGGATGCTGGCATTCCACCAAATTGGCCGAGATCCGTTTTGATACTTATGAATGAGAGGAGGGTCCCATATCTGCTGCAATGGATGCAATGGTCCAGACAAATGGGTGAGGCTTCTTTATTTATTTAGAGTACTTTTTACCCCACCTTTCTCCTTGGAAAAGGACCCAAGGCAGCTTACATTAATGAGGGACAATATACAGTCCAGTACAATTGAGTACAATTAAGACATATTCAAGTTTGAGAACAGGGGATTGAGGGACAACATTAAAACTACAAGAGAACCTGAGCAGTTAAAGAGAGAGTAAAAATTCCATGTAAAAGTTATGAGTGATGGAAACTAACATTGAAAACATAGTATCAATGCAATTACACACGGTTCTAAATGGTTATATACACAAAATCTGTGTGATCGTGTATGGTAGATTAATATAAGAGACACATAATAGGTAGTCCATCATTCAGGGAAAGCTTGCCTAAAGAGAAAGGTCTTTGCTTGTTTCCGGAAAGACATCAGAGATGGGGCAGTCCTGGCCTCTAGTGGGAGGGAGTTCCAGAGTCTGGGTGCAGCAGCCGAGAAGGCCCTTTCATGGGTTCCCACAAGTATCTGTGAGGGTGGCAGGATGGAGAGAAAGGCCTCTCCTGATGAACTTAACACCCAAGTTGGTTCTTACTGTGAGATTCAATATTTGAGGTAGCTAGGACCCAGGTTGTACAGTCCTTTGTCAGTTAAGATCAGCACTTTGAATTATGCCCGAAAGCTGATTGGCAGCCAGTCGTACTGCTTTGATAGGGGTGTAATGTGGTCCCTGTACCCTGCCCCAGTCAGCAATCTGGCTGCTGCAATCTTGCTTGAGGAGTATGGTCCAAAACAAGGACACAGTAGCTGCTCCTCTTGGCCTCCCTAAACAGTACCTCTCCATGATGACTAACTAGGCATATAGTTAGAATAGAGGAATAGAACAGTCACACACAATTAACATAGCTTAGACTGTACCAATGTAATTTACTTAATTTTATGGAGAAAAATGTTTTGACATGTGTTAAGTATGCACATGCAATCAGTAGCCAAAGAGGTACTCAGGAAAAAATCAGCACAAATGTTATTTTGAATCACTGCTACTTGAGAAATGTGAACATTTCTGGAGAGAAAATGAATATCTATATATAACCCCACTTGTAATCAAATTTCACTTGTCTATAGATTTTTAATTGCTCTCTTTCCTCACTCCATTGCAAGGTGCTTGGAATGATTTTATGCAATAAGAAAGAAGTGTGAGGGGAGAAAAGGAAAAATTGAATGGTGAGCTCAGCCATTTAGTTTGACTGTGTTTAATCTTATCGCTTTAAATGTTGAAGACAGTTGTAATGCCAGCCCTGTCTGTAATGCCAGCCCAGTCTGGGAGTGACAAGTTTTAGACATCAAGTGAGAGAGACAGGCAATCAGAGCTCTCAGAACGGAGGGTTTGCTATTCCCTCCTGTCATAAGACCTCGGTGAAAATTGGTTGTTATCTTATGATGGGCACAGTTCCCTCTTACATTCATCAAGTTAAGCAAACAACTCACATAACTGATTTCGAAAGCATGCTCTATAATTCAGGCCCTAAATTTTTTGAAGTTCAGTCATTAAGGAAAACTGCCAAGATTTTGTGCATGTGGTCACAATGCAAATTTTTATCAAAGGTAAAAGATTTACACGGGTAGCAGGGAATTATGATTCCAAACTTACATACAGTATTTCACTATCCCTTGGCCAGCATAGTTAATAACAAGGGATCACGTGAGTTATGTAATCCAACAACATACAGAGGGCTGCACTTACCCAGTTGAAGATGAGGGCAGCTTATCTTACGAGTTCAACATTCATTTAATGGCATAGAATAATTATTCATTCTACGCCTGATATGACTGAAAGTATCATGGAATTATCAATTGACATGGTTCAAAATCAAGGCTTGGGCACCATACCTTGGCTTTATCTCTCATTGAACCTTTACCAAGGATCGACATTTTTGCACCTGTTTCCTCCTGCAATCTTTTCAAGGAGTTTCCTCTTGGTCCCAGTAGTTTGCCCACAAAGTTAAACTGAAAGAAAGAAAGAAAGAAAAGAGAAAGGTGGAAGTCAGAAGATATTAGCATTCTGAAATCAGAGCATAAATTGAGAAGGCAGCTATTATTCTATTGGGATAAAAACTAGAAAAACTGAAGACACAATGGTAACTTAAATTTGCTGCACAGGAACCTCAAGACAGATGGATTTGTCAGTGTTACTTTTTCCCATATTTGATTGTATTTTTAAAAAACCCTTATATCCCTTCCTCTGAATCAGTGGTAAAACTTGTGAATTTTAGGAATCTCACATAAAAGATGAACCAAATGAAATTCTCAAACATTTACAAGTACAAGCCCATATGGTCATCAAATGCTGCAGGCACTCATGGTTAACCATCTCACTCTACCGTATTGCGGCTCCGTTGTAAATGCCTTCATGTTCCAGCCTCAATTAGCGACCTTAGAAGCAAGCATTGACAGGAGGATTGGTTTTTCACGTTATCATAGTATATTTTGCTGTCTGAGAGTACAACACCACTTTCTATTTAACACAAGCATTCCAGTTTTAGCCGTCACAGAATAAATGACAGAGTGTGATACTGAACATTAAGGCATGGTTTCCTAGCTATTCATTTAAAATATTGTTCAACCCATAGGGTTGCACAAGGTTTGTTAGGATGATTATTTTATTTTTTATTTATTTATTTATTTATTTTTTACAACTTATATGCCGCCCACTACCCAAAGGTCTCTGTAATAAAAAACAAAATACAGTGGTACCTTTTATAAAGGAATTAATTTGTTCCAAATGAAATTCTGTTAAGCAAATTTTCTTTTATACAAAACAGAGTAATCCCTAATCGCAACCATTTTTTGTTGTATGGATTCGCCCAATAGGCAATTCTCTCAAGCAAATTTCCCCTATCTCCGGAATTTTTTATGTTGTACAGATTTTATGTTATACAAACTGTAGTGTTTATTATACAAGGGTCCATTGTAAAATATTTTACTCGCTTTTCTCCCAAGAAAGGACCCAAGGAGGCTTACATCATTGCAACACAATATTAAAAGGAAATATTGAATGAATTAACAGCATTATACTGTATTAAGAATGTCAGGTAGAGCATTACTAAAACAGATTTAGAAGCAACGAAGTCCAAACTATCTTGTCTTAAAACATCTCCTAGACAATCTAGGCTAAGGAATAACCTATTTCCAGAAGATTAGCAACAAGAGTCTGGGAGCAGTGGCAGATTCTATGCCTTCATAGGCCAGTGTTCTTAATATATGATGGCAGCAGCTGCTCTTATAATTCAGGTTCTACCATACCCCTCCCTGCCGACCCCAAAACTTAAAACTAATTAGTGCAACCACCTTTGACTTTGAACTGTTTCACTGAAGAGATAAAACTTTAATACAGAAGAATGGTGATGTCCTTCCACATCATGTGTGCCAAATTGTGAATCCTGTCCATATTTTTTTAAAAAAGATCTTTCAACATCTGGTTTATTGTGCATCAGGGGTTACACATTTGACTTTCCTGTAGTAGGGACAGAGACCCTGCTAGAGACCCACTGACTCAATGTACTTCCAGTCATCAACATATTCTGTTTGATCCGGATTCAGACTTTATTTCAATACTGGGCTTGTCCCCATGCACATTCGCCACGCCTGAACAGACTAAAGCAGACGTGGCATTGCCCTCCCAAGGTGAAATGAAGAAGCGGAACACAGAGGATGGGTTTAAACTTAGGTCACACTTTTTAAACCATATTTCAAAGTGATTTTAAAATGTAACTGAGAGGGGGGGGGTCAAGTACTGCAGAATAACAATTGGGACCAAAAGGTCTCCCGGGACCCCACCAACTGATTATGTATGGGTGATTCCACTAGCCCTTGGTTGCACAGTCAATAAGACAGCTCATCGACGGCTGGTAACTTAATGTACTACCCCTGGGTCTGCAAGCCCCACTACTGTGGCTCATGACCGAGGGAGGAACCCCAGTGCATCCTCCCCTGTCAGTGTAATCTCCAGATCTGTAGTGTCCTGGGGTTGGATGGGCTAGAACCAGATATATTTCCATGTAGGACTCACCAAATGCTTGTGATTTCCACACTACTCACCAGTGTGACCAGTAATGATGACAACCTAACCAACACACCACCAAGCACCAGTGTAGGATAGGCCAAAAAAAAAAATCTCCATTCACCAATAGGCCAAATCTGGGAATGAGGCAAAAATTCCTATCTGGCTCCCAAAAGTGACCAGTTATACTAACAATAGTACTAAAAACGGGGGATGATTGCCTCAAAAGAGGCCAAAGCCTAGGAGAAGCCCTGTTATACATGGAGCTCCTCCCCCTCCCCTGGGAAGCGCAAAAAGTCTCTTGTGTTATTTCACCAGGGAGGGCAAAGAAGCTCCGCTCATCATAGAAGCCTCCGGCAGAGCCGGCCCTTGGGAATGTACATTGTATATTTAAAACTAGATACTTCCCATCAACTACAAAGGTAGGAAAAAGCTTTCTTAGACCACTAAAATCTCAAAAGCAGGCATAGACCTAGATTTCTGCTCCAGCAGGATGCTTCATCAGGCTGAATATTGCAGAGTTGAGGAAGAAAACAAACAAACAAAAAAGCCGACATTTTCCAAAACTTCTTCACATAATTTTGGCCAGATATCAGGAACAGGTTCTCTATCATTTAAAGCGAGGTTCCAAATGGCAGATGCAACCTTTCAGGATTAGTTTCAGACATCTGGCTCCTTCTCCAGAAATATTGATTTTATTTCTGTTTCTTCCAGTCCTATAGATAAAAGTATGCTAACCTGTCAGCATCTGTCTCACTGCCTTATATGAAAGCTTATGGCCCTTGTATTTCTATTAATTAATCTTCCAGAAGAGTAACAACCAGAGGGACTCCTCTTGAGTGCAGAATATGGGGACTGGGATGTTTAAATATTGGCATTATAGTGAAAAAACAACTACTCAAAGGAATCACCCTGAACAACCTAGAGGTCTTTTAAAACTAAGCAGTGAGGAAATCATCTTCCAGTACAAAACAATGATTAAAAATTAAACTTTGTTTTTTTAAAAGTTAAGTCTTTAAATTCCGCTGTTGTTTCTCATATCCCCACAAAAACTCCAATTTAGGTGCAATGTATGGTTCTTTTCGTAGTCTCCATCCCAGCCACCAAATTGGTGATGTAAAGTGAATACAAGCACCATGTGGTAGCTACAATGGTTTGTTTTGTACTGCAATGCTGCCAAGTATAAAACTGTTTAGGCATGGAATGTTTTAAGTCCTCCAAGGAGGTTCTATTTTTATTGGTGCCTTATTTGATTATCTACTAGGTTATGTCAACTGTTTATTATTACCATGTGATGAGCACATATATAGAAAACCCTTATGCTGGCACAGCTCCATGAAACAGATGGTCAGTTACTTTAAACAAACATCTTCTAGGGGACAAGCCCAGATGGCTATAACCTTCTGTTTTCTGTCTAGCAGTTTTCTGTCAACTTGCAAAGGATGTGTAAATTAGTCTTAGCATTAAAATGAAACAACTGTGCTTCAGTCTGTTTGTGTCAGAATATTCATTGTTGGTCTTCTAGCCGGTAATACCAATGTTGTTCTATATCTGATCTATGGCAGGGACCCTTCAGACTGATGAAGCTGCTTGGATGAGTAGTGAAATGTTTCAATCTCTCAATAAAAGAAGTCCAGTTGCCATGACTCAAATTCTGGATAATCTCACCTGGATGACTGAGAACCTTCACAGACACCTCCTCTGTTCCAACCAGCAAGAACATCCCACAGATGGACTTCTGCTTACAAGAATTTAGGATGCAAGTGTATGACTTGAAACATTTGGAAGACCTCAAGCAGAGATAAGACTATTTATTTGTTAGTTTTATATATTTTAATCTGTGGGTTCTAGGTTATACACATGGCCTTTAACTCTATCTGTACCCCCCCCCCTACTCTCCCTTACTGTCATTTTGCTTGGAAGAGCCTTGTGGCACAGTGGTTAAATGCCTGTACTGCAGGTAAAACTGTGTTCACGACCTGGGGTTCAATCCCAGGTAGCAGGCTCAAGGTTCACTCAGCCTTCCATCCTTCCGAGGTCGGTAAAATGAGTACCCAGCTTGCTGGGGGGGGGCAATGTGTAGCCTGCACACTGTAATTAAAAATTGTAAACCGCCCAGAGACTACTTGTAGTGGTATTGGGCGGTATATAAGCAGAAGCAGAACACTTTCCATTCCATTTCCCCCTATTCTGAGCCAATCACCTTTCCTCTCCAGGCTGTTGCCATACAGAACACACTCAAATCACCTGAGCCTTCTGCTTTTCATACTCATTGCTGCTTATGTGATTAAACTGATGATGGTCCGAGTGCAACAGCTTCATGACAGGGGCACCAATGTCCGTGTCCTCCTCACATGATGTTTACTAAATGAGGTCTTGTCTGCAACCTCAACTGAATTGGTAAAACAACTGATTGGTGATTGGTATGTACTCATCTCTGATATTCCAGCTGCAGGATACCAAAACACTTTTGACCTTGAATGAGTGGAATGATTGTGAGTTTCAACACACACACATCAGAATGCACATTTTGGCAGAGTAGAATTACTCACTGAATCAGTGGAAAATTTTTCCCAAAAGCAGTTCAAAAAGCTGTTTTATACAAAGGGATGTGATAGCACATTAAAAGAGCGTATCTAGTAGGCCTGTAGACCATCTAAGCATACTTCAGAAGAAATGATGTCAAGAAATATAATCCATGAAAATACTCATATGAATATGCATATCAAACATATTATCATACTAGAGAATAATCAATCAGTGAAAAGGAAGCAGCCCAACTTATTTGAAGTCAATGGAGACTGTTGCTCGGAACGGTATATCAATGGTTTTATGAAACATTTTTAATTACATGATCAGCCTTTATTATGCATTATATATAACCTGCCTGGCTGACATTCAAGTTGGAGGAGACTTAATTATTTCAGAAATTGTATATCAAAATCTAATTAAAGGATGCATTATAATTCACTGAAATGTTGATTTCATCATTAATAGTAATTACAATTAAGGCATCACTTACACAGTGATCTGCATGTTCATAACACAATGCAAACATTAATTTTCTTATTCAAGTCATGTTCATATTCAAAGAAAAATACTGCTTTCAACTTGACTGACGTGTCAAGTTCTTATCACTCATGGTTTGAAAGACAGAGCATATATTTGAAAGCAGTTATGTTGAAACTCAGGGTTGCCTATGGTGTTACATTTCCTACCATATGGACAACATGTACAGGAAAATTACCTGAAAATGATGTAAGCTGTTATCTTTTAACTTTCATTCACTAAGATGGAACATTGTGGTTCCCCTGAAACAAATTCTGTAGAATCCAGAAAGAACTAGACTAGATCAAAGATATCTTATTTATTTATTTATTTATTTATTTATTTATTTATTATGGAGCTTATATACTGCCCATCTTCCTAGAGGGGAACTCCGGGCGGTTTACAACAAATTAACAGGACAGCAAATTACAATAACAGCAAAATAAATTAAACTAATAAAATAAGCAAACAGAACAGTAATACCAGAGATGCAGATGGCGGGAATAG
>JAHTLZ010000122.1:28566709-28584914 GCA_023846285.1 Phrynocephalus versicolor | reverse complement strand
AAAAAATGGGCCTTCGACTTATATTCAGGTCAATACTTTTAGCCACTGAGGCAAGTGCTTGGGCCAGTGGCTAAAAGTCATTTTAAACATTGCACGCCACTTCTCAACATCCAGCATCATGGGGGAGCGACGCACTATGTTTGAAATGACTTTTAGCCACCAAGGCAAGCACTTGCATCAGTGGTTAAAAGTTATTTTAAACATCACACACCACTCCCCCAGCTCACAAAGGAGGAGCTACCAGGCCCTGCTGCATTTCCCACTCTAGACTTATACTCGAGTCAATAAATTTCCCCAGTTTTTTAGGGGCCTCGACTTAGGGGTCGACTTATATTCAAGTATATACAGTATTTAAAAAATAGCCTCACCTATTTATGAGGTAACTTAAGTTAGTGTATCTGCATGCTCTGTCATTCACTGCATGGTTATCTCTGCAGCAGCCAGTAGCTTCCTTGGTTTCCCACATGACAAGTAAAGCAAAAAAAGCAAAAGTGTTCTGCTTATATACCGCCCCATACCACTTTAAGTAGTCTCTGGGCGGTTTACAATTTTAATTACAGTGTGCAGGCTACACATTGCCCCCCCCAGCAAGCTGGGTACTCATTTTACCGACCTCGGAAGGATGGAAGGCTGAGTGAATCTTGAGCCTGCTACCTGGGATTGAACCCCAGGTCGTGAGCACAGTTTTACCTGCAGTACAGGCATTTAACCACTGCGCCACGAGGCTCCTTAAGAAAGCCCATGAAAGCTGCCACAGGGTAACTACTCCCATGGGGCTTTTACAGATCTGGAGATGTGGTCAGCCAGGGGTGTTTCAGAATGACGAAGAGACGTGTAAGAGAAAGAAAACACAAAGGCAGCACCTTCCACCACCTTGCAAAGTTATGTTAAACTCAAATATATGACCCGAAGAAATTCTAAAGCATCCTTGAAATGGAAGAAGAAAATGGAAGGTCTTTTTTCTTGGGGAAATAAAGCTGGTGGGAAATTGGAGGCTGAATTACGGCACAGCATTAGCTGCTCTTCTCCCCTCACACCTACTATAGAGCTCACACTATGGGAAGCAGCTGTGTCATAAGCGTCTTCTGCAGTAGAGGCAGCATCTATCTACAATTACCCCCTCAAAAAAAAAAAAAAAAAGCAGCACTTCAGAGGCCCAAGGGAAAATGCTGATCTCTGGCGAATGACAGTTTGGTGCGGAGCCTTTTTTTCTTAGCAGACATTTTAATAACGTTCGGAGACTTTGTGTATCCTCAAAGGCTTTCATAGCTGGGACCTGATAGCTGCTGTAAGTTTTTCAGGCGGTTTGGCCGTGTTTCCCCTGATGTTTCACCATATTCTGTGGCATCCTTGCCCTCTGAAGATGCTGGCCAGAGAGAGTAAAAATGAAAAATGAAAAACGAATAAACAAAAATGATTTTTTTTCAAAAATTCATGAAAAATAAAAACAACCCCCCCCAACGTAAAATGAAAGACCAAAATGCCTATTTTTTTTATTCGTGCCCATCTCTATTGTAGAGTAACACAAGATGGAGGAGATGGTGGAGGAAGCCAAAAGGTGGCAAGGCTGCCAAGTGCTGTAACAACACAATAAACAAATAACAAATAAAAACCACATGACTATATTGCATGATTGCTCTGAGTCAATGAAAAATACCTTCCAGAATTTTGCAGTTTCATTCATTGTTATGGGGAAGAATGGGCTCACTAAAAGAAGAGGAGATTCCAGTAACACCTTGGTTTACAAACATAATTTGTTACAGAAACAGGCTTGTAAACCAAAATACACTTATATCAAAGCAAATTTCCCCTAAGTAATAATGGAAACACAGATGATTAGTTCTGGGGCCCCACAGACCACATACTGTACACACAAAATGCCAAAACTCACAAAGGCTAGAAGTCCACATCCACACCATGGTTTAGGTACCGGGCTGTGGAATTTGCTCTGCTTGGGTCTAACAAAAGTGTTTTTGGAGCCCCATGGCACAGTGGAGGAGCCTATGGCGCAATGGTTAAATGCCTGTACTGCAGGTAAAACTGTGTTTACAACCTGGGGTTCAATTCCAGGTAGCAGACTCATGGGTGACTAAGCCTTCCATCCTTCTGAGGTCAGTAAAATGAGTACCCAGATTGCTGGGGGGCGCAATGTGTAGCCTGCATACTGTAATTAAACTGTAAACCACCCAGAGACTACTTGAAGTGGTATGGGGTGGTATAGAAGCAGAACACTTAGCTTAGTTTTGCTTTCTGCTTAAGTACTACCCCATACCTCTTCAAGTAGTCTATGGGCAGTTTACAGCTTTAATTACAGTATGCAGGCTACACCCCCCCCAGCAAGCTGGGTACTCATTTTACCGACCTCGGAAGTTTGGAAGGCTGACTACCTGGGATTGAACCCCAGGTTGTGAGCAGTTTTAGCTGCAGTACAGGCATTTAACCACTGCACCACAAGATTAGAACAACTGGATTAAACAACTGGATTTTACTCCATGTTTTTAATGTGACAATAATAAAGTGCAATTTGTACCCCTATGCACACTTGAGTAGCTGCCCTATGACTAGAAATCATTTGAAACATAAGAAAGGATGCCGAAAACAAATTAAAGAAAAATATAAGGAAAAATAAAACAAACCCTAACCTGCACTCCCCTTTGAAAATGTTTCTGGCTGGTGCAAGGGAAACCTCCATTCTTCTCTCCTCCCTCTGTTTTGTGGCTGCCTGAGATGGAACATTCCAGACAATCACCCACAATCCAGCAGGGGGAGAGCTATCATTTGTTCACTTGTGATCATATTACCTGCTCCACTTACTTGTATTGCAAGACACTGCTTGTTGATCAAGGCAAAATTTAGAAGACATGTTTGCTTGACTTGCAAAATGCTCTTAAACCAAGTTACTCTTAAACCAAGGCATTACTGTAGATTAAGTGCTCTTGTCATGCCTGCTGCTGCTTTCCTTAGCACTGGATTGTATATAAAAGGCTCCCCAATTTGCTCTGTGTGCTGGACTTCTAGTCCACCACAGGGATGGTAGAAGAGTCTACTTGGTACTTAAGGTCTATACATTTGTAGCATTCAGATTATAAAATGTAATAATTTGAAGGTAGCTGCTACAGCTGCATTTGGGAATAGAAAATAAATAGCTGCTTTTGAAAACAATTGCAATGACAACCGACAAGTTTTTGGTTTTTGAAATAGTAATTATAAATACGTACTGTTTAAAAAGCAGAGGTGTAGCAAGGATTTGGAGTGCCTGGGATTTTGCGCTCCTCCTGCCATCCCCCCAACGCATCACACCCACTCAGCAACAGGGGCCCAAGCAGGTGTAGGGTATGTGTATTTGTGCGCACGTGGGTGGATGGGTGTGTGTGTGTATACGGCATGCACGTGCCTTACACGTCTCCCACCAAGGCAAGGAAGAGGGAGAGGAGGAGGAGGGTGCCACAGCCACTGCACTCCTGCCTGCCTGCCTGCCTGCTTTGCCACTGGTGGTGGCGGAGGCAACGGAGAGGGTGCCGTTGCCAAGCCTTAGGGGAAAGGAGGACTGCTGGGCAGCAGGACGGCACACGGCTTCCTCCTGCTGCTCCCCCTCCAGGCGCCCTCAGATTATTGTGTCCGAGGGCAAATGCACACTTCTGCCCCCTCCCCAGATACGCCCTTGTTAAAAATTTCAGGCAAAAATCAAAGGAAAACAAAACAAAACAAAAGACACAAACATGTGGCACCTTAAAGACTAACTTTAATATTTTAATGTAACAATTTGTGGATAAAAGTTTAAAAAAAGAGTACCTGTTGGAGCGTATCTCTCAGAGGTCGACTGGGACCAGACCCACGAGAATGGCGCAGGCGCGCTTTCTTAGGGTGGCCACACCCAGGGAGGTGCGGAAGTCGCTCACACGCAACCGCGCCTTCTCTGTGGTGGGCCCTACACTGTGGAACCAACTACCTAGTGAGCTGCACCTTGCAGCGGCCCTGCCCGCCTTTAAAAAAGCCTTGAAAACCCATCTGTTCAAGGAGGCATATGGCAAACTTTTTGTTTAATTCTCTCTCTCTCTCTGTTGTCGCCCATGCCATTCTGTGCAGAGGGTATTGTACCCTCCTATTTTTACTGATGCCTCTGATTTTATGCCTGCTTGCTGTGGCTTCTTTTCTTTTTATTGTACACTGCCCCGAGTTCCATCTCGGAAGATGGGGTGGTATATAAATATAATAAATAAATAAATAAATAAATAAATAAATAAATAAATAAATAAATAATGTTAAAAAGTAACTCACCAAGCTGGAATGACCTGTAACATTCTGATGAGTCAGTAGTTTATCAAAGTGGCCTACCGACACACCAATTTATCATTTTCAGTATTAAAACAATTGGAAAACAAATATAAAAATCTTTATTAGAAAGATCATTGCTCTTCTGTAAAGAAAGAGGAACTGAATAAAACAGGAATGCTACACATGTTGAACTAGAAAACCAGTGAAGAAAGCACGTGAAAGGAAGCCAGACTATAGTTATATTAATAACATCCAATACACACTAGCACTTTTACTTCCAACTTTATAAATCTTTGTAACTATATATAAATCAAAGGGTTCTCAGTTTGTAAGAGGATTATATAGTTAATACTCAATTTGCTTCTAAAATAACATTACTGGTAGCTTCAATTCCATGACATAAAAATCCTCTCTCTCCTTACTATTTCTACTTGATAGCATAATATGTAGCAGTTTTTATGTATAATAAGAAATACAGCGACAGATGGCTGTGAGGCTACAGATTTTGCCTTTGGGAAACATGACAGTGGCCAAATCCTCCTGTGCAGCTGTGCAAATGGCAAAATTTTTGAAGGCAAATTGCCTCGAGTTAAGAAACTACCCTAGACATTACCAGCTGCAAGCTGAATCATACAACTCCGTATGCAACAGACAACATCTCAAGTGATTAACTTGAAGACGTTTGCCCTCGCCCAAATCATTTCACTTAGCCTGTGCCAGCATAACTAATAGAACTGGGGTGACAGAATGAATGAAGTTATATGAGTGAATGAAGTTATAGACAGTAGCAATAGAGTGGCTTCTATCGGTGTGCCTGAAAAGAACCGGGGAGGTATGGGACAGGCTCAGTAGGTTATAGATCTGTCCTCCAACACATCTGCTGCCTGAAGTGACTGTCTCATTCTGCCTAATGCAGAATGAGACAGTCTGAGTAGTTCATGATTACTAGAATTCCCTTCAGTTTCATCTTGAAAGCCCAAGTCTACAATTATGCGTTTAAGGAAATTTAGGAATATTTCCACCCACACTGGTTCATCTACTGTAGTGAACGAACAAAGGAGGCTTTAGCTAGTGATGACTAGATAGTAATGCTTAGCCAGTCTGGCACACATAATTCAATTTTGAGGGACTGATTTCCCTAAGTGAAGAAGCCACACACCTTCTGCAACTATAAAAAGAACTAAAATAGTTACATCACAAAAGGAGTGATGCTCTGCTTCCTTAATTTATAATGATTGTGTAACTTAGCCTCCCCTTGGTTGTTGCAAAAAAGGAATTAATTGCAAGTATGAATGAGGTTAACGGTAACAGTGGATATAGGCACACTGAAATAAACATCATTTCCCCCTAACTTATCCTAGCATGAGATCAAGATGCAAAATTTGAGGTGGGGGGTGTTTCCATTGTGACTTCCACAATGTTGCTTTCTTCCTGACGTGATATGCCTTTTAATCTGCCATCTGGTCCTGCAAAAGCTCCTTTTTTTTTTCGTTCTCCTTTCAGGAATTCAGCGTGTTGACTTCAGTGTTCCATATGGAGCCTTCAAATGATAAAACCTGTTTCTCTGTATTTCTAGCATGGGCAATCAATCGCTGAAATGATACGTTACATTATTCTGTCTTCTGGGGATTTTACACATCACTTGTCAAAAATCTTAATAGGTATGTTTGGTTTCCTTCCTGAAGCAAAGTGGGATACACAGGAAGAAACTAAGATGGAACAGCCATTGGATCTTGCTAGCTCACTCTAAGCTCTTCAGGGCTGGTTCATCTCAAATACAAGACTCTGGTTGCAGCGTAGAGTTTGGGATTATTATTTTTGTGACTACATCAAGAATTGCCCAGTCAGTGTTTTTCAAAACTTGCATAAGATTAAATATTAAGATGTATTTAAATTTAAGATTCAGTCACTTACACCCCTGGTAGATGGCTACAGCCCTGGCATAATCTATGAGCCAAAAACTAATCTATTAATGGTGGTATTCCATTCCATGTGCCAAAGAAGGCTTATGCCAGGTCTTTGGATTGGGAGTTGGAAATATCACAAAATATAATGCAGAGAGAATCTTATTAATATGACAATAAACTATATTGTCTTTGAAAACGGGAGAATCGGTGACACACACAAACATTATGCATATAATAATATGCAATCAAATAATAAAATGGTTTGCTCTTTTATTGCTCCAAGTGAAAATTTCCAAAGTAACACTTAACCATGCGCAGGAATGCATACAATAAAAACAAATACAAGTGGTACCTTGTATAAAGGAATTAATTTGTTCAAAATGAAATTAGGTTAAGCAAATTTTCCTTTATACAAATTTCCCATAGGAATGCATTGAAAACAGAGTAATCCCTAATTGTGAACATTTTTATGTTGTATGGATTTGCCCCATAGACGATTCTGTTAAGCAAATTTGCCCTATCACTGGAATTTTTATGTTGTACGGATTTTATGTTATATAAACTGTTTGCTATATGAGGATCCACTGTACTGAAACACAGCTACAATGAGGACAATTCTCTCTGATAAGCTATTTAGACTACACAATCAGGAAATGTTTTAAGAACATAAGAACATAAGAACATAAGAAGAACCATGCTGGATCAGGCCAAAGGCCCATCTAGTCCAGCTTCCTGTATCTCACAGAGGCCCCACCAGTTGCGTTTGGGAGCGCATGAGACTAGATATCTGTCTCCTGATACCACTTCCCTGCATCTGGCCCTTGAAGTACCCCAGTTTAAAGCCTGGAGATTACACATCTCCATCATGGTTTGTAACCTGTGATGGACTTTTCCTCCAGGAATCTGTCCAATCCCCTTTTGAAGGCATCCAGGCCAGATGCCATCACCACATCCTGTGGCAGGGAGTTCCATAGACTTACAACGCGCTGGGTGAAAAAATATTTTCTTTTGTCTGTTCTTACTCTCCCAGCCCACAATTTGAGTGTATGTCCCCTAGTTCTGGTATTTTGGGAGAGAGAGAAGAGCTTCCCTCTATCCACTTTACTCATATCCTGCATTATTTTGTATGTCTCAATCATATCCCCCCTCAAGCGCCTTTTTTCCAGACTAAAGAGGCCCAAATGTTTTAGCCTTTCTTCATAAGGGAGGTGCCCCAGCCTGGTAATCATTTTAGTCGCTCTCTTCTGCACCTTTTCCAGTTCCACTATGTCTTTCTTGAGATGCGGTATTATAACGTTTTATCTATTATAACGTATCTGGTTGACCTGACTCAGTGAATACAAACTTTCTGAATCAACTGTGACATCCAATCATGGACACTTCCACATTCCACACTCTCTCTGTTCCTGCGCTCCCTATTTGCTTTTCACATTCTCTGTCTTCCTGCTCACATGCATTTGAGGACGGTATGTAAATTATGCAACCATATGGTGACGGTAATGCAATGACACAGATAGGGCTTTCAGTTACAGCCAATTCTGGAAGGTGGCCATATGGGTGTGAAAGATTCACATGAGAAGTGCCTCCATCAGCCGCACAGTCCTCAGATGGTGCAGGAGACTGTGAGACGGATAAGCATTTCCCATATAGCTGTATGAAATGGAGTTTGAAGCAAATGTTCAGTGCCTAAGCAAAAAATCATTTGACCAGAAGATATTCATGGTTGTGACTATCTACATGAAGCTGCTCTTATAACAGAGCAACTCATAAATATAATTACTTAATACATCAATAACAAACATATTACCTGGGGAAAAGACATTATGAACCTCTACAAAGAACACCACCTTTCACCACCATCAGTGTATACCAGTGATGGCAGACCTTTTAGAGACCGAGTGCCCAAACTGTGATTCAAAACCCGCTATTTTTTCTTGAAGTGCCAATACAGCAATTTTAACCTGAATAGAGGTGGCTATGAAGGGGCGATGTTGGGTGCCCACAGAAAGGGCTCCGAGTGCCACCTTTGGCACCCGTGCATAGATTTGCCAACACTGGTATATGCATTACTATTTGTTTCCACTGTACTAACAGCAGGATAAGATCCTCACAGTAGCTATTCATAATGCAATATGTTTCTCTATTCAATTTCCTTGGAATAAAGTCACATTTTAAATCACTGCATATTTTCATCAGTAGGCTCAGAACAAAAAGCATCGAGTTCACAAAGCAGACAGTTTTACTTAAATGTCATACAACATAAATTTCTTTCAAGCTTCACTTGAAGCATTTAAATGTACAGATATTTGTCAGATAATAACTTTAATAATCTTCCTCATGTCTTTTCTTATCAAGCATAATTACATCCCATACGTTGCCAGTATTTGTGCTTATGCCACTGATATGATACCTGCAAGAACAAGCATCAAAGCATGCTTGCTCACAAAGCTGTCAAAGCAGGATATAAAATTCCCATTCACTTTGATTCCAGTCTTAAGACAGGAATGATGTACTCTGTATTTACAGTATTTTTCCATGTATAAGACTATAATTTTGTCTAAAATCTTTAGACTAAAAATTGAGGGTTGCCTTATACATGGAAGTAAGCTGAAGAGAGAATGTTGCAGTTGTGAAACTGTAATTTTGGGTTGGAAAAGAGGGGTGTCTTACACATGGGGGTGTCTTATAGACCGAAAAACACAGTAGGTTAAGGCCTCACATACTTGCTATCCTGTAATCAAAGTAAAATGACTTATGGGAAAGGGCAGACGAATAGCCCAAGATGTGCAGAAGTAAAGACTTCTGGGAAGGACCCTGTGATGAACCAGCTTTGGAGTGTACTGGAAGGTTAAATGGGCAGCAAGGAGATTGGGAGAGAGTTGCTAAAAAGTAAGACAGAGGAAGATATACTAAGGACAGAGGCAACATCTGTCATCTTACTCTTTGGATATGTTATTTCTTCATTCAATTTGGGAGCCGATTTGAAATGTCCTTAAAAATTAGAGTAAGAACTAGTTACATTAATGAATGGAGAGAAAGCGCTAAATGGGGGTGAGAGTTGTGGGGATGCAGACTTCTGGGAGTGTAGAGTGAACTTTTGCCCCTCTCCTAACATGAAAAAGGAGGACAAGAAGTTTGTGGTAGTGGCAGTGAGAATTCTGAAGACCACATACATTAAACCACCTACAAGGATGAAGACTGTGCCAGCAGTGTCCATGGGATCATGGCAGAGGCGCCAAGAGTGGCAGAAGGGAAGGCCTTCTAACCCGGAACAGGAGATTGCAGCTGTAGGAGCAGCCCTTTGTCCTGCAGCAGCTGGAAGCTAACTCATGACACTTGTGCAAAGTGTTGCCAGTTTCTCCACCACTACAAGAACCCTCCAAGGACAGTTTGGGGGAGAGAGCAAAGGCTCTGCCACTCCTGGTGTTCTTCTGCCTGAGACTGTTGCCTCAGAGAGGCTAATTGGAGTCTACAAGTGTTTGTGTTTTAAAGAAACTATGAATTCCAGAGACTTAGTAGAGGGTTTTTTTTTAAATCAAACTGTGTTTGTGCTGGGGAAGCAATCCGGCCTCATTTTGCAACATATAGCTGTTCCTTTCCAGCCTTGCTTCAACAAGGTGAGTGAGGCAGGATAGACCAAAGCTGGAAAGAAGTATTTTTTGAGTTACATGGGAAGAGCAGTCTATGGACCTCAAGAGCAACTGCATGTCATGAGGAAGCTGCTGCTGTTACTATGACATGCTGAGAGGCAAATTCTTAAAAAGTAACATTTCCACTTGCTTATCTATGTGGATAAGCAAGTCACACATTTTTATGAGGCAGTGTGTGTATGTGTGTGTGTGTGTGTGTTGTCTAGTACGGGAGCCGAAAGGGATGGCTGATGTGGCTGCCGTGAGGAGTCTGTGTGGGCTATGATGGGGCTGGCTCGATCCCCTGCGCCTCCTGCCATCTTCTGGGTGGCTAAGTTGACAGCCATTCCTGTTGGAGTCGCATCTTTGGCTTTGGGACAGCATGCATTGATTGAATGGAGCGGCCTGAGAGGCTTGACCTGGGATGGATTTGATAGTCTTGCTTCCTGGCATGCTGGTGAAGCACATATGGAGATATTGCTCGCAGCAATTGCCATGGGCACTGGGAAAGGTTTGGATCCTTGGAGTCATTGCTGACTTGAGGAAGTCTAAAGCCCAGTTCCCAGGTATTTTGGTTGATATGGTCAGCTATGGTGTAACCCATTGGCTAGCAGGATGCCAGAGAGCCACAATGGCTGGATAGATAACTTGTAGCTCCTTTGCCATGAAGGGTAGTGCAAGAATTTTGGTAGCAGGTGAGTTCATAGAAATTGTCCCAGTAAGAAAAGGGAAAGCCTTCTAAGTTAAGGTTAACAGTTCAGGTTAGCGTTAGGTTAGTTGTTATAGCAGGTTGTAAAAATTGTTTATGGCTGCCCCACAGGGAGTTAGTCACCGAGAAGGGAAATTGGTTGCTTTAAGTACAACGGCACATTCCCAGGTATGAACTCACCAAAATTATTATGGCACTACGATTAATAGGAATATAACCATATTTATTTGCACTATGGGCGGCCCCCTTTTTACTTACAGTTTTAAGAAGATTTAATAAAGGTATGGCCCAATTTAAATCCCAATACTTTTGTGTCATCTCTTTATTGTGGGGCTGCGATTGCAATGTTTTGTGTGTGTACTGTAATTGGGTTAATCTGTTCTGCCCTCTAAATTCCTTACAGCTTTCTCAAATCTGTATTCATTTCTATGATGGAACTGAAATAAATGATTCATTATGGAAATGGTTTTCCCCAGCTAGAAATACTATTTACTATGTTTTATTATTACTCTGCCATTAGGAAGCGTCGTGTACATTCAGGACAAAACCTGATACAGTAAAAGGTTAGAGAAAGGAATAATGCATGCTTGTTTGAATGCTTGGCTATTAAATACACTTCTTGGTCATTTTTCTTATTATTATAAGCTTTGGAGGCACAGTCATCGGCTGTGCTAACTGGCTGTGTTCCTCAGTGATCACCTTCATTTGAGCCCACTCTGATGAATAAGTGAGCATTGGAACAAAAGACAACAAAATTTTTATGTGGTATCACATGGAGGATATACAGAGGAGGTGCAGTGGAAAGATAATAATGGGTTTGTGATTGTTTACAGCAATAGATTTTTAATGCAGGAAAAGGGCAGGGATTCTGTCATAAACATAATGGAACTGCTGCAGCTACTCAGTTTGCATGATAATAGTCGTCTCTGGGTTCTGAAAGAAGACATTTCATTGTAATTGTGAAAAATTCAAAAATGAATGCCTATAACAGGGCTGGGACAAGCTTTCAATTGTTTTGAATTTTAGCCAGAATTGGGAAGGAGGAGCACCCCTTCTAATGCCCCTTAAAATGGAACAAAGCTGTAGCTGCCAACAATCAAAGCTGCAAGGAACTCTGGTGAATATCTTTTACTTAGTCATCCAATTAGGGTAAGGTAGTTCACAGAGTTTTTAAAAAATAAAATAAAAATATGCATCTATTAATGAAGGGAGAGACTGTATGAAGGATGAACATGAACCAAATGCTTCATAAGAGTAATACCCTTTCTTCATCCTAGTATGCTGAGGAGTTTTACCACATCAACATGTAGCTGTAAGGCAAAGTTAAATGTATGACACTTGAACAAAGTCATCACAGCACTAAAAGATTTATAACAGTTCTCGGTAGTTTGTGTTTGTGGCAGTCCATCACAACTGACATTTTTCCCTGATACGTTTAATTTCAGTGTGAGATCAGATAACCAATCAATCATATAAAATCTGGGTATCAAGGTATACACTGTTTCATTGTTTACATACTCCATCTCTCTTCAGAGGATGATAATAAGTCTTTCTCTAGACATCTTTTTTATATCTACTTTTCCCAGGTATAAAATTGATTTCAGCCAACATCAGCTTGCCTAGTTTTACAAGCTTCATTTATATAATTGCTTCCATATGCATAAAAATAATTTACAATTTCTGAAAATGTGTAATTTGGAAATTATAGGCACATTACTTCAGCGTCTTAGAAATCAGTCTTACAGTTGAGAAAAAAGCTGTAGGTGCAAATGCTTAAATAATGTAAAAGTTATTAGAATTCATGCAACTATGGCCAGCTGGCAATTAGGAATATTGAAAAGTATATAAAGACAAATCTGAAGCTGCAAGCAAAATGCTTAAGTTGTGTTTCAATTCAAAAAGGCAGGCACATAAAACTATAGTAAATATACACCTTAAGAACCAAAGGAGCAGGAAGAAGATTTTAATTACATTCTAAAAATACAAGAATTTACAACCTTCAAAAGCATAATCTAAGATTATAGCTCTGAGCAATTATTAAGACTTTAGCATATCCATACTCACATGGAGAATACAGTGGATCCTCGTATAACAAACAGTTTGTATAACATAAAACCTATACAACATAAAATATTCTGGAGATAGGGGAAATTTACTTAACAGAATTGCCTATGGGGCTAATCCATACAATATAAAAATGGTTGCGATTAGGGATTACTCCATATTCAACGCATTCCTATTGGAAATTTGTATAAAGGAAAATTTGCTTAACCTGATTTCATTTGGAACAAATTATATGAGGGTCCACTGTACCTCCCCAAATGTGTCATTTTAACATTTGATTTATACACATTTTCAAACTTAGGCATATGTTTTTGCTAACTAAACATTTAAGTAAACATTTACGAATCCTTTCAAAATGGCGTACAGTGCAATAGAACCAACACAGATGGAATAAAAGGCCATGGATGGGAAATGTAAACAAAGGAATTTTGGCAATGACGATTTAAAAACTCACCAAGTGGACTGGTCAGTTATTGAACCTACTCAGGGAGGGAGAAGCATGGGAGCGTTTGGTACCAGTCAGATGCAAAAGCTCCAACTGCTTGCCCTTCTTCCCTCTCTGTAGCATCCATGGAATTGAAACTGCTGCAAAATGCACGCCCAGTGTCCTTAACTATAGCAAGCTGCATCCTGGGCAAGGGTCATGATGGTCATGGAATAAAAGATGGAATAAAGGGCCATGCAAAATATAATTTATGCAAAAGCTTGTCCTCACCAGTAGTTGTGCCTCTCTTCTCCCAGCAACGCAACCATCCTCGGTTGTTGTTCTTCCAATTTTATTCTGACATTTTCTAGAACACCTAGCTAATAATACTTGCATGCTGCCAAATCAGTTCTGACTTATGAAGATCCTTTCCAGGATTTTCTACATATTTCTAGTCAAAATAGCCTTTTGGCATTTTTTAAGGCTCAACTGGCGGTGGTGGGCCCTTCTGGAGCAACAGTGTAAGAGGAATATACAAAGAGGGCTTTGAAATAGGGAGTTACGGTAAACCTTGTCTTGTTTTGCAACTGCTTAACAAAAGAAAGACATTCAAAAATTTCTTCTCCGGGAAAGTATCATAAAATGGCAGGCTGTCTCATTGCTCTCTCTTAGAGAGAATGTATACATGTTTTCTGCTGCTAGAATAAGTCAGTGTGGAAACACTGGATGAATTCTTTACATCTTTACAATTATTTGGACTGACCCTGTCTCTGTGTCAATGTTACATACACATGTGAATACACTCTCAGCTTCACAAAAGGGGAAAGGCAGTAGTTTTGTACAGAACAAGAAGTTTTGCATGAATTATATTTTGCACAAATTTTGAAAAATAAAGGGGAAACAACAACAACCAGTATTTCAGTCTCATTCTAGATTTGAAATTTCTCAAGCGGGCTACAGAAAGACTTGACTTGCTATGCTAAAAGAGCCAGTCTCTAGTATAATTTCAGCAGCAATGTCAGTGACATTTCTTCACATCTGTATCTTTAAATGTCCCACCCCCACTATTTCAAGATGTGGCATGTGTAACTGCTGAACAGCATGTTAAAATTATCTAAATGGCTAGAGAAGCTTACACATTACAATTCAGTGCAGAGCTGGATTTACACACCATGTAAAGCACCATTTGGGGTCTCAAATTATGACAGTCTTATCATAGCAAAACAAATTTATTAAACTCCAGGTTTTATACAAAGGTATGAGGCCTCTCACATTTGACATACAGTAGCTTATTTTAATCCAAGCATAGCTGAGGGAAGAACCACTAAGGTGAAAAGAATAACATGCCTCCTCACTGAAGTATGTGCAAAGGATGCTTCAAAAGAGGATTAGATTGATACACAGAGGGTTGTACTAACAATGGCTACAAAGGATGCATGAGTCATTCAGTTCTCAGCTCTACTCAATCTTAAAATTGGCACTTTCTGAGACATAATCTGGAACACAGCTGGCCCCTGAAATTTCTGAAGCTTGTGGTTCAGTCTCTACCCAAAGGCTTTCATTTTTTTCAAAAAAAAAAGTGCATTAGTGTGCATTGGGGGAAGAATAAACACATAATGTATAATGTTGGGGAAAGTGTGCAGAATGCTTCATTAATTGAACCATCAGTGGGGAAAATGCATACCTTGTCAAATCACAAACAAGCAAAATTCACAATCCAGACAGAATGAGATGGGAACACAAAGAGCACCTAATTCAAACTGAGGTTACCTCAGGAACTGACCAGCCAACTCGCGCCACACATGTGCACCTTTCAAACAACCCAGGAACTTTGAGGAACTGACCTCCCAGTTCCATGCTGGGAAGTGACCTGCTGACTCCATGCACCTTTCAAACCCCCCCTTGCCCCTCAGGGAAGTGACCTGCTACTGTTGCCAGGTCAGTTCCCTAAAGTGCCAGTGTTCTTCAGAAAGGTGCGCACAGGTGGCGCAAGCCAGCAAGTCTGTTCCCTGAGGTTCTGGGGTTTTTCGAAAGGCATGCACTTCCAGCAAGAGTGTTAGGTCATTTTGCTGAGGTACAAGGGAAGATTTTTAAAGGCATATGGAGCCAGCAGGTCACTTCCTGAGATGCGGGAATGTTGAAAGGTGCACGGGTGCGGCACGAGCCGGCAGGTCAGTTGCTCAAGGTGCGGAAGGGGCAGTGGGTGGAATATGCACTACAGTGGTACCTTGTATAAAGAAATTAATTTGTTCCAAATGAAATAATGTTGAGCAAATTTTCCTTAAATTTGTAAATAAATGAAAATTGAAAACAGAGTACAGTGGACCCTTGTATAACAAACGGTTTGTATAACATAAAATTTGTACAACATAAAAATTCCGGAGATAGGGCAAATTTGCTTAACATAATTGTCTATGGGGCGAATCTGTACAACATAAAAATGGGAGCAGTCTGTTTTCAATGCATTCCTATGGGAAATTTGTATAAAGGAAAACTTGCTTAACATAATATCATTTGGAACGAATTAATTCCTTTATACAAGGTACCACTGTAATCCCTAATCGTGACCATGGGAAATTTTCACAATGGAGAGAAGTGAAAAGCGGTGTGCCCCAGGGCTCTGTCCTGGGACCGGTGCTTTTCAATCTGTTCATAAATGACCTGGAGACAGGGATAAACAGTGAGGTGGCCAAGTTTGCAGATGACACAAAACTTTTCCGTGTGGTGAAAACCAGAGAAGATTGTGAAGAGCTCGAGAAGGATCTCTCCAAACTGGGGGAATGGGCTGAGAAATGGCAAATGCATTTTAATGTAACCAAATGTAAAGTAATGCATATTGGGGCAAAAAATCAAAACTTCATCTATCAACTCATGGGCTCTGAGTTATCCGTGACGGATCAGGAAAGAGATCTTGGTGTGTTGGTGGACAGCTCCATGAAGGTGTTTCCCCAATGTGTGGCAGCAGTTAAGAAGGCCAATTCCATGCTAGGGATTATCAAAAAGGGGATTGAAAATAAAACAGCCAACATTATAATGCCATTATAGAAAACAATAGTAAGGCCCCACATGGAGTATTGTGTACAATTCTGGTCACCGCATCTCAAGAAAGACATAGTGGAACTGGAAAAGGTGCAGAAGAGAGCGACTAAAATGATTGCTGGGCTGGGGCACCTCACTTATGAGGAAAGGCTAAAACATTTGGGCCTCTTTAGTCTGGAAAAAAGGCGCTTGAGTGGGGATATGATCGAGACATACAAAATAATGCAGGGTATGAGTAAAGTGGATAGAGGGAAGCTCTTCTCTCTCTCCCAAAATACCAGAACTAGGGGACATACACTCAAACTGAGGGCTGGGAGAGTAAGAACTGACAAAAGAAAATATTTTTTCACCCAGCGCGTTGTAAGTCTATGGAACTCCCTGCCACAGGATGTGGTGATGGCATCTGGCCTGGATGCCTTCAAAAGGGGATTGGACAGATTCCTGGAGGAAAAGTCCATCACAGGTTACAAACCATGATGGAGAAACCAGGGTACTTCAAGGGCCAGATGCAGGGGAGTGGTATCAGGAGACAGATATCTAGTCTCATGCACTCCCAAACGCATCTGGTGGGGCCGCTGTGAGATACAGGAAGCTGGACTAGATGGGCCTTTGGCCTGATCCAGCATGGTTCTTCTTATGTTCTTATGTTATGTTCTTATGTAAGCTACTGTCACAAAACAGCAGTTTGGGGATTTTTGGCATTCTCTCTTATCCACGGGAAGGCGTAGAACTGATCCCCAGTGGATACCAGGGTCCTACTGTACTTTAAATCAGAGATTAAGCAGCAAAAAGTAACACAGTATTACCTTGGTTTATAAGCATAATTTGTTCTGGAAACGTGCCTGTAAACCAAAACATTCTTATATCAAAGCAAATTTCCCCATTAGAAATAATGGAAACTCAGATGATTCATTCTAGGGCCCCATAGACCACATACTGTACCACATAAAATGCCAAAACACACAAAAGGAGTTAGCTAAAAACCCACATCCACACCATGGTTTAGGTACCTGTCTATGGAATCTGCTCTGTTTGGGACTAAGAACTGGATTTTATTCTGTGTTTTTAATGTGACAATAATAAAGCGCAATTTGCAGCCCTATACGCACTTGACAACTGCCCCATGACTGGAAATTATTTGAAAAAATAAGAATGTTAAAAACAAATAAAATAATAATATAAAGAAAATAAAACCTTAACCTGAACACCCCTTTCGAAAATGTTCCTGGCTGGTGCAAGGGAGACCTTTGTTCCTCTCTTCTCCCTCCATTTTGGAGGTTGCCAAAGACAGAACGTTCCAGCATTGGGAGCGAGGGAGGGAGAGCAACCATTGGCTCCCTTGTGGTCATGTGATCTACTCCAGTGCTTGTATATCACACCATTGCTTGTTGATCGAGGCAAAAATTTAGAAGAAATGTTTGCTTGTGTTGCAAAACACTCTTAAACTAAGTTACTCTTAAACTGAGGTATTTCTGTAATTTATTAGAACTGTCTACTGTGGATAGGCTTGTAGAACTGTGTGCGTAGCTATTATCTGTACATCTATATTTACATCTATGTATCAGCTGAGAAACTGAAGTGCTATTTTGTAAAACTAAGTAAGCCTCCTCTACTGCTACCCCCAAATTAAGCTGGCAGTCGACATTATCCACTTTGGAATCTGTACTATATAATTAGCAACTGTAGCACAATAAGCCAATAACTCTGAACAGCCTTTCTTTTGGTGAAGTGAGGGAGCAGAACTAATCAGTTCAGTGACATTTTAGTTCTATCTTTAAATCTAATCCCATCACAGACCCTCAGAAATGATTCTCAGTATAACCATGGGCGACATTTTTACTGGACTAACTGTTCACAATTGAGGTGCCGCAGATATTTCTTATTTAGAGATCTGGTCACTCCACCTCACCGTCACAGAAAGGACTTTTCTAGTTTAAATACACAGAACACATTTTGACTGCACTTAGCTTAAATGTATGAATGGATCTCATGATAAGAAACAACATTCAGCATTTAAATGCATGGGGTCTGGGCCACCCCATCATCAAGGAGAGCAAAGTGTTTTTTTAGGCAGTAGACATGAGGTGCATGAAATGGGAGCAAACTGCCAATCATTTATCTGATGATCTCCTCTCTCTCTCTCTCTCTCTCTCTCTCT
>JAHTLZ010000122.1:28551676-28566669 GCA_023846285.1 Phrynocephalus versicolor | reverse complement strand
GAGAGAGAGAGAGAGAGAGAGAGAGAGAGAGACTTAACAGATTTTCTGTCCCTGGTATCAAAACAACTTGCTCAGCATTGAATACTATGCACCTGTGTGGCAGGGGGTGGGTGATTAGTGCTGCTGTGCCTCAAGAAGTAAAATGGTGTAGGCCAATCTGGAAGGAAGGCCCAGTTTGAAGAGATTTTCAGCTTGATATTTTTTGTCAGGACATTTGACCTTTCTTGGTGCTCACCCAGGACTTTATTCTGGTTGCTTGTTTCAATAATAGGACTCATTCCAGTGAAGCTGACTTCATCCATTAAGACCATGCTTATTTCTGCTTTGAACTTCAAGAGGCACAATTAATCAACCATGGTTTATCTGATTGTTTGTTTTGTTTTGAAGCTGTTGCTCGTAGCCCATAGTAAACAAACAAATACAAATACAAAAAACAACAGGGGAATAATGGGTTCCTCACGCCATTATTCCACAATTATCCATGAGCCAAAACTATCTGTTTAGCCGTAAAACCAAATTTTTACTTATAACAAAGCGAAGCAAAGTAAAGTGTTCTCCTTATATACGGGCCCCATACCAAATATTCTCTGGGCAGTTTACAGTTTAATTACAGTATGCTGGCTACCCATTGCCCCCACCCCCAGCAAGCTGGGTACTCATTTTACCGATCTCGGAAGGATGGAAGGCTGAGTCAACCATGAGCCGGCTACCTGGAACTGAACCCCAGGTTGTGAGCACAGTTTTACCTGCAGTAAAGGCATTTAACCACTGCACCGTGTGGGCTGCTAGCATAGCAGTATCTTGCATCTCTCAGTCTTCTGTAAATTCATATATAGTATATGGTTATATATAGTCATGCCCTGTATACTGCCCTGGTATCTACAAGAATGAAGGGTGGATTATATCCCCTCATTAACAAAAAACAGAAATAAAGTAGATTCCCAGCTATTAGCCCAAAGCTATGTAGAGCACAGAAGCATTTCTTTCATCTGTTCTGTGAAAATGCTGACTGATAAAAGAGAAAAAATCTGCTTGATCATTCTGAATGAGAAGAAAAACAAGAAGTCTAATAACATGGTTAGTCCTGGAATGTATCCCACTGGCAACATTTATGTTGGTTTGGGATTCTGAGGTATCTCTACCCACCCACTCAATGAGAAAGACATTCCTGCCTCCATCTCCATTCTGGCAGTGAACTCAGCAAGCATATTGCCTCATTCTCCAACCAGCATAAAAACAAATTCCTAATGCTACTGTCACAAGTATCGTGTGTAGGCCAGAGATGAGTACAGGCAAAAGAAGATGCCATAACATAATAGCTGGCCCCTCATGTGCAGTAAACCCCCATCTATCACAGGGGTTAGGGACCCAACCCGACCTGCAATAATTGAAAATCTGCAATATGTAAATGCTGGGACAGGTCAGGACTGGGCGGGCTCTCTGGGGGCTCTTGTACTTACCCCGGGCCTGGTGCTGCCCCAAACATGCCTGCAGGGGCTTTCCAGTCTCCCAGAAACCCCAAAAGTGCTTTCTAGTGATCTGGAAGTCACTTCTGGTTTACCGGAAGTCACTTCCGGTTAGCAGGCAAGCACTTTTGGGGCCTCTGACGGGGCTGGGAAGGCCTTTTCTCCTTATTCCAGGGGGCCTTTTTCATATACTGCAGACCCACAATATACCAGGACCGCAGTATATGAAACACGAAAAGGCAGGGGACATAAGAACATAAGACGAGCCATGTTGGATCAGGCCAATGGCCCATCTAGTCCAGCTTCCTGTATCTCAGAGTGGCCCCACCAGATGCGTTTCGGAGTGCATCAGACTAGGTATCTGTCTCCTGATACCACTCCCCTGCATCTGGCCCTTGAAGTACCCCGGTTTTAAGCCTGGAGATTACACATCTCCATCATGGTTTGTAACCTGTGATGGACTTTATGTCCAGGAATCCTGTCCAATCCCCTTTTGAAGGCATCCAGGCCAGATGCCATCACCACATCCTGTGGCAGGGAGTTCCATAGACTAACAACACGCTGGGTGAAAAAATATTTTCTTTTGTCTGTTCTTACTCTCCCAGCCCTCAATTTGAGTGTATGTCCCCCTAGTTCTGGTGTTTTGTGTGAGAGAGAAGAGCTTCCCTCTACCCACTTTACTCATGCCCTGCATTATTTTGTACGTCTCAATCATATCCCCCCTCAGTCGCCTTTTCTCCAGACTAAAGAGGCCCAAATGTTTTAGCCTTTCCTCATAAGGGAGGTGCCCCAGCCCAGTAATCATTTTAGTCACTCTCTTCTGCACCTTTTCAAGTTCCACTATGTCTTTCTTGAGATGCGGTGACCAGAATTGTACACAATACTCCAGGTGGGGCCTTACTATTGTTTTGTATAATGGCATTATAATGTTGGCTGTTTTATTTTCAATCCCCTTTTTGATAATCCCTAGCATGGAATTGGCCTTCTTCATCGCTGCCACACATTGGGGAGACACCTTCATGGAGCTGTCCACCTGTATATGTGCACATATACTTCTGCATGTATTTAAACATATTAATTAATTTATTAAATGAATATGTTTTCAACTAAAACTGCAAGCAGGTTGAAACAAAGGCAATTCCAATAAAGACACCTTAAGATGTGAGGATGGAACAAGACAGGACACTGAGTTCTAAAAATCCATGAAATCGGTGCCGCTCAAATGATGTCAAAAATAAACATGAACAGCTGCTGCTAGAGTTGGCAGAAACTTGAGAAATTAAATTGCAGTAAATCTGTAGCCCACAGGCTATTGCATCCAGGGATTCTGGAGGAGATTTGCAATGAAATAGACAAAGTAAAAGCAAAATGTGTTGATCGCCAGGAACACATGGCTGAAAATCGCCATTTTGAAGAGAGGGAAGCCAAAGAAAACACTAGATATTATAAGGAGCAATACATTTGCTGGGAGGAAATGATCTCAGAACTAAAATATAAAATGGAAGGTAGCAATAATGTATGCTGGTGGGAGACTGGGTGGGTTCTCGGTATATGCCACCTGAGGCAGATGCCTGAAGCTGCTGAATGGTAAGAGCTGGGGGATTGCAGCTAGAAACCCACAGTCAAGTTGCACCTAAGTATCACCAGTGACTTTGACTCTGACTTAACTTGCAGTCCCCCCCCCCCGCAAGTCTTGGACTCACCTTGGGACTTGACTTTTTTTTGGGCTGAGTCACACTGTGAACTCCCTATCCTTTGTGTGGGGAGGAAAACCCACACTAAACAAGAAGCAGCTTTAAACACACACTCACCAGAAAGGGGCGTGGTGGCTCAGTGCACTAAGGCTCCGAAACTGTTCACTGCAAAGTCGGCGGTTCGAATCCCGGGTGCCACACAGCGGAGCGAGCTCCCACTGATAACCCCAGCTCCTGCCAACCTAGCAGTTCGGAAGCATGTAAATGCCAGTAAAGAAATAGGTACCGCCGTAAAAAGTGGGAAGGTAAAACAGTGTTTCCTTGCAGCCATGCCAGCCATGTGGCCATGAACTTGCACATGACTGGCTCTTTGGCTTGAATACAAAGATGAGCACCGTCCCTAAACAGGTCACGACTGGCACACATGTGCGTGGGGGGGGGAACCTTTACCTTTTACACCAGAACTGCAGAGGAGGAGAGGTATGCAAACAAATGGCAGAGAAGGAGGGAGGGTTTTCATCGGGATGGTTGCGGGAGGGTGAGTGAGGGAAGATGAGACAGGCTGAGCATTTTCCCCCTGATGGGTGACTCTGAGAATGAGGGTAGACTGGTAAGGTGGAGGCACCAAGATGGGGAAGGTTTACTACTGCTCAGGCCCGCATGTTTGTTTCTTCACCTGGCAAATTACCTTTGTAATCCAACATGAGGCTCATAGGTAAATACCAACCCTGTTTTTTGATACAAAAGCACGCTGGCCGCAGATATATTTGCATAATTATGCCTTCGCTCCAGTACAGGGACAAACGTACTATGAAGAGTGTTAGGAAAATATTATGAAGACTCCATAGCACAGTTTGCCAGAAATCTGCAAAGTAGACAGTCCACTCAAACCTGCCTTAGAAAAACAAAACAAAACTTTATTTGTATGGAATGGAGAGGGTACTGAAATCTTGGTAGCCTTTGTTCAAACACATGGGTATATCCCATGCTGTTAAAAAAGAAATGTAGTGTCTCTGTAAACTCTTCCACTAACTTTGGATGGAGTAAATGCCACAAACTGCATTCTCTAACATGTTGAAATCTTGCTGTTTAAACAATGGTGTTTGTTTATGTGCTGAGTATTTATATAAATATACATTGCTTTATGGTCTGATATATACTCTTGCATTTTGTGGTAACCAACTCTTTTCTTTACCAATAGTTTTGAATTAAAGTAGGCATAGCAGGATGCTTGGGAGAGGTTTTCTACATGCATTAAAACTCAGCCACTTCAGATCAAATATCTGCAATCTTTATTTCACCCAAACAAGAAAATCACTTTTCTAAAAACACCTTGTTTCTTTACTCAGAGAGGGCAAACATGTCAAGAAAAATGAGCAATTAAAAAAAGCAAAACAGAGTATTATTTGGTAAGAGTAGCAAGTTCTGACGTTCATTGTAAATTATAAATGTACCCGACTTACTAGGCTCCAACGTTGTTGTCGGCAGCGACAGCATGGCCTGCCAAAGTGCCTGCCACATGAGCTGCAGGAAGCCCCAAGAACAAGTCATGTGGGCTCCCGTCCAATCGCGGGCGTCCAGGAACACGTGATAAGGAAGAGCATCCAGGGCACGCCTGCCTACACAGGTGCACAACACCAGACAGCTCTCTACTATAAAGGGTCCCTGCAGCTCATCACAAGCCCCTCTTGGAGCCAGTGTTTGAATCGGCTTCCCACCCCCACAAGGATCAGTACATGCATTACATTGCAGAGTTTTTGTTGTTTTTGTTATTGTTGTCTGTTTAATCTGTTTCGTTTTCGTCACAGCTTTGGCAGTTAGCAGTTTGGTGGCATTGGGACCAGATCCAGGCAGATGTGCAGTAGGACGGAACCTGTGCAGCTTGGAGGAGCAGGTGAAATCCTGAAGGACTCTGCACTCACAGGGATTTCTGGAAGCTGAAGACAATGTGTGCTGCCAGATCGTGCAACTCCACACATCAGGGGACAGGTGGGTTCCCGGATGACCCAGATCCAACCCAATGCCTGCAATTTGTCACCAATGTCAAATAAAGCTGTGGCCTCCACTTTACCCAAAGATAACTGGTTGGTTTGGTTATTCAATCATCAGGCCCCTAAGCTTAGCGATAGACCACAACAGTTAGAAATGTGGAACCATTTTTTTTTAAAAAATATATATGTAACAACTTTTAACAAGGGACACTCAGACTATTTAAGAACCCAGAATCAAATTCATGAAATAAATGATTTTATTTTTACTCTAAACCTAAAGAGATCTCAATGATTTAACATGGAAGTTGTTTATCCAATATAACAGAATGGAGGTTCCCTCTAAGGTATGTGTGCACATGCACACAACTGTGCTCCACTCTGCATAAGGCTTTTCCTTGCTCATGTACCCACAGTGACCATTTATGTTTTGGTCATGACAAAGCCCACAAAGAGTTGGGAGCCACATGTGGGTGCATGCATGGGGCACAGCCCCACATAGTGGGACTGAAAATTAGAGGGCATATTGTAACAAACTGTATATTGAGAGACTTGCCAATTTACTAGATATGAACTAAACCACCTTCTATTTTATTTCTTTTCCTTTTGATTTCTATTAAAAATCTCAAGTTAAAATCATAATTCTTGTATGTGTGTCAACTTCTCTGTTTGCATACATGAAGTACAGTAACTGGACCTGACTCTGTACAACTGGATTTTATTGCTACGATGCATTCTTATAATTCCTTAGTAACTCAAAGCAGTGAGTGTAGCCCAGTACATGTGCTCAGGTTTTGGGGAGGCAATAAAAAGAGCTGAGATTAGTCAGTGCAGATGCACTGAGTTTGTTTCTAGTTCAAGCAAGCTCAGCACCAGTGGAGTGGGCCTTCAGTGTGAGTGGATTTGTGATGAGACTTCACTGTGCCAGACTGGAGGCCAATGGTATAGAGAAAATTCTGTTCCTTACATACAGTCTTAATAAGGTTGAATAATCGCAACACAATTTTTTAGATGTCTTGACCTTTAAGCATCAGAAAACTGTTGGCTGCAAAGTCGGCAGCTCGGCGGTTCGAATCCCAGGGGCCACGCAGCGGAGCGAGCTCCCGCTGATAACCCCAGCTCCTGTCAACCTAGCGGTTTGAAAGCATGTCAATGCAAGTAGATAAATAGGTACCACTGTAAAAAAGCGGGAAGGTAAAACATTGTTTCCTTGCAGCCATGCCGGCCACATGGCCATGGACTTGCACAACACTGGCTCTTCGGCTTGAATATGGAGATGAGCACCGTCCCTAGCATCAGACACGACTAGCACGCATGTGCGGGGGAAAACCTTTACCGTTTTATAGAAGCCAATTTTACCATATCGTACTGAGAAAATTACCTGTTGATCTGATATGTAGTTTTGATATAGTTGATACAGCATATCCAATGGACAAAAAAGTGGACGGTCCACAAGTCTCAGAACTCCTCCTCATACTCTCAATTATTTTCAGGGCAGGGGAAAAGCTTATTTTTAAGAGTCTTGGACGTGGGGCTTAGGACTTGCACAAAGACTTACCAACATCCCTGGGTAAGAGCAGAGCTGAACTGCATATACTGTACATTCAAATATGATGTGTACTGTTAAGGAATTAAGATTTGAAAACATATTTGCCACTTTAAAAAAAATTAGGAAATATACAGGGAATACTAATCTGAGGGGTGTGGTGGCTCAGTGGGCTAGAGCACTGAAAAAAAACTGTTGCCTACAAAGTCGACCATCCACATGGCCACAGACTTGAACATCACTGGCTCTTCGACTTCAATATGGAGATGAGCACCGCCCCTAAAGTCAGACACGACTAGCACACACGTGTATGTGTGTATGTGTGTGGGAACCTTTACCTTTACCTTTCTAAGCAAATCCTTCAAGAAAGTAACCCAGAGTTTGCAGCATGTCACCCACGCTCTTCCACAAATAACAATAAACTAAGTAGTCTGTTAGCTGTAAAATTAGAGGGTGATAGAGAAACAGGAGCAATGAACATCTCTCAGTTTGGATTTTGTTGAATTTCTCCATATCCCACCTGCACTTTCTCCATATCTTTCTTTTGTATCAGGTGATCTAATGTTGTATCTCACCCCCCACTATAAAAATCTGTTTAATTTTTAAACATATTTTCCCCAACATCTGTGTTTTACAAATGTGTGGGTTTCTCCTATTGACTAAAGTGTAGTTTTAAATACAGCGGTACCCCACCTTAAGAGCAGCTCGACTTAAGAGCAATTCGACTTAAGAGTGGGAAAGTGTTGGCATTTTAACTGCTGCCTTACATATTTTAGATATCGTCTGCTTGACTTACATTTTTTTTTCATTTTTTCATTTTTTAACCTATTTTTTTCCATTTTTTTTTTAGACAGGTACCCTGACTTAACAGTAGTTTGACTTAAGAGCATGTGTTCGGAACGGATTAAATTTGTAAGTTGAGGTACCACTGTATACTAAGTGTGCACTGCTTTACTTTTCCAAAATATCCCAAAGGCCTGAAAATTTCATAGTTTTTATAGCAAGAGACATTTATTGAGTGTTGGGTGGTGCTGATGGGCCATTTGGATGAGTGACTTCTGAATCAAAGGAGAGTCTTCTTCATTCCTAACCAGCTTTTATCTTCTTTTTCGTTGGAAAAACACAGCAAACTGACCTTGGGCTGCTGGTGCTGGTGTTCACTTCCAAAGAGGGGTTTTTAACCTCCTCCTGACACCTCAGCAAACTGACCTTGGGCTGTTGCTGCTGCCCTGCACTTCTAAAAGAGGCTTTAACCCTCTCCTGACACCTCATCAAACACAGTAATGACCTTGGTCAAGGAGGCCCAATTCTTCTAGATCATTCGGAACACCTTGCCAGGACCAACAGCTATTCTTTCTCCCTAAAATGTGCCTTATGCATTTTTAAACCAATGCCTCACCATATGTCAGTTCCAAATCTTTTATCTACTACATGTAGGAGAGGGAAAAACAACAACTGGAAAGACAAAACATTTGAGATTTCAGCTCTAGAGGAAATATCTTAGCAAGCCATGAAAGCTAATTTGCATCCTTAGCCCCTGTTGTCCCATCAAAACTGCTTGCTAGAAATTGCAACTGCAATTATATATCCCCCATGGCATCTCATTCCAAGATGCTTTCCTACAATGACAAGTATTTGATTGGAATAGTATAAATGGGCTCAGTACCAACAATTGCAATGTTGTTGCCTTTTTTTTATGAAAAGCTCATTTTAATGTTTCAAATTAACATAATCATAGAGGAGCAGCACAGAAGCAAACATATTGCGAGAGCTTCTAATAGAATTAATGTGGTTTTCTAAGGAGAAGAATTTATTTTTAGTAAACAGACTTAATGGAATATTGTCTGGATTTACAAGTATGATATCTTAAGCTTATCCAAAAAATTCTTGTCTATCTAAGACAGACAACAGTCTATTAAATACCTCATTAAATTCATTCCATCCATTATTGAAACATGATTTCCCCCAACAAATCAAATTATTATAAATGTTTGATTTCTCTTTCAAGGGAGGGTAGGTAGTACAAAGATGTTTAAAAAATGTATTCTGGGTTCTTATTAATGGGGGAAATGTGCAACATTGGGAAGAAAAATGAAATGAATTATAAGCAGGCTTTCTGGTCTTCGCACCAGGATTGCTATTTCTCTAGAGATTATTGAGCACAATGAGGTTAAGGCTTATAGGTCTTCTTACATGGCAACCAGCTGTGGGTTGTGTGGTAGTCTGCCGATAGCTGAATATGCACATGAACAAAAATATGGTTTTGCCATTTTATGTTAGTCTCACAGTAATCAAGATGGGGGAAAAGGAGAAAAGTGGCACTGAAATGTGCTAGGCTCACCCATAACTTTCTGCAGACAGCCTGAAATTTGACAAGTGTCTCCTGTGCACATACAGATTATATTTAAATAAGTGAACTGGAAAGCAATCAGCACAGTACTCCCCTGTCTATCGTGGGAGTTAGGTGCCTGACTCACCCACAATAAAGGAAAATCCATGAAATGCAGATGCCTCCGCAAACTGACCTTGGGCTGCTGGTGCTGGTGTGCACTTCCAAAGGGAGGTTTTTAACCTACTCCTGACACCTCAGCAAACTGTCCTTGGACTGTTGCTGCTGTCCTGCACTTCTAGAGAGAGGCTTTTAATCCCTTCCTGACACCTTAGCAAACTGACCTTGGGCTGCTACTGGGCTGCTGCTGATGGTGTGCACTTCCGAAGAGAGGCTTTACCCCCTCCTGACACCTCAGCAAATTGATTTCTTCTTCACTGACCATGCTGCCATTACTGCTCACTCTGTTGAAGATCTTCAACAACTTATGGATCGTTTTAGTAAGGCCCACCAAGATTTTGGATTAACAATTAGCCTGAAAAAACACAAGTCATGGGGCAGGATGTGAATTTGCCTCCTTGTATTACAATCTCTGCACAAGAACTGGAGGTTGTCCCTGACTTTGGGCACTTTTACACGACCCCTAAAATCCGAGGCAAAGGGCTCCCAGATGCGGAGCTTAAAATTGTTTTCCCTCCAGCTCCACAGTTTAAACAAAATAAAGTACGACCATGCCCACCTAAGCGCGTCCCAGCGCATTTTCCAAGTACCTGGTCTCCAAAGGTGAAAAATTTCTGATGCGGATGTAAAGCAGTGAGTGCCGGGCTCTCCTTGTCTTGTGTTTGTTTTTTGTTTTTTTTGCCCCCGCCCCTTTAAGAGACTGAAAGAGACTGGAATGGTTCCCGGAGCAGCTCCACAGCAGAGCGGAGGTGAGCCTGCATTCTTTCTCCCTTTTTTTCTCCCTCCCCTCACGCAGACAGGAGCAAGGAAGTGTGGAGGGGTGGGAACACAGGAAGAGCGACAAACCCCAAAGATCTCTGGTCCGAATTTGAGTTGCCAGCGGATCTTAGGGGTCGTGTAAAAGCGCCCTTTGTGTATCTTGGGTCAACCATCTCCGACACCCTCTCTTTAGATATTGAGCTGAACGGACACATTGGTAAAGCAGCTACTACATTCTCTAGACAAAGAGAGTATGGCTTAACAAGAGGCTGATGGAACATACAACATTCCAGGTTTATAGAGCTTGTGTCTTGAGCACACTCTTGTACTGCAGAGAGTCTTGGACTCTTTGAGTACGGCAGGAGAGAAAGCTGAACACCTTCCATATGTGCTGTCTCTGACGTATCTTTGGCATCACTTGGCATGATAAAGTTCCAAATGGCCTAGTCCTGGAACAAGCTGGAATCTATAGCATGCATGCATTATTGAAACAGTGATATCTACGCTGGCTTTGGCATGTCATGAGAATGGCTGATGGTCGGATTCCAAAAAATATTTTGTATGGAGAATTAGCGCAGGGAAAGTGCCCCAGAGAGAAAGAGCACAGCTGTGATACAAGGATATCTGCAAGAAGGATCTGAAGATTTTGGGAATGGACTTTAACACATGGGAAACCTTGGCCTCTGATTGTTCACCCTGGAGGAAAAAGATACAGCATGGCCTTCTACAGTTTGAAGGGACACTTGTTCAATAGGCTGAGGAAAAGTGGCAGTCCCGGAAACAGCGAAATCTGGGAGAGTGGAAAAGGGACAGACTGTATCTGTACTGAGTGTGGAAGGGATTGTCATTCCTGTATCTCACAGTAGCCCTACCAAATGTGTCTGGGAACGCACGGGACTAGATATCTGTCTCCTGATAACACTCCCCTGCATCTGACCTTTAACATACCCTGTTTTTTAATCCTGGAGATAACACACCTCCATCATGGTTTGTAACCTGTGATGGACTTTTCCTCCAGGAATCTGTCCAATCCCCTTTTGAAGGCATCCAGGCGAGATACCATCACCGCCACCCGTGGCAGGGAGTTCCACATACTAGCAACATGCTGGCTAAAGAAGTATTTTTTTTGTCTGTTCTCACTCTCCCAACCCTCAATTTGAGTGGATGTCCCCAAGTTCTGGTATTTTGTGAGAGGGAGAAGAGCGTCCCTCTATCCACTTTACTGATGCTCTGCATATTTTTGTACATCTCAACCATATCCCCCCCTCGGCACTTTTTTCTAGACTACAGAGCCCCGAAGCTGCCTAGGTGCCCTAAGCACATCCAATCTCACTTGATTCTGGAAGCTAAGCAGGGTTGGCCCTGGTTAGTACTTGGATGGGAGACCACCAGGGAATACCAGGTGCTGTAGACGCCTGGAGCAGGAACTGACAAACCACTCCAGTATTCCTGCCAAGAAAACTCCATGGACATGGGGTCACAAAGAATCGGTCACAACTGTAATGACACAACACACACAGAGCCCTGAATGCTGTAGCCTTTCCTCATAAGGGAGGTGCCCCAGCCCAGCAGTCATTTTAATCACTCTCTTCTGCACCTGTGCTCACGACCTGGGTTCAATCCCCGGTAGCAGGCTCATGGTTCACTCAGCCTTCCATCCTTCCAAGGTCGGTAAAATGAGTACCCAGCTTGCTGGGGGGGGGGCAATGTGTAGCCTGCAATCTGTAATTAAAATTGTAAACCACCCAGAGTCTACTTGTAGTAGTACGGGGCGGTATATAAGCAGAACACTTTGCTTTGCTTTGCTTTTTCCAGTTCCACTATATTATGTCTTTTTTGAGATGCAGTGACCAGAACTGTATGCAATACCCCAGGTGCAACCTTACTATCATTTTGCTCTTCAAGCATTTCACACAGTTGTATAATTCTACACAAAACTGAGCAATTTCACAGAATGGATGGTTTTTTTTTTCATTAAACATTTGCTTGCCAGTTTCAAGAAGACCACAACTTACTTCAACATCCAGTTTTGCCAGGGAAAGAAGGTTGCATTTCTTTATTTTGCATATGAGAATGAGATAAATGAGGATTTATGTCTTTAGCTAATATTTAGGTACTTAGAATCATAGAATAATTGAATTTGAAGGTGCATATCAGACCACTGAGTCCAACACCCTGCTCAGTGCAGGGATCTTTGCATTGCCAATGCCAATCAAAACCACTGATTCCGGAAAGCACTGCATTGAGTCATTAGTAGTTATATTGACAGCAGAGTTATTTTAATTGCTTACAATTCAAGTACAGCAGACTTTGTTTTCAGTAAGTTATTCACCTCTTCTCTCTCATAAGTTCCAGCTGGAGTCCTAACAAAAAAGGGGGGGATGTATTTATCTCTCTTCCTGTGCACCTCATGGCCTTCCATGTTATAATAACTAAACACAATAAAATAGTACAGTAAAAATATTTTGCATTGGGATAAATGCTAGTTGACTACCTGCCTTCTAAGTGTGCTTCTGTAATAAGATCAACAGGTTCTCCATTATCTTTTATAAAAATAATAATCTTTGTATGTGCCTCTAAAAACATATCAGAACCACAGCTGACCCACCACAGGATGCTGCATGTAAAGAAGAAGGGGAAAGTGACAGGGTGAATGTGGCTGATGAAATCTGCCAGTAATTATCAGTTTACAGAAATATTAAATAAAGGATCAACTGTCTTTGCAAAACTGAACTCATATTTCCCATTGTTGGCTGCCATCCATTTCTAGCTCTTCAGCTAAAGCTACCCAGCTAATGGTTCCTCACACCATCTACCACAGAATCCCACTTTCTACTCCAAATTAAGTCCCACTGAATTCAATAGGTTTCCTTTCAAGGTAAGTGGGTTCACATTTTCCTCTTCCTTGATGCGTGCTATCAGGTCAGAACCAACCAACAGGGACTCTAATAGGACTCCCAATGTAAGTGAGAGATGTAAAGATATATACGGAGCAGTTTTACTACCTCCACAATCCTAGTGAATTTCTATGGCTGAGTGAGGCTTCAAGCTCAGGCCTCCTGAGTCCTAGTCCATAATTCTCGCCAATATACCACAATGGGTCTTCTTTTTCTTTACTGATTCATAATCTCAGTTTTAACCCTTAGTTCACAATTGCATGGAACAACAGTGGCTAATATTTCCAGGCAGGACTTGGGGTCAGGAAGTCTGTATTTAGGGGCATTACTTTTGACATCTTATTTCTTGGATTTTAGTGATTATAGTTTTTGTTTGTTTGACAGCACCATAGATTTTTGGCATCACCATACATTAAAGCACAGAGCCAAGAATCTATGTCTAGACATATAGTAGAACGCTGGTATCCACTGGAGATAGGTTCCAGGCCTTCCCGTGGTTAACAAAAACCGTGGATAAGAGAGAATGCCAAAAAACTGCTGTTTGTGACAGTAGATAACATTATGCCTGCTATTTTATGACAGTAGCTTGCTTTGAAGTTGCTGTTTGTGACAGTAGCTTGCTTTGTGGCTGCTGAATTATTTATTCAATTTTTTCCTCTGCCAAGCGTGGATAACTGAATCAGTGGTTAATGAATCAGTGGATACAGGGGTCCTACTATATACAGGACCAAGAATCTAAGTCTAAAATATATACAAAATTCTCCTCCCCAGATAACTTTATGAAGATTTTAAAGTTCTCTCTATATCTTTGAGAGGCAGTTTGCTCCTGTGCTTATTCTTCTGCATTGCTCTATATGCCCATTTTGATGCAATCTAAATAAACCAGGGGGGTGTTTTAAAGCAAAGCCCTTTCTCCCAAAGTGAGGCTTTCCCAAGCAACTCACACCAGTCATAGCAGATAAAAACTGAAAATAGCATATATTCAAATGCTTTTTATAATTTACTAGGATGTCATAATTTGACTCTTAAGGGAAACTGAGAAAGGGCACCTAGAGAATTGCTCCTTTCTTCAAGTTTCCAAGATGCATTCATAACCGGCCTTCAGTAAAGTGCAGTCCTAAACAGATTTACTCACAGATAACCTCTGATTATTTTAGGTTGAGTAAGTGCAGAGCTTGCAGTCTTGGCCCACGACTCTCACCACTACCCCACAAGGCCATCTGATGTAAGGTTATGCCTCCCACGGGGGGGGGGGCTTTTTGTGTACGGAAATATGGACCGCCAACAATGCTGCAGAATGATGGAGAGATCTGTGAGTTTTTTTAAAAAAAAAAACATGGAGAGCCTTTCAACCACAACCGTAAAGAAATCTCAAAAACACCACAAAGGTTCCTTTAAAATCAATATCCAATGGCCTGAGAAAGAGAAAGAAAGAAAAAAACTTCTTCCCTAAGGAAATAAAACTTTGGGGACATTTAGCACTGGAACATTAAGAACATACCACTGGTCGTTTTCCTTTGGCTTCAGATTGTGTACTTTTGCCAGACATATATCCATGCTTTTTGGCTGAAGGGAACCCATAAGAAAACATGAAATCCATTATAATATTTCTATATTTTATCAATCACATGCAGTCAACTCCAGCTCTGTTTTCTTATTTTAATGTTGTCAGCCAGGGGGTCCCAACATTGGCAAACCCAGGTGTTCTTGGACTGCAATTCCCAGAAAGAAGCCTTCACCACCAGCTGTGTTGGCCAGGGTTTTCTGGGGTTACAGAACAAGGACACCTGGGTTACCCAAGACTAGAAACCACTGTTGTAAAGCTGTCATTGTGGCTACTTTAACATGTCTTGTTTCATGTTGTACATATTCAGAAAACATGTGGGAACAATACAGATTGGATGGCGGGGGCATCTAGACTTCTAGATATTTCAAATGTGTTCTTCCTTTCCATTCGAGCAGCGTCAACTACAGATAATTACATTTTTTTCCTATCATACAAGGCAGCCTGCAAAATGAAAAGATTTTCATCTAGGGAATGAAGGAGGCTACCAAGTAATAGAAACTTGGCTAGAGTAGTGACAGAAGAGCCTCTAAATCGGACGGGGGGGGGGCTTCCAATGAGGGGGGGGGG
>JAHTLZ010000122.1:28526421-28547268 GCA_023846285.1 Phrynocephalus versicolor | reverse complement strand
ACAGAGATCAAATCTATCACATTCACAATGTTAACCGTACCCTGAAATACTATATGAATAAATATGCAAACAAATGTGGGAAACAAAATCCCAGCCCACAGACTGGTAGTGTTTAATATATAGTACATTCTATTCCTCAAGAAAGAAGATGCAAAGGACTGCAGTAACTATAAGACCATTGCACTGATTTCCCTTGCTAGCAAAGTGACCATCCAGGTTTTGCAATATATGACTTTTGGGAGGAGGCAGTGCATGCATTTTTACCATACAGGTACATGGAACAAGCATCATGTGATGTTCAGTTTGGATTTAGAAAAAGAGGAGGCCCTTAAGCACCTTGAGAAAGGGCGAACAGTGGAATGCAAGTAAACACTGCTACACTTGTTCATTCAGTATGCAGAAGCACGGTTTGCAGCTTTACAGAGGACACCTTGAGGGCTTGATGGAGAGTTTTGGCTGGTCAACTAATTGATTTCACTGCTGCTCCGTTAATCCCTTTCCTTTTCTCTTTTTTTTCTCACTCTTCTTTATGTAGAGAAATACCTGTAAACTAATAATACTGGGATTACAGAATTAATACTGCAGAAGAAATTAGAATAAGCGTATCGTTCTGACTTCTGATGGAATGAGTTAAGATATAGGCATGGTATTCTGGCATGCATTTCATAAACATTATTCATGCCAGATTTGGAACATGTAGCAGTAGATGTGACTTCATATCTCGCAGGTGAGCACTGAACACCAGCACCCTGACTAGAAACCATGTCAAATCAGATAGCAATAAACCGGGCATGCCCTATGAACGACCGTTTGCCAAGTAGTATTTTCTAAAAACACTACAGCCAAGAAAGGCATGTGAGGAATATAATGTGCTTTGATAAACAAAGTATTTCAGCACTTGAGAGACTATTTCTGCAAAAACAAAACAACAAAAATTACTGTTCAATTTGACTCTTAATCTACCTTCTACAGCAGAATTGCAAAACAGAGCCTGAACACTTGAAGGCTCATCACTTGTACCACTTGTGAAAGTCACAAACTTCTTAAAAATGTCAGAAGATTTTGAAAAAAAATGACATGTTTTCCCTCAATATATTAGTCTGTCTGTCCCCCATACTTAATTCACGTGACAAATTTTATGTATGATTCATCACAAAGCTTACATATGCCTATATAACCCCATGTAAACCCCAGTCTTAAACAAGCTTTGCTGTACTGTAGAAGAGAACTGGGAGAATTTTCTCTGCACATTTGATGTCTCTGAGTGCCTGAAGGGCACTTTGCTCTTTGTGAGTGCATAAGTGTGACATCCACAACTCAAACTTAACAAAACTTGCAGAACTTGTAGAGTGGATCATTTTATAGGGTTTTGAAATAAAACAATAAAATAAATGAATCAATGCATCTATTTATCAGTTCATGAGAAAAAAAATGTAAATTGGTGATTTGTGATCTTTGATGAATCACAAATTGAAACAAATCACAATTTTTCTGATTTGTTCCCATCTGTAATCCTAACTACAGTACTACTGTAATACCTCGTAAGACGAATGCCCATTAAGATGAAAAACTCGTAAGATGACTGTAATTTCTGAGGATAGGAAAAACTCATAATATGAATTATTCCTTCCTGTTTACATTTGTCTTACATGGTACCATTGATCCTCACCCAGCCTGGGCTGTTTCTAAGGGAACAGCCCAGGCTAGGTGAGGATCTGCTTTGCCAACCCAATTGGTGGGCAATACAGGGTCCCATTGATCTTTGCCCAGCCCGTGTGGCTTGGAAGGTAATCGGGGGTGGTGATCCACTGCTGTTGATTGCCCTGCAACCCTCCCAGGCTAGGAGAAGATCCATGGGTCCTTTGCTCCACTGGAACCCTCTTGGTTTTTGTTTTCAAAACCCTTCACGGCTTGGATCCTGAATACCTCTCGGAGCGTATTTCCCAGAGATCAACAGAGGCCAGACCCACTTGAATGGCGTGGGCGCACTCACTCAGAGTTGCCATGCCTAGGGAGGCACGTAAGTTGGCAACACGTAGCCGCGCCTTCTCGGTTGTTGGCCCCTCACTATGGCACCATCTACCTAGTGAGCTGCGCCTTGCATCGTCCCTGCTGGCCTTCAAAAAGGCTTTAAAAACAATGCTGTTTAAGGAGGCTTATGGTGACCTTATTTCTGTTTAATTTTTTTTCTCTTGTGCCCGCTGCTGCCTACTGGTACCCCTTTTTTGCCCTATTATCCTTCTGCTGCCCTCTCATTGATGTTTTTATTGTTTTTACTGATGTTTTTATTTGTAAACTGCCTAGAGTCCCACCGGGAAATGGTGCAGTATATAAATATTATAAATAAATAAATAAATAAATAAATAAATAAATAAATAAATAAATACACCCCAAATCCCAAGAGGCTCGCTGTTAGGGGACATTTGAAAAAGTCTCCAGTCTTGGCACACCTTCATGTCTCCGAGATGCTCCCTGTTCTGGGTGAGCAATTTTAAAAAAGGCTCCAGCCGAGCTGTCAAAGGTGGAGCCGTTTTCAAATCCCCCCCCCCCAACAACGAACCTCTTGGAGGTTCGGGCGGGCAATTTTTAAAAGGGTTCCAGTGGAGCCTTGACTGGAGAACTTCACTGTTGGGGGCATTTTAAAAAGGCTCTAGATAAAGGACTAGAGCCTTTTAAAACTGATCTTCGCCCAAACCGAAGGTAAGTGGCAGCAGCAGATCAGCGCCACCACCGCTTCCCTTGCAAGCTGCCCAGGCTGGGTGAAGATCAATCAGTCCATGCTCTGCCCTGTGTGGCAAAGCAGGGACTCCTCTTCACCCAAGTCTCTGCACAGAGGCATGGGCAGATGAGGTGGCTACCCCCTCAATCAAGGGAGAGTGGAAGGCTGCCCCCCCAAAGCTGAGACAGACACCAGATTTTGATAGCTCTGAGCTGTCGAAATCATCTGTCTATCAGCTGCAGAGGAAACAGCCTTCAGCTGCCCTTGATTGAGGAAGTTTTAGACAGACTTCTAATAGGAACTCATTGAAAACCTATTGATCCATTCCCATTGGTTCCCATATGGGAAACAGTACCTCTTAAGATGAATTTTTCGTAAGATAAATTGACCTATATAATGAATTAAATTTGTCTTACGAGGCTCCACTGTAACTTGTAAGACGAATGCCCCTTAATACGAAAAACTCATAAGATGAATGGAATTTCCGTGAATAGGAAAATGTTGTAAGATGAATTTTTCCTAAGGGATGCCTCGAAAGACGAATTCAATGCATTCCTATGGGTACTGCGTTAAACTGTGTTTCGTAGGACAATTTTTTCATAAAATGAATTGACCCATAGAATGAATTAAATTCATCTTAAGAGGCAGCACTGCATAGTTCTTGGATATTTTGTGGGTGTATAACATATATATATAAAACCCAATCTTCACCAACCACGGTGGAATTTAGAGGAGAGTCATGGGATGGTTTCCTGAAAATTTGGTTCTCTGGTTTCCTGGGGGGGGGGTCTCCTGGGGGGTCTCCTGTGGGGGATCCTCTTTGGGGTACATAACTCAGACATCCAGAATCCAAACTTCACCAGTCTTACTGATAATGTAAAAGAGACTCACGGGAAGCTTCCCTGCCTATTTAGTGTATCTAGGTGCCTTGTTGGCAATTTTATAGGGGCTTAAAGTAAAAACAAATTGATTCATTGATTCATGTGAAAAAAATTCATAAAATTTGTTTTTGTGATTTATCAACCACATTTTTATGACTTATCCCCATTTCTAGTTACAACACAATTATACATTAGGACCCTGAAATCTGCAGGACTGGTATCTGCAGTTACACTTATCTGCAGGCTGAAAACATTCAATATATTTAAGTTTAAAAAACAACAACCAGTAGAGATGGGCACGACTCAGAAAAATTGTTCGTTTTCATTTTCGTTTTCATCTAGGGGTCCGTTTCGGCTCGTTTCCGTTTTCGTGAGCTAATTTCAAAATTTTTCGTTTTCGTTTCGTTACGTAACGAAAATGAAAAAATGAAAACAAAAATGAAAATTTTTTCATTTCTTCCCATTTAGCTCCATTAAGTGCTTTCCCAGTAACGAAAAACGAAAATTGGCTCAAAATTAGTCGTTTCGTTTCAGTTTCCGTTCCAGTTCTGAGCCGTTTTTCGTTTTTCATTTTGTTACGTAACGGAAACGAAAAACGAAAACAAAAACAAAAATACCGCTAAGTCGTGCCCATCTCTAACAACCAGACATATAGTACCTCTTTACAAAATGTAATTCCCATAACTGAACACTTTAGTTGTACAGTGATGCAGTCTTCTTAAGAATATTTTTAGTGATCAGTTGTAGTATTTCTGAAAGCCATATGGAAATGAAGGCCTTACATCACTAGTGAGAACCAGAGCAAAGACTACTTTAAGTGTCACATTATTCATCTCTTTTAATGTTTATTTGTTTTTTAATTATTAAATTGTATTTTAATAAGCCTATAATTTAATTGTTTCTTAATTTCTAATTTGTTGTGTTTTTAACCCTGTTTCTTTTAATATTTGTGAGCCATCTCAAGTCCCCTTACAGGAAGTAAGGCAGAATATAAAACTAACTAACTAACTAACTAACTAACTAACTAACTAACTAACTAACTAACTAACTAACTAACTAACTAACTTAACTGTAATGCATCAATACAGTTTGCTGAATGTCAGTGCAATGGTGCAGTTTTTTAAATAACAATGATGGTGATATAGTATGATTTGATACTAAAATGCAATCTTTCCATAACAACCATATGAAACTGTCTGACAAAACTCATAGGAAAAACTACTATAGCAGCCAAGTATTATTTCATTCTCCAACTACAGTGCTTCTTTGGAGTGCCCTAAATAATACTGCTATGATACACCGTTTAAAAAAAAAACAATGGTAATGATTAATGCAATAGAGCTAGGAAACATGAAAAGGCAATAATGATAGGAAAAGCTGAAGGTGGCAGGAAAATAGGGCCAAATATAAGATCAAACAGAACTACATAAAGGAAGCATGGGCCATGAGTTTTTAGGAACTAAGAAGGTCTGTTCAAGTTTGCTTGTTCATAGAGTAGTCATGGATCAAAGGCAACCTGACTAACCCGACGTGACAGCAGCAAAGACAGTGATTTAGTGCTAAAGTGGTTGAGTGCTAAACTTCAGTATTGCTAAAATCTATACAGAACTGAAAATCTTACACTGCTGACAAAAAATAACCCCACAGAACTACTGTAGTTGCCTGGAGCTTATGGGGGGGGGGTTAATTCAGCCAGGCTTGGATACTGATATTAGTTATCTATCAAATTTATTTATATTTTGCACTTTATTTATTTATTCCTGTTTATTAGAAATACTTTTACCTTGGCTCTCTCCTTAAAAGGCCCTCCCCCCAATGTAGTCAAGGCAGGCATGATAAAAAACAAATTCCACTAGCCCCACCCCACCCCAAAGAAAGAAAAAAGATAAAAGTATCAGAAAGGCTCAAGGCAAGGATGTGTTTTCTACATTCTAAAACAATTAGACAAAAACCCAGTTGCTGGTTCCAACTAGCATGGGTACACGGAATTAGTGGTAAATTAGCATAAACATAAATCTCATTCCTTTAATAGGTCCTCTTTACTTGAAAAGAGGAATTGGACTCAGACTTCTGCTCTTCTTCCTTACTGCCTGATGCTTGCAACTGTCTGCCAGAAGACTTGTGTGAATCAGGTACCCCTCCCATTTCCTTTGGTATCTCCATAATATCACAGTTTCTTTAAAAACAGGATTTCAGCTATGAAATCAAGGGCATTCCAACCTTCACAAATAATTCACAGATAAAACACAGCTCTATCTCTCCCCTACCTGGATAAGAAATGCCCAGCTACTGTGGTTCGCATATTGGTAATCTTTAAAATAGATCACTGCAGTGCTCGCTATGTAAAGCTGCCCTCAAAGTCAGTACGAAAGCTTTAGCACGTCCAAAATGCTGTGACCAGATTGCTTCCAGGTATTAACATATATCTTCAGTCTTTGCACACCTTCGTGTCTCCCTGTTCATTCTAGGCTCAATTTAAGGTCCTAGTGACATAATATCTCTCCCAAACATTAGCTACCCATCCCAGCTGCTTGTCACAGTCCTTGATAATAAGAACTGCAACATCCCAATAGACCAAAAAGTGAACAATGGCAACAGATCTTCCCTCAGGAGTAAGCTTGCTCCTGAAGTTCACCAGGTGCCATACTTCTCTGTTTTTAGCTAATGAAGACTGAATTATGTAAAGCCACCTTCTACTAGTATGAGTATTGTCTTGAGATTTCAAATGGGTTTTAATTTGTTGATTTCATTTTAGGAGTTTTAGCTAATGACGGGGTTTATTGTATTTTATTGTATTATTGTATTATTGTATAGTGTTTTGGCATATTATTTTATTGCATATAGTGAGCCACCCAGAAACTGGCAATGCTAATCGGGTGCTGTAGAAATGTAAATAGATAAATAAATAAATATAATCACTAATTCCTACAAATAAAGACTGCTACCGCACTTCCGCGAGGAGCCACATCTTATTTTGGATGGCCTTTTCTCCTCCTGTGGCCACGTGGTTTTTACAGTGGTTCTGCTATTCACACTTCAGCGGGTAGCTAGCAATCGGCTTTCCAGTTCTCACCTTATTGAACCTCTTTAAAACTTGGTATGCAAATGCATTTCTCTTCAACCAAGAAAATGAAATTAAGTGACAATGAGCTGAAACACATCCTGACATGGCGTTATGATTCAGTTTTCTGTGTTTTCTGTAAGCAAAAAGGCTAAGAATACGGGGTGGGGGGGAAGCGACTTAGTATGTCCGCAAATTCAACCAAATTGCTTAAAAGGGAGACGCAGGAAGCGATGTAAAAAAACACCACCCCCAGTGGCCGTTGCAAGAAAAAGCGCCACAGCAGGCAAAAATGGGCGTGGCTGAGGGGGTTCTTCAGATAAATCATTTTGAAAACCAGACAGTGATTTTTAAGGTGCCTTGTTTTTAAGGAAAAGGCATTTTATTTTATTTTTTTAATATATTTTTATTTATTTCATATCATCGGGATCCCTACATAGGATAGGGTATGGGTGGGGTGGGAAATCTAAGGATAAAACAGGGAAAGTTCAAGTGGTATATTTACAATATTTTTCTATATATTAATACACAGACTATATTTTAATTTAATAGTGTTGGAGTCTCTTTTTTTTAGCTATTTAGTTCTTTTTCGTAAAAGGTATATAGTGGTTTCCAGCAGTCTCTTGCCTTCTGTAACTCTTTGTCCTTTATCAGTTCTGATGTTATGTCCATTTCAGCTGCTTCAAAGAATTTTTCCAAAAGTTCTTGTCTGGTTGGTGTTTCTGCAACTTTCCAATATTTGGCATATGAAATTCTTGCTATTGTGACAATATACAATAACAAATGCTTTATCTTAACATTCTTAATTTCTGTCATAATATTCAATAGAAATATTTCTGGTTTAAATGGAACTTTATAACACAGCATTTTTGTAAGATCTCATGTACCATTTTCCAATATCTCTTTGCTACATCAGAAGTCCACCACATATGATAAAAAGACCCTTCTTTGTTGTTACATTTCCAGCATTTATCTGAGGTATTTCCATATATTTTTGCTATTTTTGTGGTGTCATATACCATCTATAAAACATCTTATATATGTTTTCTTTTAAATTTATTGCCTTAGTAAATTTTACATTACACTCCCATAACTGGCTCCACTGTGCTAATTCAATATTATGTCCTAGATTTTGTGCCCATGTTATCATACAGTCTTTCACAATTTCGTCCTGCATTTTCAAATCTAACATGTATTTATAAATTTTCTGAATCAGCTTTCCCTCTGTTCCCAAGAGCAGTTTATCCAGTTCAGTTCTCTCTATATAAAAACCCACTTTCTTATCTTTAATAAACCTCGAGGTCAATTGTGATCTTGCCCACCAATCTAACGTCACTTTTGGGTTTTGAAATTCTTCCTCTGATTTTAGTTCCTCTTCATTTTTCAGTATCTCACAGTATCTCACTAATTTGTTTTCACTCATCAGTGTCGGTTGTGTAAATGCTTCTATTGGTGACACCCATCCGGGTATTTTTCTATAAACTTGTCTCTGAATATTTTCCCACATCCAACAGAGTGCTTTTCTCACCATGTGATTTCCAAAATATTTCTGTTCCTTAGCCTTTTTATACTAAACAAACACGTGCCACCCCAACCTTAGATCATGGCCTTCTAATTTCAAAATTCTTTGATTTTCTAGTGTAATCCACTCTTTTATCCACACCAGTATACAAGCTTTGTAATACAATTCCCAGTCTGGTAGGCCGCAGCCTGCTCTAAGAGTATCATCTTGTAGAGCTTTTTTCCTGATCCTTGGTTTTTTCCCTTGCCATATGAATTTCATTATTACTTTTTCTATCTCCTTGAAAAATGTTTTTTTTTAATAGTAATGGGATCATCTGAAATAAAAATAGTAATTTTGGAAGTATCATCATTTTAATTGTGGCTATTCGTCCCAGTAATGATAAATGCAATTTGCTCCATTTTTCCAGATCTATTTGTATATCCTTTAAAAGTTTTAGATAGTTGTCTTGCCATATCGTACTTGCTTTTTTAGTTATCTTTATTCCCAGATATGTAATAGTATTTTCCTCTTTAAAATGTGTTTGCTCCACTAATTCTCTAATTTCTTTTGCTGTCATATTCTTTGTTAAGATTTTAGTCTTTTCTTGATTTATCTTCAAACCAGCCATTTCTCCAAAGCTCTTTATAGTTTTCAACAGGCATTCCACTGAATCAATAGGGTCTTCTAATATGAAAACTTCATCATCAGCATATGCTTGCAACTTATATTCTTCTTCCTTTATTCTTAACCCTTTTATCGCCTTCTGATCTCTTACTTGTTGATTTAATACTTCTAATGTCAAGATAAATAACAGTGGAGAGAGTGGACAGCCCTGACGTGTTCCCTTCTCTATCTCTATCTTCTCTGTCATATCCATATTAATTTTCACCTTAGCTTCTTGTTTTGTATATATAGCTTCAATGTTGTTCCTAAATCTTTGGCCTACTCCTATGTGTTTTAAGTGGCTTAGCATAAAATTCCAATTAATGTTGTCAAATGCTTTCTCTGCATCAAGGAATATCAGTGCCATTTTCTTTTCTGGATGCGCCTCGTAGTACTCTAAGGTGTTGAGGATTATCCTCATGTTATTCCTCATCTGTCGCTTTGGCAGAAAACCCATCTGATCTTGATGTATCACTTTCACCAGAAGTTTTTTTAATCGTGTGGCCAGAATTGATGCATAAATTTTATAATCTACATTTAACAAAGAGATAGGTCTATGATTTTTTATCTCCTTAGGGTCAGTATTCTCTTTGTGTATTAGTGATATTGTTGCTTGCGTCCATGTTTTGGGCATTTTAAATCAGAAGTGTGTTAGTGGTAAAAATATATACACGGCAAGGGAAAGCAACAAATAACACCATATAGGCTGGAATCCACTTTGACAAGTTGTAATGTAATGTTACTGCATTGGCAAGTTGCTAGACATTCTGCCCTGACAACAAGGACTGCACAACAGGATTGTGTAATTAGTCATGTGGTTGCTGTTTTAACCAATCACACAATGTACTAGCAGAAGTGCTTTATGGATAGGACTTCCACTTTGGTGTGATTCTAGCTACCATGAGAATAAGGAGGAGTTGTGCCTGTGTAGCTAGTGTAGGCACCTTTTAGTCTTAAGAGACTGTGGTATCGTTCTCTGTATAGAAGCCATGTTGTATGTGCAGTGCATACAAAGCTGATGTGGCCTCTTCAGAGAACAAGGCCTGGGTAGATTAATATGGAGGTTAAAACTGTTACCCAAGGAGCAAAATAAATAAATAAATAAATAAATAAAACACACACACAAACCCCTCCACGTCACTGGAATAGTCTAATGCAGGGGTGTCAAACTTTGGTCCTCCAGATGTTCTGGACCACAACTCCCAGAATTCCAAGTCTAGATTGCCAAGGACAAAGTATTGTGGGAGTTGTAGTCCAAAACATCTGGAGGGCCAAAGTTTGGACACCACTGGTCTAATGGAATGGCAGAGCCGATACAATTAGTTCCAACTGCATTGCAGGAGTTAGCAGAACATAGTTGTACACAGTAATAAACTGCCTCCGGGATTCCGGCTCAAGATTTTGCCTCGAGGTTAACTCCTGAAGCCTTTTCCAGAAATGGATATAGCCACAAGGCAGTGCAGGTTTAAAATCAGAGTTTTCCTTCTCCTATAAAGATAGTTCTTCCATTTTATCAGTTGTTGGGACATTAAAGCCCTCTTCCAACTTCAAAACCATTGACCATCTTCTCCTATAACCCTGGGAATGGGCCCTCATGAGGTACTGTCAGCCAGGCCAGCTGAACCAAGGTTTTTAAAGGAAGTATTACTCCTCCTCCATGTAGCTACTCAACAGGATTTCATCTATGTAATCAATTACATTTCTACCTTCACAAACTGACTGAGCTGGGCAAGTCTGTCATTCTTAACTTAAATACCAACAACCTTAATTTGTCTTCTCTGTGCATGACAAAGATTGGTTCCAATGCTATGATTAGATAATTGCTAAGCTTTTTATTGAAGGCAAAAGGAAAAGAGGATGGCAGAGAATTAGATGGTTTGATGGTGTCATTGATGCAACCAATATGGATTTGACCAAACTCCGGGAGGCAGTGGAAGATAGGAAGGCCTGGCGAGCTCTGGTCCATGGGGTCAAGAAGAGTTGGACATGACTGAACGACTGAACAACAACAAGCTTTTTATGAATTGCCATTGTCAAGTGTACTTACTTACTTACTTACTTACTTACTTACTTACTTACTTACTTACTTATTTTGGGGGGAAACACGTAAATGCATATTTGAGCCAGCATTTGGCTTTAAGTAACTGAACTCTGAATATTAACAGAAAATTACAGACACTTCTGTTTCCTCTGCAGAAAACTACTACAAAAATTCTATGTTGTGAAATTGGCATATTTGTATTGCATAATTGCCATCCACCAGCTGAAAAACATTATTAACAGAAGACAACTCATTCACTCACAAGAATGATAAATACAATGTATGCGACTCTATCAATTCATGATTAATAGGGCCTTTTTTATTCATGAAGTTAGATGTCAGGCTTGACTGAAAAATGTGCATAATCTTAAATGTATTTATTCCAAAGCAATAAAATTGCTCTTTGGTGCTACAGACGGGTACAATAACAACCACATTTCACTGTTTTATAGATTAAAACAGAATGCTTGTCAAATGATGACCTTATACTTCCTGTGTTGAAAATTTCATTTTAAAGTTGCCAAACAGATTCACTTTCAGAGTAATCCATTACTAGGGATTCATGTAAGCAGAGCTATACGTTCAGTGGAACACAATGTCAAACATAAGGGAATAAATAAACCCAAGTACATTATAATGCCAACTTTGCTGTGCGGTAGACAAACACCTCAGGCACTGTGAACAATCTGTTTTGTTTGTTAAGCCTTGTAAAATCCGCTCTGTTTCACAGTTTATTATATCATGCATACCGTCTTGTGCTAATGTGCAATGCCTGTTCTGGAAATCATGGCAAAAAATATGCCTCAAGAGATATGGTACTGAGCTTAAAATAAAAGAGATGAAATGAAACAATTCTATGTCATGAAATTAGAAAAAGCGATAAAAGAAGCAGTCTTGAATTAGATGATTCCAACTACTCTGCATAAATGATTAAGGATTTCTAGAATTCCGTCGCAAAAAGGGGGGCAGTCCCTCTCTTGCTTCCCTCAAATTTCCACCTTGTCCATGAAGTTAGTCTTCTGGAGATTCTATTAGTTTCCAGAAGGCTAAAGCAAAGAATTATTGCTACACACAGTCTTGTCAATTTAGGCTGTCTAAACAGGATAAGATCCCTCAGTGAGGCATTTTAAAATGTCATGAATAAGATGAAGTACTATTCTCCATAACAAACCCTCTATAAGTTGCCTGGAATAACTCAAGGATCCGTTTCATGTGAGAAGCAAAACAAATGGTAACAGCAAGGATAGACATTTCAAGTGATTATGAAGAAAGACACAAGCAACCCACCATATGCTTAATTCTGAAACAAACCTGCAGTCGTCCTTGTTTTAGACAATCCTCACAATTATACTAAGAGTGTGATTTTGCACAAAAATTGGCAGTTTTGCTCAAAACAATGATTTTTGCATAAACCATGAGAGAGAGAATTCTGCATGAGGCTTCAGAATTATTTTCAAATGGAAATACATACACATTTTTGATTTTCTTCCTGATTCCTCCACTCACAACCATGTATTTGTATTTTTTATTTTGACAACATTTTTATCTATTCACATTTTTAAAGGACCCATTGTTTTGCATGTTCTTTAAATGTTCATTAAAAACATTCTGGCTGATGGCATAACACAGAACTTACACCGACAGGATTTTAGCCACTGAATGCAACTTCATAAGGCAGAACTGTATTCTACTAATTAGAATGTCATAGATATGTGTGACGGAACTATAGTGTACCATTTTTGACTGCAACAATGTATGATGAAGGAATGCAAAATAAATGAGAGCTCTTATTCACTCAGCTTATAGTTAAGACATGCACAACGTACTGGCAATAGGAGACGGATACACACACTATTCAGGAAATCATGTTGCAGGCTCCCCTGCCACGAAAGAGTTATACAGGTATTTCCCTACATAGTCAGGTCACTGTGTCCAGTTCTGTGCACCTCACTTTAAAAAGGATGTTGACAACCTCGAGCAGGTGCAGAGGAGGGTGATCAGGATGGTTGAAGGTCTGGAGGAAATGTCTTATGAGGAACGGCTTAGGGAACTGGGAATGTTTAGCCTTTCTAAAAGAAGGCTGAGGGGGATATGATAGCTATCTTTAAATATTTGAAAGGATGTCATATTGAAGAGGGAACAGGTTTGTTTTCCATGGCTTCAGAGACTAGGACTCGGGGCAATGGTTTCAAACTACAGGGAAAGAGATTCCATTTGAACCTTAGGAAGAACTTCATGACAGTTAGAGCTGTTTGGCAGTGGAATGTGCTGCCACAAAGGGTGGTGGAGTCTCCTTCTGTGGAGGGTTTTAAGCAGAGGCTGGATGGACATCTGTCAGAAATATTGTGATGGGGTTCCTGCATGGCAGGAGGTTGGACTAGATGGCCCTTGAGGTCTCTTCCAACTCTATGATTCTATGATTCTATGAATGCAAAATTAGGCTACAGCTGATACCTTTTTAGGCCACTAATAAAAATAAAAAACATTGTAAGCTTTCAAGTGCAAAGCAAGTCCCAAAAGTTCAAATATGGCAAAAGATGTGCTTTGCCAGGAGGTTATTCTTAAAGTTCTTGGCTAGATGATACTTCCCTTCACTAACTACATGCAGAGGCATAGTTAGGGTTTAGAGTGCGCAGAGACACAGTAAGTTTTTGTGCCCCCTCCTGCCCCCCAGCTGCCTCTCACTCACCGAGCAAGGGATGCCTGATCCTGGGGAAACAGCAGGGGAGGGAAGAAGGGTCCCTCTTTCTCACACCCTCTTTGGCGGTCTTCTGGACAAGACTCTCCTGTGCAAACTGCACAGCGCACAGAGAGCACCAAGCAGGTGATGTTGTTTTTCCCCAATCCTCACTCCATAGCATGCTTCCCCCTCCTCCTTTTCCCCTGCTAAGGCTTGGAGATTGTTAGCCCGTGGAAAGGAGGAGAGGGAAGCAGGCAATGGGAAGTTTTCCCCAAGCAGCACCTCTGTCGCATCATGCTTCCCTCTCCTTTCCCCCGGATAACCATCACTAAGCCTTAGTGGGGGTGGGGGGAAGGAGGAGGGAGAGCAACCAACAGAGGTGCTGCTGGGAAATAAAAAACCATTGCAAGCTTCCTTCTCTTTTCCCCCAACCAAGCCTTAGTGGGGCGAAAGGAGGACTGCTGGCGGGATGGTGTATGGCTTCCTCCTCCTGCTCTCCCTCCAGGTACCCCCAGACTGCTGTGCACCCCAGGGCAATTACACTCTTCCCCCGCTCCCTAGTTATGCCAGTGACAACATGCAAGATTAAGCTTCTAACTGGAACATCAAATGGGCTTTTGATCAAGAGGTTAAAAGGTTTCCGTTTTAGTGATTTTGTTTTTTACCTTTCAACTTAAGAGTAGTAGCATGCAGGTCTCGGGGCATCCTTGCACCAGGGTATGTCTTCTTGTGTCTTGTGGTCAGCTTGGGAGTCTCTAGCTCAAAGGGGACATGCGTGCTATAATTTCCTCTGTCTCCCTCATCAGCATCCATGACTGATCACAGAGCTCAATAAAAGTTTGATTACTCTTTCTCACAAGTGCTTGCGTTTTTCTCAGTCATCTTCAAATGCAGCTGATGAGTCCATGAATAGATCAGGCAATAGATTAGGAGAGCATGCCAAATATGTCCAAAGAATAGATGTAGCAGAAAATATAAAATGACAAGAGAACACCACAATTTTGAGGGGCCAGAATTAAAGCCTGGCAGCGTAAATGAAATCTCGGTGTGGTCCTGCATGTCATCCTGTTTATGAATGAATTTAAGGGCCTGCAATGTAACAAACGTTTTGGACATTTAATTATCAGCTGTAATCACGGGTGAGTCTTTTTCATTTTTCATTTACTTTGTTACACTTGTGAAAGTGAGCATCTACTGATGGCCCAATGTCTACTTGGAGACCAAATAGCTATGTGGAAAAAGAAGAAGAATCTGAGCCAGGAGGTATATACAAAGAAAACCAAGGTGCATCTAGAAGCATTGGAAGTAGCAAAGCATTATATTCTCACTCAGTTGAAAATGCCAGGACTTTCAGCTGAGTGTGAAACCCTAGTCATTTCAATACGGTCTCTTGGGTATTCCCCTCATATGGTCATATATCTAAGAATCTATTAGAATGACTGATAAATTCCTGTGCTTTAACTTCCAATCCAATGATTCACTGTAAGGCTATCAGACCTAAAAAGAGAATGATTAGAATCCATGGGCCATGAAATCAAAGGATTAAATGCAAGTAAATTTGGAATAATGTAGTAATAAATCAGGCTTCTTACTTCTATCGGACAACCAGTGTTCATAAGTCAGACCAGAAAGCTCAGGAGCAGCCTTTGCTAAAAATGTAGAGTATAAACCTATTGTAGAAGTTTGTACATGGGAGGGAAATTACACAGTTTCAGTTTTCCTCACTGTCCATTATTTGTCCAGTCACATCATACTGCCACAACACCCGATCATCTCAGGCAGGACATTTGAGGGTGCCGTTGCTGAAGGAGGCCTGTAAATCTCTGATGAGAAATCAGGCTTTCTCAGTGGCGGCCCCTCGGCTCTGGAACCAACTTCCCCCTGAGATCTTTCTGGCACCTTCCCTCGCAGTCTAAGAAGAATCTAAAGACGTGGCTATTAAAAAGGCTTTCCCCAGATATTAATCCGTTCTAATGATTGTTATTATATATTTATTTGCTTTTATCTGTAGTCAATCTTGCTCCTGTTTTATGCTGTTGTTATATATTATATACATATTATTTACTAGTTATAGTATTTTATTTATATACTTGTGCTTATTTGTTATATTGTATTTTACTGCTTATGGTTTGATTTTTCTTCAGCTTGTAAACCGTCCAGACTAGCCATGTAGATAGATGGAACAGTATATAAATTTAATAAATAAATAAATAAATATACTGCACAACCACCAACAGCCAGCCAAGAATACAGCTAGCACTGGTTGTTTAATTGCCATTTTGTGGCAGCAGCATTCTGGATTTCCCAACTCAGTAGCCTTGAGATGCCTGGGCCATCTGCTTCCCTCAGCTCCAACTAACATGTCCACAGTAAAATATTAAGAGATTTACAGTCTAAAATGCATGGAATACATCCGGTAGAGAAAAACTGGTGTACACATTTAGAAGGTGTGGCATAATCCTCTAAATGTGCGCAGCTAAATAAAAATATGTGAAAGCCAATGTGGGATGAAAACAAAAACCAAACCAACTAACCAACCAAAAACCAAGATATAAAAACACAGCAAAAATAATAAGTAAATATAAATGAGGCAGCCAATGACCTGCAGAAAAAATAAAGGAGATGTCAAACATTAAAAATTAATAATATGTTCTGTGCCCTCAATTCTGACTAATGGAAACATAGAACATAAGAACATAAGAAGAGCCATGTAGAATCAGGCCAAAGGCTAATCTGGTCCACCTTCCTGTATCTCACAATGGCCCCACTAGATGCGTCTGGGAGCGCACAAGACTAGACATCTGTCTCCCGATACCACTCCCCTGCATCTGGCTCTTGAAGTACCCTGTTTTTAAGCCTGGAGATTACACATCTCCATCATGGTTTGTAACCTGTGATGGACTTTTCTTCCAGGAATTTGTCCAATACGCTTTTCAAGGCATCCAGGCCAGATACTATCACCACCTCCTGTGGCAGGGAGTTCCACAGACTAACAATGCGCTGGGTGAAAAAAAATTCTTTTGTCTGTTCTTACTCTCCCAGCCCTCAATTTGACCTCTTCCAGAGTTTTCCAAGCAGAGAATACTCAGAAGTTGTTTGCCTATCCCTTCTTCTGGGGGCACCCTGGGACTGTGTAGCTTCCCCAAGGCCACCCAGGCTGGCTCTTCTGGACTATCCAGTGGGGAATCACACTCCCAACCCCAGGCCCTGCAAGCAGATGCCTAACTCACTAAGCTATCCAGCCATGTTGTTACAGGGACAACAGATTACTTCAGGATCTTCCTGATTAGAGATGGGCACGAAACAAAAAAATGGCATTTCGGTTTTTCGTTTGTCATTGAGAGGTCTGTTTCAGTTCATTTCCATTTGTCGTGAATTTTTGGAAAAATTTCGTTTCCATTTTTCATTTTTTTGTTTGTCATTTCTACCCGCTTTTTATGCAATTTTTAAAGCATTTCCGTGCGCAGGCGTCCCCCAATGCCCCAGACCAGAGGGAAAACACTAAAAAAAATTGATGCTGGCAGAGACACAGTATAGACTAGGTACGCAGGGAGGCTGCAAAGACAGTGGCGGGCATTGCCCAGGGTGCAAGGCAGCCCCAGAGTGACTGCACTGCGGGGCAAGGAAGGGTACTCACCGAGAGGTACGCACGCACGCACACAGGGAGGCTGCAGGACTGAAGCTAGAGTCGCAGAGACAGCAATCCCACCCTAACTCCCACCAGAGACTGCAAGGAGGATGTGGGCTGCCAGAGCTTTTTATGCCCTCTGTGGCTGCCAGACCTGCCCAGTCTGCAACCTGGGCATGCTATTGGTTGATTGAACATGATCCCATCAGATGGCTTGCCTCCATTTTGTGGCTGGTGGCAACATCCATTTTAAAGGGAAAAGAAAAATACATCGTGATGGGAGAAGACAAAAACAAACGTTTTAAGGACCCCAACCACCTGGTAGGTAATAATTTCAAATAATTATCGCATTATCACTGCGTTTTTACAGATGTCCAGGGTGGTTTAATACTCAAGAAATCAATCAATATTAGGCATCTGGAAGCCATTTTGGGTCGATGTCCCCTAACTCCCCTTAAAGGGAAAAAATACAGCGATCTGAGAAAAGACATAAATGCACCTTTTAAGGACCCCAACCCCCCTGGTAGGTATTATCAGACAATATAAATAATTATCGCTGTGTTTTTACGGATGTCCAGGGCATTTTTTAACATTTAAAACAGCTCATTTCATTGCATGTCACCATTAACGGAAATGAAACGTAACAACCACAATTTTTGTGGTTCTGTTCGTTTCGTTGCATATTCATCACAATTTTCGTTAGTCGTTTGGTTATGTAACGGAACAACTAATGAATAACGGAAATGAAAAAATGTTCATTCCGTGCCCATCTCTATTCCTGATCTCTAACAGACAGTAGAACAGATGCTAAGGGTGTGTGTGAGGAGAAGGAGTTCTACAGCGCCAGGCTCTCACCTACTTGGGGATGAACTTCTGAAGTACAGTGGTACCTTGTAGAAAGGAATTAATTTGTTCCAAATGAAATTCAGTTCAGCAAATTTTCCTTTATACAAATTTTCCATAGGAATGCATTGAAAACGGATTAATCCCTAATCACGACCATTTTTATGTTGTACATATTCGCCATAAGTTTAGGCTTATGGGCTTTGCTCTTCTGGGGAGGTCTCAGAATTTTGTGCAGCAGTGCCAGGATCTGTGTTCAGTTCTGATACTCAAAACAAAAGTTCTGATACTCATAAAACCCTATTCCTAGTTACCGCAGTTTATCTTCACTTTATGTGTGTGGTTTCAGGCAAGTAGAGGAGTCATTTTGTAGCTTCTACTGGTAAATAATTGGGAATCAGAACAACTTGCTGAATTTATCCAAATATCTGTTAGTAGAGTTCTGCTAGCCACATTATACCTACCACTGGCTTTGAAACAGGCAGGGTGCCACCAAGAACCAAATAAGGCCTCTAGTAAAGAACATAACTTGGATACAGCAAGTTATGCATAACACAACTTGCTACTTTTGGGGGACAGGCTAGGGTGCAATGAAGAGGAAAGTTTTCTAGTTATTTTCCAAAGATTATGTTTCAAAGGCATTTTACAGGACTTTCCTTGTTTCTGCCATCCCCACATCAAGTCAAGTGGCTGGACTCAATAATCCATAAGGTCCCTTCCAGATTTGCAATTCTAAAATGACGAAAAGAATGATGAAAAGAAACAAGCAGCATGCATAATAGAACAAGTCTCATCATTATAAGAAGTAGTAACAGCTACTCTTCAAACAGTGTAAAAGTAATGGGAATGAATTACTTATAGAAAGTTAACTTTCAAAGCCCTGGTATAGAAACTTAAAACATTTGAATTATGTTCATGCTCAAAAGTTTCTCTCCCCTCAATTTACAGAGATCTCCCACTTTCTAGATGGCAAAGTATTTGGTACAAATACTGGTAGGGTTTTTTTTTTAACTACCATGATTTAATATTTATGAATATAAAACTGCAGTGTTTTGATTCAGTTTTCACTGGAATGTCTACCAACTAATTTATCTGCCTGTCCTCACACAGATTTGCAACATGGGCGAGCAACTACTGCTCTGGGTTCTCAATGAAAATAAAAAAAGGTGTTGCGGGGAAGTGACAAGCAAACCCTCAAATTCTGTAGGCACTCTGTTGCCAAACTGAGCTACTTCTCCAGCTGAGATGCAATTCCACATTGCCCCCCCCCGGTCGGAATAATAGGCGAGACAGAGATCTGGGTTGCCACAGCGGGCCACGGTTTATTAAAGCTTGACAACATTCATCAAGTCCACCGGGGGCTGCAATTGTGCGGGGAACCCTTGGCCCTGGGGTCACTAGCTGGACCCCACCCAAGGGCATTATCAAATATGGGTGAGCCCCCAGTCCCTGGGGGGTTCCGCTCAAGTGCGGATCCCCCCAGGCCGACCCAGCTAACCTTTCCCAGCAGGGGCAGGACGCCGTGCTCTGGCGGTCCCTGCCCTGTTTGGGTTTCAAATGCCCCTTCTCTCCAGGCTCTGTGAACTCAGGATCTGCAGTGCCTGGGAGTCAGAGGCCTGTTGGCCAGCATTTGGGGCTCACCTAATGCCAAGTTCCCCGCACTACCCGCCAGCGTGGCCAATGCTGCGCCACCGAAGCTAGTGTGGGATAGGTGAAAAATACTTGTCCTCCTAAGAGCCAACTGCAGAAGGCAAGGCAAAAATTCCTATCCGGCCCCTTACGGCAAACACATTATGCCACACTAGTCTTTAAATGTGTGGTGGGCGGGTGGGTGCGTTGTCCAGGTGGGAAGAGGCCGAGCGGGGACAGGGGCTGTGTATAAAAAGGGGGCGAAGGACCCCACCCCTGCCCCAACATCGCGATGCCAGGGGTTGGTCTCACCCATCCTCCAGGGATGGGCAATGCAGCCCCGGGCCGGACAACCCGTTGCCAGGGCTACCCTTAGCTGCATTCTTTGGCAGGGCTTAATGTCTGGAAAGGAGTGTAGGTGTTGTGCATGACTTTGCTCAAAGGGGAAGGGAGCTTTCTATTACACCAACACAAAAATAAAATTGGGAAATTAGCATTACAGAAGGCTCTCTCTCTTCCTTTTGACAATGTTGTCCTCTGTTATTAAGGGAACAGGGGAGAGATAGCTAGAAGTACTTGTGCTTTTTGCTGAATTTTAAAATTGATGTGGCCAGATTGTATTATAATTGAAGTACAGCCTTGTGAATATTAAACCAAATTTCTCCTTGTGGAAACATTTCATAGGAGATTGCTCTGTTACAAATTGGCCTGGTGATATTTTTATGACATTTTAATGACAGTTCTGGTCAAAATCAGGTTGTCTCTCATAAATCAAACCTACCACGGAGTCAGCATTTGCCTTAATTGGCATTTATGATTATTACTTTTCATTTCCACTGTACCTTTTAGTGTGCAAAGTATTTTCCAAACCTCATCTCATTGTTCCTGGCAATGCAGAGCCGCTCTTCATAATCCACGATTGCTATTCAAAAAACTAGGGGTGGGAAAGGGTTCATCTACTGAGATACAGAGAGTTTATTAGGTTGAGGAATTAGGCCAAGGCCATCATGGCACCCAAAGGAATAAGGTTTTCATCAATTACAAGATTAGTGAACACTTTGCGAAGAGCTGTATCTCTGAAAATAACTAACTAACTGCAATGGCACAATAATATTCAAAAGAGTATGATAGAAAACCCAATGTATAAGCCTTTTCTTTCTTTCTTTCTTTCTTTCTTTCTTTCTTTCTTTCTTTCTTT
>JAHTLZ010000122.1:28496235-28526411 GCA_023846285.1 Phrynocephalus versicolor | reverse complement strand
TTTCTTTCTTTCTTTCTTTCTGTCATGAGACCATGTTCCCTTCTTTTATACTAAGAGTTGATTGAGCCCACCCTTGTAAGCATCACCAAAGAGCAGTAGCTGTCTAGATTATGAAAGCCAATTGTACCTGTATATGGTCCAGGGTCCAAACCAACTTCATTTCTTGTCTAGGGCTGCAACCAAGGTGTAGGGGACAAACACGCCATGCACCCCAGATAACATGCTGGGGGGGGGCTACCAAAATGACAAAATAGTATTTGCACACCACCACCACTACCCATTGAGGTATGTGTGTCAGAATCCATTTTTGCCCCAGATGATGCAGACCCCTAAGTTGTAGGCCTGTTCCCAACACAATCCTGGGCTTTTGGAAAGTGCACCTATGACTTTTAACAAAACCAATTATCCATAATGGTGTTTGGGCCCACACAATGTGCTGGGCAGAGTAGTATGCAACATGGGAATTGTGTCCCTTGGAGGATCATGGAAATTTCCTGGTTTGGTGGTTACTCCCGAATCACACTAATTCAATCTTCTAATTCCCCCAAACTCTTAAGCATGCATTTTAAACACAGACCAATGTAGGCATTATGTATGAAAGCACCCTTAGCTTTAATGGTGTGTTTCAGTTTTAACAAGAAGCAGGTAGGCTGTCTTAAATGCCAGGGTTTCATTGCTAAATGCTACTGTCCTACAGAGCACAGAGCACAAGACCAGAAGTAACAGTAAAGGGCACACTACCAATCCAAATAAATGACCATTCCATATGTTTGCTATACGCTAACATCTAACATACATCCAATGTACTATCCATTCCTCAGAGGTAAATGTGATAAATAAATTTACCATGCCATCCAAGGTCCTGACATATTCTAGCCCTCTTTTCTCAGTGATTCCGCAGATTCTTTATCTTTCTTCTCCTCTCCTGGCTCTATTCGATAACTCCAGTCTTTTTTAAGAGCAACTCATCATAGTTTATCCTCAGCCCAACTTGACAAGTGTCAACAGCCACTGCATCTGCAGAAAGCTTTTGTTAGTTCTTCCTAGGATTGATCACTTCCTTCAGTGGTGTTTTTTTAAAAGTCACACCGGCATGACAAGAAGTGTTTTAGGCATCCCTGCCTTCCTGCAAGTTGGCTCCCAGCACACCCTAGTTAATACATCCCCCTGTGATCTTTTGTGATGGCAAGCCTCTTAGATCGGTGTTCCCCAACCTCCGGGCCGCGGACCGGTGTCGGTCCGTGGATCAATCAGCACCGGGCCGCCTGAGGAAACCAGGACAGAGCAAGAGGAGCCGACTCCCTTCGGAGGGGGATCCTGAGAAATCCGGGCTGGAGGTTCGCCCCATGTTTTCGTGGGATAAGAGACTGAGGGGGGAGATGGAGGGGGAGGTCTGGAGATGCCCGTGCCCCCTCCCCTCCCCTCCCCCCCTCCGGACCGGCTCCCAGGCGCTCGCAGTGCCGCCGCCTCCGCCTCCGGAGCTGACGGCCGCTCGGGAGCAGGTTTCTTTGTTGGCCGGGAGGAGCGACGGCTCCCCACGGATCTCCCGCGCTGGCCCTCCTGGCCGAGGGCTCCACTTCCTGTGGTGGCAGATTTCTCCGTCTCTTCCCCTCTCCCTCCCTCCCTCCCGCCCCAGCTTCTCCTCAAGAGAAAAAGAGGCACACACAGAGGGGGCGGGCGGGCGAGCGAGCGAACGAGCGTGGCGGCGGGGGGTGGGGTGTGTGTGTGAGGAGGAGGAGGAGGAGGAGGAGGCGAACAAGAGGACCGACTGACCGAGGAGGGAAGAGCGCGAGCAGCCTGGGAGGCATCCAGCGAGTGAGCGAGCAAGAGCCGGGACCGGCGTCGGCACAAGCCCTTTTTTGCAGGCTTGCCCGAGGTAAGCGCGTGCGGTCCGCCGGCCGAGTGAGCGAGCAGGCGAGCGAGCGAGGGTGGGCTTGAGTGGGGCGCCGCCTTTCCTTGCCCAGGAAAGAGAAGGGCCAGCCCTGCCCGAGGGAGCTTGCTTCTCTCCGGCAGGAGCTGCCCCCCCCCCAACGCCTCACCTCAGCCCACCCACCCCCACTCCACCTCCTCCAAAAAAGCAGCTCTGGCAAGCGAGGGAGAGGCGGTTGGGCTCCTGCCGGCGCCGGACGCTAGGCTGCGCCGAACCATAAGGTCCCCTCTGCGCGGAGGGAAGGCGGCTGGCTGGCCGGCCGGTCAGTGGAGGTTGGCGAGAGAGCAAGGAGCAGCGCTCAGGTCCCGCCGCGCCTTCGGGCTTCATTCGACAGTGCAGGGGCTGCCTTTCAAGTCCGCTTGGCTTCCGGGTTTGGACTCGTTTCAGCCCTTCAGCCCCTCTCCCGGGTGCGTGTGTGTGTGGGGGGGAGTTATTCCGTCGAAAAGATGTGGAGGCCACTTGGAGATGGGGCGGGAAGGGGCCCAAGCCTCGCCGCCGCCGCGGGGAAAGTGACAATTAAATTAAAATTATTAAATCAAAACAAGCGGGCCACAGAAAAATTATCAAACATTTACCGGTCCGCGGGGATAAAAAGGTTGGGGAGCACTGTCTTAGATGGTTACTTCCCTTCCCTCTCATCGTAGTTTGCGGTCCCGCTTGGGACCGATACGAAAAACTGTTACTGCACGTCCATTGCATGACAATGGGAGTTCATCCCAACCATGCCCCCTGAACTGGGATTTAAGCGTGATGAGCCATACCTCTCCCTGACCTCAGGAATGTCTTGTCTTGGTTCTTGTTTTGAGATGAGAGCCCGTGAAGTAAGGCTCATCACGCAATGTGCACATTTTCCATCTAGTGGCAGGAGTGTGAAGTTGCATTCTCCAATACAATCCCAGTGGCGTAAACAATGCATCGTAGAGAGGGAAGAAGGCATAAAAACTGCTTAACACATGAAAGCCAAAGTTATGGAGAATTGAAATATCAAAAAATGGAAAGTTGGACCCCAAAAAAAGGGAAAACAAAGGCAGGGAAGTACAGGTGTTGTCACGAAACAAGGACATGAAGTAACAGTCATCACGATACCATCAATCATGCCCGTGGGTAAACGAAAACAGGGACAGCACTGGGGCAAGACCACGTGACTGCGAATGACATTATCACAAAATCTTTGAACGAGGAAGGATGTGAAGTAACTGTCTTACAGATGTTCCCTGCTATTAGCATTCATTACCTTGTTTTTTGTCTAAACAGGCATTTTGAGGCTGTGCTGCTCAGGCTGTAGCAGCTATATAAATAAATGGGAGAAGAAGAAGAAGAAGAAGAAGAAGAAGAAGAAGAAGAAGAAGAAGAAGAAGAAGAAGAAGGCATGCATTATTAAACCCCACATTCTTGTTATTTGGCTGCAAGGGAGGATATGTGCAATGAAAGGTGATTTGTTTGGAGCATCTTCCTTGCCAGCTGGAGTGTGAAAGTAGCCAACTGTCTATAAATATACAATTTTCTAGAAGTTCGGTTCACAGCACTAATGGAATAATACTGTTGTAAGTTACCGTTTTGCTGAAATCAAAAGAGCTGACTATGACTTTCTGGTACTTCCAGTTGTGTCCGAGGTTTGAGAGCTTAGGGATGCTCCATAGGACCCCTCCCAGATAGAAACAAGGTCTGTGCTTGTGTGATCAAAAGCAAAGGCAAAAGGCTTGTTGCCATATCTTCTGATTTATTCCAGCACGGGCTGTTTTATGGATTACAACTCATTCAATAGCCACAAACATGCTGGTATTTTGAATCTTGAACTAGCACCTGGATGTCCGGCAGAGTAATGTATGTTCTCCTTTATGGGGGTCAGCCTTCTATTTAGAAGCCTCCCCTGTTGGCACATTTAAAACTAGTGTTGCCAGTTGAGCTCATTCCTGGAGATATCTGATCTGTTAACAGAGACACATGTTTTAGCTTCATCCTGGCTGGATTGCTTTAACATTGTTGGGAAATTCTCTGAGTTTTCATTCTTCTGCATTTTTCAGAAAACCATCTGCATTTTTCCCACTCCCCCCCCCAAAAAAAAAATCAGGTGTTGTATGTCATGCTCAAATACACATACTTTTGGAAATGTGTTCCCCCCTTCAAATGCAGATTTATGTATGCATTTTACTCAATCTACATATTTATTGATGCATTTTAACTAGTCAAATCTCCCCACCTTATAAAGGTTTGTTTTCTTTTAAGTAACATTGGATGCATTTTAGTCATCTCCTTCCATGAAGAAATGTAGAACCCTCTGAGGTTTGAGGCCTAGCCATTTAGAAGAACTAGTTTGGAGTCAGGAGAGAAACACTGTTCCCATGGGAACAGCAACTACACAGTTTTGTGGAATCCTGTCCAAGTGAAGTTGGCCCATGCACAAACATTTAGACTTAGAGAGCCTAGCCACTAATTAACTGCCTCTCTAAATTGGGACTGTTGTGTTTCATTTGCCATTAGAGCTTTCTTAATCAATTAGTTTAAGGTGGAGGTGGAGAGTTGGTCCTAAATGTTGCTTTAACTCCTCCTTCCTGGGCTGCATGGGAGATGCAACCCCCCACTGGTGACATGCCAAATCCATGTTTTCCCCAGTTGGCAGAGACCATAGTTGTGGCCCTGCCTCTTTCAGCTGTGAAGTTCAGTAATCACATGTTTCTATCCTGCATGGGTGTATTTGTTTACTCTAAGGAAGTGGAATTAATGGGACTGCCTATTCTAGGAATGCTGTCTGGGTACAGCAAAGCTGAGCACAAGTGGAAGGCAACAACCAAGAATCCCAGGGTTTGGGTTGCTCTTGTCTTTTGCAGACCAAAGAATCTCCAGGGCTGATTTAAGAACATCATACCATTTCAAAGCAGTGGGCCTTGATTTGTGCACACATTGTTTTTCTGAAACATGCAAGCTTATTTTTACAGGAGCTGTGAAAATGCTGCCTTCAACAAGAATGTTGCATCTAGCCTTTGTTCTCAGATTCTCTTGAATGATCAGAAATACTGTATCTCAAATGCCAAGAATATTTCAGAAAGTGCTGCTTCCTCCTACTCCTCATTGATCCTTCTGTTTATATTAACCATTGGCAGATATCAAGATCACAAACAAATCAGAAGGAAGAGAACTATTTTGTGGTTTTTGTGCTCCCTTCAGTCACCAACTTCTCCTAATTGCATTATGGAAAGTGACATGAGCTGCTCTCCAAGTCTTGCTGCCTTTTTTGTGTGCTAGCTTGAGTTTTTGGAGAGGGATTTTCCACCCATTTCCAAAACACATGACAAATGTAATTATACTGGAAAGACGTAAAGCTGCTCTTTTGGCAGGGGAAAAGAATAGTAAAATATCTGTGCTGTGCTACCTTTAACCTAATTGAAGTGACACCATTTATGGCTTTAGACTGAGTTCTGCTGGTGTCATTGTTTACACTGTGAATGAGCCCCTGCCTAGATGCCGTAAGCACATCCAATCTCGCCTGATTTCGGAAGCTAAGCAGGGTCAGGCCCGGCTAGTACTTGGATGGGAGACCACCAGGGAATACCAGTGCTGTAGGCGCCTGAAGTAGGAACTAGCAAGCCACTCCAGTATTTCTGCTGAGAAAACTCCATGGACATGGAGTCACAAAGGGTCGGTCACGACTGTAATGACAAAACAACACACATGTGCTTCATTCTACCCAGCTGTTGTTGTTCAGTCATTCAGTCATGTCCAACTCTTCGTGACCCCACGAACCAGAGCACGCCAGGCCCTCCTATCTTCCACTGCTTCCCGGAGCTTGGTCAAAACCATGTTCACTGCATTGATGAGTTCATCAAAGTCTTGATGAAGACTTTGAGGAGTGTATAATTAAAAACACTCAAAGAAATAACAAGTACTTCTTTAAGCATATTATAAGTAAGAACCCAACTAGGCCATTGGACCATTAGACAGCAATGGAAGGCAAGGGATTATTAAAGAGGAAATAGATTTTGCAGAGAAACTCAATGAATTATTTGCTTAGTATTCACTGAAGAAGACAGAGACTACATGCCCAAATCAGAGCCTATCTTCATAGGGAGGGAAACCGAAGAATTAAGCCAGACAGAAATAACTGGGGAAGAGGTCGTTGCATGTCTTGTTAAACTAAGTGCTAACAAATCACCAGGACCAGATGGCATCCATCCATGAGTTCTCAAGGAACTTAAAGATGAAATTGCCGATGCCCTAGCCAAAATATTTAAACTTTCCCTCAAATCAGACTTTGTGCCTGATGACTGGAAGGCAGCGAATGTAACACCAATCTTTAAATAAGGATCCAGAGGTGATCCAGAAAATGACCAACTGGTCAGTTTGACATGTGTCCCAGTTAAAGTGACAGAAACCATCCTAAAAGATAAAATTAATAGGCACATAGAAGAGAAGGCACTGCTGAAGGAGAACCAACATGGCTTTTGCAAGGGTAAGCCGTGCCTCACTAATCCGTTTGAATTCTTTAACGGTGTCAACAAGCCCGTGGATAAGGGAAATCCAGTTGATACTGTTTATCTGGACTTTCAGAAAGCTTTTGACAAGGTCCCACACCAATGGCTCTTGAATAAATTTGCCAATCATGGAATAAAGTGACAGGTCTTACCCTGGATCAGCAACTGCTTAAGGGATAAGAAACAGAGGGTAGCACTAAACGGACACTCCTCCAAGTGGAGGGAGGTAAAGACTGGGGTCCCCCAAGGTTCTGTACTGGGACCCGTGCTTTTCAACCTCTTTTATCTGGAAATAGGGGTAAATAGCAAGGTAGCCAATTTTGCCAAAGTCACTAAATTATGCAGGGTAGTAAAAACTGAGAGAGATTGTGAGGGGCTCCAGAGGGATCTCTTGACACTGGGGGAGTGGGCAAACCAGTAGCAAATGAGCTTCAACATTAGCAAATGCAGAGTGATGTACGTTGGGGCAAAAAGCCCCAATTACATTTATAAATTAATGGGGTCTGAACTCTGCAACAAACCAGGAAAGGGACCTTGGTGTCCTAGTGGACAGCTCAATGAAGGTATCAACCCAATGTGCCACAGTAGTGGAAAAAGCAAACTCAATGCTAGGGTCATTAGGAAGGGTATAGAAAATAATTCAACAAGTGTCATTTTGCCTCTTTATAAATCTGTGGTGAGGCCCCGTCTGGAGTATTGTGTACAGTTCTGGATATTATGGAAATGGAAAAAGTGCAGAGGAGGGCAACAGAATGATTAGGGGACTGGAACACCTTCCTTGTCGTTTGAGGCTGCAAACGTCTGGGCCTCTTCATTCCTGAATGACAACACCTAACAGGTGACCTGATTGAAGTTTATAAAATCATACACAGTGTGGACAAAGTAGATAAGGAAAAACTGTATTCCCTATCACACAAGACTAGAACTAGGGTTCACTCCATGAAACTTTTGGGTGCTAGACCTCAAACAAATAAGAGAAAGTAAGTACTTTTTCACCCAGAGGATCACTGGTCTGTGGAACTCCCTGCCAGAAGAATTGGGGACAGCTGTCAGCCTTGACAGCTTTAAGAAAGGATTAAACAAGTTCATGGAAAACAAGGGTATCAATGGCTATCATTATGGATGCCTAAGGACAACCTCCGGCCCACCCCACCCCACCCATGAATGTCCATGGCCAAACAGTGTCATTTTGCCTCTTTGAATCCAGGCCTCTTGAGTCTGAACTGCACCATTCTTCCCACTACTCCACACTGGGCATATACCAAAATTACCTGACATTAATCTCCATTGAAATCACTTGGTACACTTTTCAGTACTTATTTCTCTCAACATGCTGGGGGGAGGGAAGCTGCCTAGATGCCCTAAGCACATCCAATCTCACCTGATTTTGGAAGCTAAGCAGGGTCGGCCCTGGTTAATACCTGGAAGGGAGACCGCCAGGGAATACCAGGTGCTGTAGGTGTCTGGAGTAGGAACTGGCAAACCACTTCAGTATTCCTGCCAAGAAAACTCCATGGACATGGAGTCATGAAGTCACGCACATATGCTGGGGGGGGCACAGAGATAAATTTCTCCCACAGTTCTCTTGTTAAAGAACCCCCCCCCCGAATTGTTAGATGTAGTTATTTTATTCTTTTGAAGCTGTAATACTGTTATTGTGTTTTGCATCGAGTCCTTAGATACACGATGCTGCTATGGTTTGTTATACAGCTACGTTACTCACTTTTCATTTTAACAAAATGATTACTAAGTTGTTTCCAGTTGCCCGGAACGTGTCCTACAATGATTGACAGATTAAAACAAATTCCAGCATCTGGATGATTCAGTAAGGGCCCCATTTAATTCTGGCCCACAAAAATATTGAAGTCAGGAGAACTTGCAAAGCTAGTTGGCCTGGCTGCATCAAATTCTGACAGTCCAACTTTCTTTTTCCTCGGCACATCCTATCTCCCAATGTCAATGGGATGAGGTTACTACTGTCTATTTTTCTTTTCAACAGAGACTCACTTAAGAATGCTCCTAAGCTCCCAGTGCATTTCAAATGTATTTTCAGGCAGGTGATAAATGTGCCAAAGACAGCTGTGAAAGCAGGATGGAAAACCATCAGGACTGGAAAGCAGAGACGTCTAAAAGGGAAGAGATGATTTAAAAACTGACACCTTCACTAGCTGAGCTCCCCTGGAATGACAGAACAAGGTCAATAAAATTCATCCTTCAAATGAGATGTTATATTGCTCACAGTCCAGTGTGTTAGCACGCTTTTACATGACCCCTAATATCCACTGGCAGCTTAAATTCGGACCAGAGATCTTGGGGGTTCATTGCTCTTCCTGCGTCCCCACCCCTCCGCACTTCCTTGCTCCTGTCTGCGTGAGGGGAGGGGGGGAAAGGTAGAAAAGAATGCAGGCTCACCTCTGCTCTGCCGTCGAGCTGCTCTGGGAACCATTCCAGTCTCTTTCAGTCTCTTAAAGGGGTGGGGGGGAAAAAAAGGCGAGGAGAGCCTGGCACTCACTGCTTTACATCCGCATCAGAAATTTTTCACCTTCAGAGACCAGGTACTTGGAAAATGTGCTGGGACGCGCTTAGGTGGGCATGGTCGTACTCTATTTTGTTTAAAGTCCGGAGCTGGTGGGAAAACATTTTTAAGCGCCGGATCTGGGAGCCCTTTGCCCCGGATTTTAGGGATTGTGTAAAAGCGCCCTCAGTTGCATCAAGTGGCAAGTATAGAAATGAAAAGAGGATGGAAAAACATAATGCATGTTTGTTGTTGTTGCAGCCTTGTGGTGCAGTGGTTAAAGTGCTGTACTGCAGCCAAAACTGGGCTCATGACCTGGGTGTTCAGTCTCAGGTAGCCAGCTCATGGAGGATTCAACCTTCTATCCTTCTGAGGTCGGTAAAATGAGTATCCAGCATGCTTGGGGTGACGGGCAATGTGTACCCTGCATAATTAAATGTTAATCACCCAGAGACTGCTTTAAGCACTATGTGGTCATATATAAACAACACACAGTGCTTTTTATCCTTTGTTCTGTTGTTATTGTGGTGGTGGTGGTGGTGATTCAAACACATTCAAAATTAAATAACACTGACTAGCATCAGATACATGTTTTAACAAAAGAAGACGTGTCGGTTAAATATCAGCACAGCATGGAAGCTATTTCCAGTATTGATGGGTTTTTTTTTTTTTTGGTGGCTCTGATGATGTGATTTCTGAGATCTGCAGCTGCTTATAATACTGTGTGAAATTCCTTGACATTTTCTCCAAGTCCTGATGATGATGGGGACCACTGAAATGTGTTTCATCCACCAGTGATGTATTTATATCATTATTGTTGTCTCTATTATTTTTCAAAAGTACCATGCACATTTAATCAAAATTATAAAAACATTGACTGGTATTATATAACAGATACAAGTTTTAATCAAAAGCCTATTTATTTATTTCTTTTATTTATTTAATTTTTATACCGCAACCATCTAGCAAAAAAAGCTACTCTGGGCAGTTTACAAACATATACAAAATACAAAAACAGATTAAACAACGTAAAATAGTAAATAAAAAATCAGACCAAATAATCAAATCATCATAATAAAAAGAGCAAATAAGCAAGTAAGCACAAATACAATAAGTCAAAAAGATTTAACAATTCAAAATAAGAACAAATGAAAAAAATAACTAATAGTAAATTACATATCTACAGTACATATCTACAGTAGAGATGGGCACGACTCAAAAAAATAATTTTTCATTTTTCGTTTGTCGTTTTCGGGTCCGTTTCTGTTCGTTTTCGTTTTTTGGGGGGTTGCGCATTTTTTGTTTTCGTTTTCATTACGAAACGAAACAAAAAAACTAAACAAAAACAAACATTTTTCATTTTCGTTAGCATTCTTTTCGTTGGGATGTGTCTGCCATAACGAAAATGAAAACAGGGCAAAATTTTTCATTTCGTTTTCGTTTTCGTTTTGTTTTCTGGAAATTTTTCGTTTTTGTTTTCGTTGCGTAACGGAAACGAAAAACGAAAACAAAACAAAAATTTCGCTGAGTTGTGCCCATCTCTAAATCTACAGTATATACCTGTTAAATATCGATGTAGTATGTATGCTGTTTCTAATATTGCAGTTTTTTGCAGCTCTGATGGTATGTTGCTGCTGCTGCCATCAGCACAATTATTATTACTAATTATTTCATATGTGCATCTTCAGCTAGTGCCAAAGCAGAGAAGGCTAAAATGATGATGATTGATTGATGATAGCATGAGGAGGACAATAATGACAATGATAGCAATGATGACATACAGAAAGATGATGAAAGGAGTGAGGATTGTGTGCTCCTCTCTTTGGAGATTAATTCAGACAATTTACCTAATCCCTGGATAGGGCTAAAATCTCTTTGTTATGTACAGTAGATCCCTTCACCTTGCCTCTTAGTTTCCTGTTATGGCACTAGGAGTTAAGGTCTTGCTCCATCCAAATCTTGGGATTACTCTGTTCTGCTTAGTACCCAAATCTAATAGCTCTCTAAACAAATATCCCCTTGGGAATCAAAATTAATTTTCCACTTACTGCAGGAAGAAATCAGCCATAAATGTCCAGAAGCATTTAAAATATTTTACACTTAGAAACATCCGTTTGTGACCACCTTCACTAATGAAAGCCGCAGAGTATAGAATTGTTCACTGCAGAACTAATTATTTAGGTATAAAATGTAACCATAGCTGAAATGGACAGAATTAACATGCATTTATTTCTGTTAATCAATGTGCATATCTATTAAGATAAGACTTCCTTAAAGCAAATGATAATAAACTGACCACTTTTTATTGATTGCACAACTAGAGGGGACCAGGCAGGCAGAACCCTGTGTGGCTTCTGTCATGATTGGTTAAAACAAGATTGCGGAGGGTGTGTGAGGGAGGAGGCGCCCCACACAGAGGGGGCAGAGGCATATGCATGCACACATGTGCACTTTAAAGAGAAATTTGTATGAATCCTATTAAACTTTCAAGATTTAAATTATTAGGGTATAGTGTAAATCAGGCATGTCCAAAGTCAGGCCCAGGGGCCAAATGCGGCCTGTTTTCAAATTCTGAGCAGCCCGGGGCCTCTTCTCCCCACTGGCTCAGCCTGCCATGCATCCCCATCAGCTGGATCTCCCTATACCAGATGGAGACATCAGCTTGCAGTTTTATGGTTTGCCTGCCCTCCCTGCCTCCGTCCATTCCCCCAGCCACCTGCCTAGCCTACCTGCCCCAGCTCCGTTGCTGTAGCATGCTCCCCGCCTCCTTGCTTGTTATAGAGCAGTGTTGGCAAACCTTTGGCACTTCAGATGTTTTGGACCACAACTCCCACAGTCCTTTCTCATTGGCAATCTAGGTTCAGAATTCTGGGAGTTGTGGTCCAAAAACATCTGGAATGCCAAAGGTTTGCCACCACTGTTATAGAGACTTGTACAAAGTCTGGCCCAGGGGCCCAATGTGGCTGGACGGTCAGGCCCCACACATTTTCACCTCAACAAATCTGGCCCTCCTTGCAAAAAGTTTGGACACCGCTGGTGTAAGTGGTAACCACTCACCCGTTGCATGTAAACAACAAAATAGACTATAACAGCACTATTATGTTAAGTGCATCTAAGGTACAAGTGCAACTAACATCCTCTGTTTCAGAGCAATGCAACCTCGTAACAAGACAGGAACAACAACGAGTTATCTAGCAATGTTTATTTCTAGCGGTTTCTGCCATTTTCGTTATTATCCTTCATCTGCTCCATATGCACCATTCAGGAGGCAAATACCAATTGGAGAATCAATTTTCTACCTTTCTACCTCTTTTTTCCCAGACACCTCTCATTCGGGTCGATAAGTCTTTTTTTACCCATTGTAATTTATTGCTATTGCTGATGAACGAATAAAGTGAAAAGTGGGGAATGTAATCAAAGCTAATAGCGAGGCCAAATACCATGTGACAATAAATCAGCAGGAAAAATTGTGCTAGAGATAAATGGAGGTGTTTACAATTTCGGTTTGAATAGTGCCAGTACAACAACGATTTGTGTAAAATACAAGGCTTCCTGGGGAAAACAGCATTCCTTTACTTCACCTTAAAAACAACACACGCAGACACACCAAACAATTAAAAAAATCTTCTGTCCAGCTCTTTGTTATGCAGATATATACTGAGGAAATTTGATGTGGAGAAATGACATATTAAGTACCTTCCAATCATTCCTTTGAGATGTAAATTCACTTTTTCCTTCAAGAGAAATAAATGGGAAGAAATCACATTGATATGAGAGGTGATGCAGATTGCAGTACAAGAAATCCCCCCAGGTGTGTTTCTTAACTTGTTTGACATCTTTTAAATCAGGGTGAGCAACATGCAGGCAGAGGATCCATATGCACACACCCACACACACACGAGAAACCTCTTACGATATATAGGCCAGGTAAGGGAAAATTTGTAGTTGAATTTGCTCATACTTGACACCAGCAGGTTACATTCTGGACCTGCTGAAGTTTCCAGGTTCAGCCTCAAGGGAAGCTTTACATAGGCCGTGGTCTCACCAGCGTTTTCAGCACATTTTTTTCTGTGGCGAACTGCGCAGTAAAAGATTGCGTCCTAACCGTGGAGGGAAGTAATTTGTTGCCCCGACCGACCACGCCCCCGGAAGCACACTTTCACAGAAGTTTTTTAAACCACCACTAGGGGTTGGTTTAAAAAACTTCCCTTAAAGACACGCAGTTCTTTGCTACTCTAATGAGGTGCAACCCCAGAAAATAGGCAGTAATTAGCTTCATACCCCTTTTCCTGCTACTTCCTGTGGGTCCGGCAACGGAGACTTAGAAAAACGACCCAGGAAAAAGGGAAAAGATGTGCAGTAAGCAAGTAGAGATGGGCACAGAGCAGTAAAATGCTACTCTGTCGACAGGACACTATCTGCACATCAAACACCACGTGACCACCCCCCCAAAACCACCTGCACATCAAATTAAGATGCGCAGAAAACTTTAGTGAGACCGTGGCCATAGACAGCATAACAGTGGTCGATCTCGGAGATCACCAGTGCATCAACCAACATCTGCAACTTGGGATGTGGTATTGTCCTCCAGACCAAAACCTTGAGGGGGACCTTGAAATGTGGAAACAAATCAGGAACATGTCCAAGACACCGGATTGTCATTATGGGGGACTTCAGTTATCCTCACATTGACTGGGTCAATGCAAGCTCAGGTCAAGAAAGAGAGACCAGTTTTCCTGACATGCTAAATGACTGTGCCTTAGAGCAACTTGTCATGGAGCCCACCAAAGGACAAGTGACTCTGAATTTAATGTTATGTGGTACTCAGGACCTTGTTAGGGATTTGAATGTTACTGACTTGCTGAGGAATAGTGGCCATGAAGCAACGTCTTTTGCCATGCATGTTGAGGGAAGAATGTCAAGCAAAAAAGCCCCTTGATTTCTGAAGGACAGACTTCACTCACTAGAGGAAAGTAGTTAGAAAGAAGTTTAAAGGGAAGGTAAAAAGAATCTAGACTCTCTAAGGTGCGTGGAGACTGTTTAAAATAACAACAGAGGCACCGCAGAAGTGCACGCCACAAAAAAGGGCTCAGCTAAGTCCAAGAGGGTGCCTGCATGGTTAAAAGCAGAGTTAGAGAGGATTTAAAGGTAAAGGAGGGCTCCTTCTGCAAATGGAAATCCTTCCCAAAAGAAGAAAATAAAAAGGTACACAAACTCTGGCAAAATGTAAGGAGATGATACGGAAGGCAAAGAAAGACTTTGAGGTACATATGGCAAGCAATATAAAGAGGAATCATAAAAGCTTCTTTAAATATGTTAGAAGTAGGAAACCAGCCAGAGAAGCAGTTGGCCCTCTGGATGGTGAGGGAGGTAAAGAGGAGGTAAAGGGGTATGTGGAGATTGGAAAGAAAATAAATGACTTCTTTGCCTCTGTCTTCACAACAGAAGACCTTGGGCAGATTTCACTGCCTGAAGGCCCCTCCTGAATAAAAAATGAAATCAAGTAAAGGTGAAAAGAGATGATTTATTAGACTTACTGGTAATTGATATACTGAAGATCAATAAGTCACAGGGCCCATCCAAGGGCTATTTAGGAACTGAGAAATGAAGTTGTGGATCTCTTCACTATGCAAATTGTCTCCCAAACCAGCCATTGTACCAGAGGGCTGTAGAATAGATGTCATGCCAATCTTCAAAAAGGGAGGGAGTAAAGGGGCAATTAGTCTAAAGTCTGTTCTAGGGAAGATGGTGGAAAGCCTCATCCAATATAAAATTTTAAAACACATAGAACAGCCTTGCTGAGTGCCCCAGAAAAAGATATCTGTTTTGTCTAGGTTCAACTGCAGTCTGTTATCCTTAATCCGTTCCAGAACAAAGGTCAGGCAGTACTCAAGCACCTGGATAGCATCTAATGCAAAGAGTGTAAAGGAAAGGAAGAGTCCAAATCTCTAAGTGATCTCTCCAAGAGGCTTTGTATAGATATTAAATAACATTGGAAAGATTCACAACTCGGAGGCACCCCACAATTGAGGGTCCAAGAAACTGACAATTCATCCCCACTTGAACTCTGTGGACATGACTATTGAGATAGGAGCAGAGCCAGCTGAGAGCCAGCACCCTGATCCCAACACTGTCTAGGATGAAACCATGGTTGATGGTGTTAAAGTAAGGTCATCTTCAACATGACCAGTACTATCTTGGTTCCATGCTGCAGTCTGAACTCAGGTTGGAATGGGTCAAGGCAATGCTCCTCGACCTGCATCCGGAGCCAATCTGCTGCCAGCCACTTGATAACCTTCAAACTGTACCATATATACCAGAGAGGAAGGCATCCCTCCATCGGGGAGACATTTATGATATGAATAGCCCAGTCCATGGAAATCCCATTGGCAAGTTTTAAAGCCATGATGGTTAAGGGTGGATACAGGAAAGCTCTTCTCCCTCTCACAAAAGACCAGAACTAGGGGATATGCACTCAAATTGAGGGCTGGGGCAGTAAGAAAAGACAAAAGAAAATATTTTTTCACCCAGAGCGTTGTTAGTTTGTGGAACTCCCTGCCACAGAATGTGGTGATGGCATCTGGCTTCGATGCCTTCAAAAGGGGATTGGACAGATTCCTGGAGGAAAAGTCCATCACAGGTTACAAACCATGGTAGAGATGTATAACATCCCCAGGCTTAAAACCGGGGTACTTCAAGGACCAGATGCAGGGGAGTGGTAGCAGGAGACAGATATCTAGTCCCATGCGCTCCCAGATGCATCTGGTGGGGCCACTGTGAGATACAGGAAGATGGACTAGATGGGCCATTGGCCTGATCCAGCAGGACTCTTCTTATGTTCTTATGTTCTTATGTTAAGGGTCAAGCACAGAGACGACAAGCCTACAGTGTGCCAGTGAACTGAACAAAATGGGCAGAGGATGATGATGCAGGATATGGACCCCAAACTGTCCATGGGGTCCATATCCTGCTGGATGGCCTCAATGTTTGATTTAAAGAAAGCCGGGACAGGGCAATCCCTCCCTCTGTACCATTGTATCACCTTTCCTCCCACTTGTCCCTTCCACTATCAATATGTATGTATATATTTGAAAACTTCTGGGGGTGGGGAGGAAACTCTCTGAAGAAAAAGAAATCGGATTATATCCACCCGCTTTTCTTTGCCATCTTACATTAATATCATTATTAGTATTGTTATTTTGATTGTTTGTTAGCTTCCCTTTTTTAATTTTCCATTGTTGGTTTGCTTGTTACTTTTTTGTCCATCTTTGGAACTGATTATTATTATTATTATTCGTGCTCTATATTATGGAATTTTTATATCTGTTAACCACCTTGAGTTCCTTTCAGGAAAATCTGGCAGGATATAAATAAATAAAATAAGAAAGAAAGAAAGAAAGAAAGAAAGAAAGAAAGAAAGCAAGCTTCAACTGCCCTGTGCGTTAATGGCACTGGCCTACTACTAATCATTTCACTATCCAGGATACTTTGCTAGCAAAGCCTCTCAGACGGAGGTCTTAAATTTAACTTTCAATACAGATAGGAAGGGTCATGGTTAACTGCTGTACACAATGTGGGGATAGGCATTTAAGATGAATAGAAAGTGAACTACCTGTGACATGAAGCAAATGGCAAACAAGACATCCTGGGCTTTCACAATAAACGAAAGCAAATCCACCAGTCCTTTTACCGGTCCCACGTCCCTTTAAAAGCAGTTTAAATTACCAGATAAACTGTGCCTAAAAATGTCATCCCCACAGCCACCAGGCTTTTTGGGAAAAAAAGAAAAGAAAACCCGGTAATGCTCCCTTAAGCGAGGTTATTAAGACTTACCTGAGAGGTAGGGAATTTTTTGCCTCCACTTTTTAAGGAGGCATACTCTGTGGGACCATGCAGATGATACGGGTTTATTTTTCTTTTCTTTTTTCATAGTACCAACCAGCTGTTCCTGAGGCCGATCGGTGCTGTTTTTTTTTTTTAATTTCCCTGCACATCGGAGCAACAGGAAGTTCAATCGGGTCCTCTAAGCATTAATTTCCCCCAGCCAAGTGGTCCATTTTTTTAAAATGCTAGCGCCACCTGCCGGCCAAGGGGACTGAACTGCACAGTAAAATAAAATAAAAAACCCCAGCTTTGGACGTGGGAACTCCTGTCCCACATATTAAATCACGTGACAGGACGAAGAGGAGAAGCCGGACCTTCAGAAGATCAGGATCGAAACCCAGGTGTGACCACAGCCTTAGAGAAGCAGTCATGGAAAGACTAGAAGGTTTGTGGAAACGCCATATTGGTAAATTATCTCCAACATTTCTTTTAAAGGCAGCGATTGCAATCCACTCTGAGTGAAATCAATGGAAAAACATCAATTGGCTGTAACAGTGGTGGAAAGGCAGGAGATGAGACCAGGCAAGACTGTTATCCAAAGCTTCAGAAAGGTGGCTTTAGGAAATGAGGCCGAGGGAGGTTGCAGTACAGTTCTCAGGTTTTCCCCATGCTGCCTCGGATATTGTTAGGGTGACTATATAGGTGCTCTTCTTAGGAAGACAGAACACCATTTGAAGGGCTCCCAGAAGACAGCTTTCCTCTTGAAACTGACTTCCTTTCAGTGAGATGTCCCCTCCATGCCTATTTTAAAAATAAGGAAAAGAGAGAGGGATGCTAAAGTCCCCCACCTCCAGTGGTCCCCTGGACAACAGATGCAGAAGTCAGTCCCTTTCTTCCCTACTTAGGCGCTGTGATGCTGTTAACAATTATAAAATTAATTTCTAGCTGTACATCTGTACATTCACATGATTATACACAATATTAGGTAAACCAACATCCTTTTTTGAAGACACATCTTTTTGTTTTTATCACGTGAAAGCGGCGTCCCTAAATTTCTGGAAGCTAAGAGTCCAAAACAAGAAACTTTCCCAAGCTAGGACTTTCTGCCCAACGTAATGCAAACTGTCTACTCCAGTTGGCAGTGGTGTCAGCCTGAAATCATTTCTGTACTTGCTACTAGACATGGGCACGACTTAGCGGAATTTCCATTTCCATTTCCGTTACTCGTTTCCGTTATGCAATGGAAAAAGTAACGGGAATTACTCCGCCAGAACTCGAACTCGAACCAACTAAAGAATAATTGGGTCTGATTTGTCGTTGTCGTTCCTGGCATCGCGGCGATCCCGCGATGCCAAGCGGCACAGAAAAAAAGTTTTTTTTTCTAAAAAAAAAAAAGATTAACGGCCAAAAAGCAGGCGAAAATATGCCTGCCTGAGTGAGGGCTCAGGGCACCTACCAGAGGGGTGGTTTCTGGAGGGGGGTCCCCGGCCTCCCCCCCTCTCCTCCTGTCCCTCCTGGCCCTGGGCTGCGCTGGGGGCGGGTATCCTCGTCGTCCCGCCAAAGGCGCCGCCGGCCGCAATTCAAGCGGAAGCGGCACAGAAAAAAAGTTTTAAAACTCCCCCCCCCCATTCCCGGGCCAAAAAGCAGGCGAAAATATGCCTGCAGAGTGCAGAGTGCACCTACCAGAGGGGTTGTTTCTGGAGGGGGGTTCCCGGCCTCCCCCCTCTCCTCCTGTCCCTCCTGGCCCTGGGCTGCGCTGGGGGCGGGCATCCTCGTCATCCCACCAAAGTCGCCGCCGGCCGCCGCCCACAATTCAAGCGGAAGTGGCACAGAAAAAAAGTTTTAAAACTCCCCCCCCCATTCCCGGGCCTAAAAGCAGGCGAAAAAATACCTGCAGAGTGCACCTACCAGAGGGGTGGTTTCTAGGGGGGGTTCCCGGCCTCCCCCCCCTCCTGTCCTGGGCAGCCGGACTCGAGTCGCCATGCCATGCGGTGCGGGCGGGGGATCCAAAATGGCACGGCAACAGCAATATTTTTTTTGAAATTGTGGTCCAAAAATACACAAGCACCACAGAAACATGCGAAATTTGCTAATTGCTATTGCTAAAACTGCCAGAATTTTTACAGTAGCAGTGGGTTTTTCTTGCAACAAAATGTCTCCTCCTCTGTCCTCTCTCCATTTATTTTATTTTATTTTATTTTATTTTATTTACACCTGCGCAATGATGGGCTGGCCAAGTGGCCATGTGAGAGTGGACCATGCAAATTTTTGGAGCCATCCCACCAATCGCATGGCCACTTGGCCACTGAGACTTCTGGGATGTGCCAAAAAGCCCACTAAACCCTGCCCTAGCCCCCTAACCCTAACCCTAATCCTTTATTCTTTACCCATACGCCACAGTACACTGTCCTCTTAGTGGGTCAGAGAGGCACCCAGAGGTGCACCCCACTACCCCACCCTAACCTCACCAGTAACTAGCCTAACCCTAGCCCTTGTGCTAAGCTGCTGTCCCCTAAGCCAGATCTACTTGCATTGCACTACAGAAGTACGATTCCCTTCTTTGTGGGACACAGCGGGTGTGAGAGCCTTAGGCATCACCCTATGGCTCTGGGTTTTGCCAGTCCACTGGTCTCATAATCTGCAACTGGTATGCATATCCATATGGCTATGCATGCCCTTTTGCAGCAGCAGGTGAGGAGAGGAGACCCCCATGCCATGAGGGGTCTCCAGGAGCCTGCTTTCCCTTCCTAGCGGGTGAGGAGAGGAGGCACCCACCAACCCCAAAAAGAGGTGCCTCCAGGAGCCCGCTTCCCTTTATAGCGGGCCAGCGGAGGCACCCACCCCAGAGAGGTGCCTCCAGGAGCCCGCTACCCCCCAAACCAGTTTAACGATAGACGAAAAAACGAAAAACGAAACGACTATTTTTTGCGAAGTTTTGCGAAAAACGGAAACGAGCCGACACGGGCCGCCTCCGACACACGACAACTCGAAAACGTCATTTTCCCTAGTCGTGCCCATCTCTACTTGCTACCTATTATTTCCAACATCAGGGGAAAAATTAGGGATATGATTATTCAAGCACAGTTATGGTTCCCTGCCACAGTCTCTACTTTAGGAGTATTTCTGCAACATTCATTCAGAAAAAGACTGACACACCACTTACTGATAATAATACAGAGACAGGAATTCACTCAAAGCAAAGCCATTACTCAAGTATAGCAACCAGGGCTGTACACCCCGGGTGTATCCAAAATTAGTTGTTATTTACCATCAAGTTGCATTTGACATATATGACCATCCAAGCACGGTTTCGAAGTATGTGAGATACTTATTTGCACCAGCCCCAGTGATTTTCCATGGCAGAGTAGGAATTTGAGTTCAGGCATCCTAATTCCCAATCTCTCCACTCATATCCCACAAAAGGTACACATTCGGAGGTCAGGCAACTGGACCGTATCAGACAAAGAATTGGCAGCATCTCCCAGGGCTTTTCACTATCAGGGGAGCTCACTGAAGGGGAAAGGCAAGCTGTCCTACCAAATGAGCCAGGAAAGAAAGTACTGCCCTTGTAAAGCCGCTTCACAAAAATGTCTAGCCCGAGGAAGAAAGCAAGTTGTGTTTCAAAGAAGGAAGAAATGAGGAAGCCAAAATTGTTATGTAAGGTTCCCATGCTAACTCTCCTTTAGCAGCACGGCACAGTCACATTTTAAGCATGGTTCCTAATTGCAACCCCAACCCCAACCATTTATCAAAACAGCACAGTGCATCTTATATTATATAATGTTCTGTGATTGTTTCTGTGAAGAAAGGCACAGCAAAAATATTTCAAACAAACATACAAAAACAAAGAAACAATACCTTTGGATACTGTTTGACAGGAATCAACACTCTTTCAGATAGCTTTATATTTTTGTTGCTGATGACATCAAGATATTTTTTTTCTTCATCATCCTTCTTCTCATCAGAACTCTGGAACTTTTCAATTTCTGGGAAGATTAAACAAAAAAAATATAATTGTTATTTAACACAAAATTGAATCTTCACAGTATGAACCAGTTCAGGTGCTAAGGCCATCAGGAGAGGCCTTTCTCTCCATCCCACCTCCCTGACAGGTACATCTCATGGGCACACATGAAAGGGCCTTCTTGGCTGCTACGCCAAGACTCTGGAACTCCCTCCCACTAGAGACCAGGACTGCCCCATCTCTGCTGTCTTTCCGGAAGCAGGCAAAGACCTTTCTCTACCATGGCTACACACACTTGTGTTTATAACCACTTATAACTTTGTGCGTGTATCTCTTCTTGAGTGATTACATTGACACTCTGTTGTCAATTGTGAGTTCCCATCCCTCATAAATTTTAGATGGTCTACTGTACACGATTACATGGAATTGATGCTCTTTTCCCAACTGCTTGTGTTCTCTTTTAGCTTTAATGTTGTCTTCTAATGCTGCAAGATACCCCTCAATTCCCTTGAATATGTCTCAATTGTAAGGTAAAAGGTAAAGACCTTCCCCCCACCCCGCACATGCGTGCTAGTCGTGTCTGACTCTAGGGGACTCTACTCAAGCAGACGTGCCAGTGATGTGCAAGTCCATGGCCACATGGCCAGCATGGCTGCAAGGAAACACTGTTTTACCTTCCTGTTTTTTACAGTCTTTACCTATTTATCTACTTGCATTTACAAGCTTTCGAACTGCTGGGCTGGCAGGAGCTGGAGTTAACAGGGGGAGCTGTTTCAATTGTACTGGACAGCATATTGTCCCTGATTACTGTAAGCTGCCTTGGGTCCTTTTCCAAAGAGAAAAATGGGGTAAAATACTCGTAAATAAAATAAAATAAAATAAAATAATACAAAATAAAATATTTGGAAGTTGCATTATTACCATATAAAGAGAGGGTGAAAGAGAAACTGTTGAATGCCTGAGTGGGACTACACCCAATTTAGAAGAGTGGATGGCTATCCAATGTTATTGAAGCAAATGTGTTCCACAGGGGAAGAAGGGGGATCCAACATGCTTTGCAAAGCCATAGCTTCATTTGTCATTAGATTGTGTGACACAAGGGCTCCTCTATCTGCTCTGACAACTGCAGGTATTTTCCACTGCTTTTGTAATGGTGATTTCCAAGTTTTGCATCCTGAGGTCACAATGGTCTCCCTGCTCCCTTGTTCGTGCATCTCTACCTCTTGACACCCATCCCTGTTGCTGCAACTTCTGTCTCTGCCACCTCCCATATAAGAGTGATTACTGCTGGAGCTTCCTCGTACCTTACTACCCTATGTCTTTCCTTCTCTGCTGCCACACCTACCACCACTGGAGATTCATGGTCTTCCTGTTCCTAGCCTTACCACTGCTTCTTGACACCTCTCTGCATACTACTGCCTTTCTTGTGCTTTTATAAATGCCCCCCTTTTAAAAATATGTAGGGGAAATATCAAACTACAGTGGACCCTTGTATAACAAATGGTTTGTATAACTTAAAGTCTGTACAACATAAAAATCTGGAGATACAGTCACCCCCCCCCCATTTTGCGGTTCAGGTCCCGCAGTCCCGCTACATCGCAGGATTGCAGTACCTGCACCGTGGGGGTGGGGTCTGATCACTCCGTGCATTCCCACCTCCCAGAAGCCTGGGGGCGACAGCGGCGGGAGATGATAGCGTTGCTCTCCGTCGCCCCCGGGCGCCACCGCATGGGAGGGCTGCGGGGAGGGCTGGTATCCCTCTCCGTGCCCCCCCGGGCACCTCCGGAGGGCCTCGGAGCCGTGCGGAAGGGCTGCGGGAAGGGACGCCGTCCCTCTCTGTTGCCCCCTGGGCGCCTCCAAAAGGCCTTGGAGCCGTGCGGGTGGGCAGCGGAGGGCGATCAGGTTTTTCTGCGCCACCCCCACGCTCCTGCAAGGCTTTTGGGAAAGGTGCGCAATCTCCCCACCCGCCCCCAGCCCCCCCACCTGCTTCCACATATTGCGGATTTTCGTGGATCGCGGGTGGGGTGGGTCCCTAACCCCCGCGATCGGTGGGGGTTTACTGTACAGGGAAATCTGCTTAACAGAATCGCCTATGGGGGCGAATTCGTACAACAGAAAAAGGGTCGCGGTTAGGGATTACTCTGTTTTCAATGCATTCCTATGGAAAATTTGTAGAAAGGAAAGTTTGCTTATCATAACTTCATTTGGAACAATGAAGTGGGTAAAGTGATGGTCTGGATTCAGGAGACCTGGGTGTGAACCCCTGCTCAGCCATGGAATCTCACTGGGGTTATGGAATTGAGGAAACGATTCCTCAAATATTTCACTTACCTATACTGTGGTTTCTCTACAACCTCAATTGGTAATGGTAGAATATTTCACTTACATTGAAAGCCCCCATTAGCCCTAAAACTATATGTTAGTTTTTTGCTTGATGACACCTAACAACCCTAGAGAGAGAAAATACTGAACACACCAATGTGCTGGGGCATTTCTAGTTGATTAAAAGGATAGGTTTCTGACTGGAAATTTTGGGGAATATAAAAGCCAATAGATAACCTGTATCAGCATGAGTCACGTGTCTTAAGTGTACTAAAATATAAAATGATCAAACTCCCCACACATCAGTGACTGACCTGTCATTTTCTCCCCTGCTATTTTTCCAAGTGACAAGAAGTCTATGCCCTGCCTCTGCTCTCAATGGGAAAGCTGTAATCACATTTAGCCATGGTTCAGTATCTCTAAATGTTCTGTTGTATACTGCTGGGGAAATAAGTGTTTCACAAAATACAAGTGAGCATTACAGCCAATCATATTGCTGTTTCCTCTTGACAGTATCCACCTGGACAACCAGTGCTTTCGTGGGTTTATTTTTCATGGCCACTGGGACTAATGGCCTTTTTAATTCAATCAAGGGATAATACAGGCCAACCTATATTGATTTGTAAATTCTCTTTGCTGCATCCCACACCAAAGACTCTGCAGACTTGAGTACCTCTAACCTAATGCTTTGGACTTTGGATCAATACTGTGAAATAGGGGGCACACACCTAGGAAAACAAAAAATGTGTATTTATGAGTGCAAGAAGCAACACAGTTTTGATACTGCATATCGGGGCCTATTAAGAAGTAGAAGTAGCAAGCACTGTAAAACTGTTGGGATTCCGCATCTGAAGCAAAAGGGATGCTGCTTATTGTCTCTTTAATGCAACTTCACCTGCTTCAGTCTTCAGTACATATAGCAAAAACAGCTGGGCCTGAGCCAGGAGCTTTGGGTCAGATTAAACTCTTTGTTTCAAAACAGTGATGAATAAACATAAGGCATTCTATTACCCTACTTCTCTGCTATTTCATTAAAAACATTAATTATATTTAATAATGATCTAGGAAGCCAAAAATATAATTAGGAGCCTACTGAAGCAACCACATCATAATTCCTCTCATGTATGAGTTATCCATGCATAATTGTCGGCTTTATGGAAGCTTTATAATTGTCCTCCTCAAGAGAGCAGAACCATACCTTCTCTCCTTGTTTGTTAAGAGTGTGTGTGAGAGAATACATTGGCTTGGTTCCCGTCTTTGAGCCCCCTGGATATGCCATTACCTCTGTACTAGAAACTGTGAGGTTGGGTCTGCAAGCCTAATAATAATAACTGTCCAGAAAAATTGAAGGGGGGTGTATGCGAGGAGAGAGAGCAGGGATTCACTCTACCGACTGCTTTGGGCAGTGGAAATTTTCCAGGACAGCTTTGCATTTTTCTCAGACAGAGAAAAGCTCTGGAGACTTTTAGTATACCTACAACATATGTATTTGCTTACAAATACACAGCCTGTGCAGAGGGAAAGAAGGCAAAACAGCATCCTAGGCATGAAGAGGGATGAGTCTCCCCTTACAATGCAACAGTACCTGTTTGTAGCATTTCACTCCCCAAAACACACAATTTTGTGGAGTTGCATCTGACTCCACAAAAATTCATGGGGGCAAGGGAACAAAAGCAGTGACATGAATCCTTACTAGATTTAAAAAAAAAAACTATCCATGCTTTGGAAGCAAACAAGTGATCATCATCATTATTATATACATTTTAGAACTGCTGAGTTGGAAAGGATCCTATAGAACAATGGTGGTGAATCTTTGGCGCTCCAGATGTTTTGGACCACAACTCCCACAGTCCTTCATCATTGGCAGCACAGGCTTGGAATTCTGGGAGTTGTGGTCCAAAACATCTGGAAAGCTGAACATTCACCACCATTGCTATAGAATACAGATCATTAAGTCCAGTCCCTGTCAAGGTGGTTCTGTAGGGAATTGAACTCCCAACCTCTGGTGATGCAGCCAGAGACCTAAACTACGGAGCTATCTAGCAAGCCAAAGAAAGGAGCATACGAGCCTCGTCTCTTACTCGCTCACTTCCATGGCCTTCTACACACAGAAGGCAATGTCTGGATGTGGAGACTCTCTCTCTGTGATTTGCCACCTTGATGGTACAGGATTCCAATTTTGTTGAGAGCCTCCAAGATCACTCTCCACCTGCAGAGAGTGGTATAGAATCATAGAATCATAGAATAATAGAATCATAGAGTTGATTCCCCTCAAGGGCAATCTAGTCCAACCCCCTGCCATGCAGGAACCCCCATCACAGTATTTCTGACAGATGGCCATCCAGCCTCTGCTTAAAAACCTCCAAAGAAGGAGACTCAACCACCCTCTGCGGCAGCATATTCCACTGCCGAATAGCTCTGTCATGAAGTTCTTCCTAATGGCATCTCTTTTCCTGTCGTTTGAAACCATTGCCCCGAGTCCTAGTCTCTGAAGCCATGGAAAACAAACCTGTTCCCTCTTCAATATGACATCCTTTCAAATATTTAAACATAGATATCATATCCCCTCTCAGTCTTCTTTTAGAGAGGCTGAACATGGAGATGGAATGGACTCTCACTCTTCCTTGTGAATATTTTCCTACACATATTTGGAAGACTTGGAGAAGACCAGTGCTGCAGATATTAGTAACATGTATGCTACGAAAACTGGCGGATCATCTGGAATAGTGGAAATCACTTTTGCTCCAAATAAAAAAGTAGTTCTGATACACATATACAAAATCAACAACAGCCACAACACCACAACATTGCCTCCCAACTACAAACATTCCCTTGTTTTCAGAGGAAAGTGCAGACTCAGAGCAACCTTTTCCAGGCAGCTGAGTACATTTTAAACTGATCCCTCTGCTGAATGTGAACTTTGACGGTTCATCCCTCACCTTCAGAAGCCAGAATCTGAACACAGGGCCACTTTTTGCAACAAAAAGGTAACCTTAGAAGTTCAGAGCTGGGAGTGTCTCAGCTCTCCTGGGGGACCATTCGAGGTCTTGACCAAGACCTCCAGCCTTGATCAAGGAGACATAGTGGGAATTAAACTCCCAACTTCTCCCCAAAACCAATGACTGATCCAGGATGTTCTATACCTGCAACAATGTTAAGGCTCCAATCCTATTGAATGCTGACTCAAAATGAGCTTGCTATGAAACTCAGTGAGACTTCTTTCAGCATAAATTACTTAAGAATATGCCTTACGCAATCCACTAGACTAGACAGACCTTCTAAATAGACTTCACAGTAATAGGCTCACTATCTGCAACAAGAAATTGAATGAACCGCTTGATCCCAATATACCATTCACAAAGTGACATCACACAAGGGAAAGTCCGTGATTTGGACTCCTTTTTCCATAGGTTAACCACTTCTCAACCAAACACAAAGCAATTGTCACGGCTGTTTATAGTGAGCAGAAGAGGGTATCCTGTAGACCATCTTGACTGCTGTCACTGGTGTTGTCAACATTCAACACTTTTGAAAGAGCTCTTTTCAAAGTCAGTATTAGAACCCTGGATGTTGTGACGTCACCCCTTTCACAGACTGAGTTTTAAGAGGCACCACCGGGTTTATTTCAATTTCCCCACTGCTGTGCCACTAAATTGTGATGACACCTCCCTTTTACACACTGAATTGTGTTGGAAATGGTAATGCTGCCACCTTTTAAAATCATCACCTCAGGAATTGGGACCGACTCAGAGATATATAATATAAAATTAATGACGAAGTTTATTGAGAAAATAATAAATATAACAATATCTGAGGATGGTATGTGTTGCCTTTAACATATAATAGATTTAATCAGCTCTACAAGCCTCCCTGTCTTCAATAACTAGTAAACAGTATAGCCCTTACTGCCTGACAGAACTCTCACAGAGCAGTGCTCTCTCCCAGCACTCACTCTCAAAACCTCCACTTAACTGAACTCACTGAACTGCCTCAACTAACTAGGCTCCACCCTTTTTATATCATACCATTCCCCGCCCTCCTGCAGGGATTGGCTGATGATTTGTATATTCATTACTCCTGTTTCCAGGGTTTTGTCACAGATGTGTAGATTCCTTCCATTTTTTTAAAAAAAAAGGACTGAGACTGCCTATTCTCTTTCAAGATAAGCATGTGTGCCCTCTTCAATTTAATTGAGCTATTTTAAATCTGCAGACAAAAATGTCACCATTGTCTGTACCGGGGGGGGGGGGGGGCAGCTTTATTTTTTTTCAAATTCATAACTTGAATTTGGCACCGAGCAAGAGTGCACTGTCTGCTACTGTCTGCTACATCTGCACCAAATTTAGTGCTGCTCTGAGGTCCCGTTTCAAAGTTATACTTTTTTATTTGGGGTCCCTTTACCTAAGTACATCTGCTGTCACCTGATTTCGGAAGATAAGCAGGGTTGGCCCTGGTTAGTACTTGGATGGGAGACCACCAAGGAATACCAGGTGCTGTAGGCGCCTGGAGTAGGAACTAGCAAACCACTCCAGTATTCCTGCCAGGAAAACTCCATGGACATGGAGTCATGAAGAGTTGGTCACAACTGTAATGGCACAACACACACACACACATTTTGAGTAGGTTTACAGAACACTGAATTGTGCTGCCACACAATATCTATTGCAGAATCCCCGTGAAGGCAATAATGAAGTGGGAAGAGTAAGAATGACCATTTTAGATCAACCACCTCCATCCCTGTTCCTATAATTGCTTCATGCCTTCATGGCAGTTGTCTGTAATGTGCATCCTTCTCACACCATGGCAGTTCTCCATCTCTGCACAAGTGGGATCAACACTCTACTTCACATAGGGGGCCTACATATGTACAAAGCTCTCACTCAATTCATCAATAATGGCTGGGACAGTGACTGGAATGGGACAGAGTTACCAGGATCCTCCTCCTCCTCCGGACCCCATCCCTCACATTTTGACAGAACAGCTGTCCTGAATTACTGAATAGATTGTATCTTCTCCTGGCAAGAAGACAAACCATATGCATCTTTTATGACTTAAAGAATGACTTTACTGCTGCCATGCCAATAAAATGGAGTTAATTATACTTCATGTTGCAATATTTGACATCTGTTACAAAACTCACATCATGTGTGTAGTTTTTCCATTAAAAAAAACTCACCCCCCCAGCAGAAACATCCCCTACAAGCATGTCAAAACTCATCAAGCAACAAATGTTCCTGTCAGACTCTTCAGTCTATCACAAAATACAATATACCTTTTCAAGCTGTTAGCATCTGGTTCCCTCCAGAAGAACAATGCTAACATTTGCTTAGTTTCTCTCCAGGCAGAGGTTTTGATTTTATTTTATTTTGTTCCAAGAGATGACAATTACTCGATTATTAGTATTAAGGATATTGGTTATATCGTTTGTAAGAATCCAGCATCTCAACCATAAATTGAATTTTTCATTCATCAGTGAATTATACAGTTTTGGTGTTATGTAATGCTTCTGAAACTATATCTGAAAAATGATACATATAATGAATTTGACATTTCAATTCAAGTTTTATTGACAGCAAACCTAACATGTAATGGCTTCATACCAGTTTAACTGTTTTTTCTTCCAGTTAAACCAGGAAACTGTATTATAGTGCATGTTTTGAACCCCCTTTATGAAATATCTCTTGGCCAGTGCACAAAACCAGTTTCAGGAGGCCCCTGGAAACAGCATCTCTGACTAGCTTCTGCCCTGACACAAAATGTAAGTGTGAGCATCACGGGCAAGGAATGAAAATTACTGTATTAAAAAGGGAATGGTCAGGGTTGTCCAAACTTCGGCCCTCCAGATGTTTTGGAGCACATCTCCCAGAATTCCAAGCCTGTATTGCCAATGACAAAGAATTGTAGGAGTTGTGGTCCAAAACATCTGGAGGGCCAAACTCGTTTCCCTCCTCGTTTCCCCAGAAATATCTGCCTCAACAATTCAAGTGGCAAATTCAACCCACATTTACCTTCTATTGATCTATCATGTAATATCAGACTCCAAGGTCATCAGGTAAAGCAGACGCTGTGATACAGGTATATTTCATCTCATAAAACAGCACCTCTTCTAAACAAATGCTAAACATCTCACCTAATTTGATCCTGATGGATGTCGATGCTGATAAACACTGAGTAACAAGCTTTTAAGGTTTTATAATTCTTGCCTCAAAGAAGAAATGGGGATTAAGTTGTGTCTAGATTCTTCTTCAAAAAGGGAATCGTGGCATGCAAAACTACATGTTTTATGGTTTATTTGTACCCTTGCTCATATTATCCAAGAACAATTCCTCTGCATAGGCTTCTGAAATCCTGCTGTACATAATACAGCTTGATATTATTAAGCAGACATACTGGCTTCTCATGCCACTGAGTGATATGCAAACTATAATACATAAAGAAGATGCATAGCAGATGTGTGCTTTCTGCTCTCTGTTCTAGCCTCTCTGTAGATAATTTTGGGAAGACCAAATGCATTTCTAGCTCTCAGCTCTGACGATGTGATCAAAAACTGTGGAAAGGGTCTGTTCCCTTGATCCTGGAGAGACGGGCAAATTTGGATTTGATGGCCCTTGGGGCCCTACAGAAGTTTTTGCCTGTTGATCTTGCTGACAGCTTATGTAGGAACAGAAAACTCCTTTACCTGGCTCCTAGCCCAGCCCAAACCTTTTCTGAAAGGCTGGACAATTTGGTGGTGACATCTGTTCTTGCCAGTTTTCCTTTTGCTGATACGAGTCTTGGGCACCGTAGAAAGTTTGAGTACTATCTGGGATTCAATGCAGGAGGAATACCACGGCCTGGAGACTTCTCAAAATAGTGCTTTCCTTGGGGTCACTGACTGATTTTTAGATGTTGTTAGCGTTTTAAGCGTGTTAGTGGGTTAAATGTGTCTACTATGTTGGGGTGGGGGATAGATATTTTTGTATGGTTGTATTGTTAGGTCCTGCAAAAGCTGATGTAGATTCTTTCAATCTCGTTGTTCTGCACAGGACAGTGACAATAAAGATCTATCTATCTATCTATCTATCTATCTATCTATCTATCTATCTATCTATCTATCTATCTATCTATCTATCTATCTATCTATCTATCTATCTATCTATCTATCTATCTATC
>JAHTLZ010000122.1:28470803-28483646 GCA_023846285.1 Phrynocephalus versicolor | reverse complement strand
TTTATTTATTTATTTATTTATTTATTTATTTATTTATTTATTTATTTATTTATTTATTTATACTTATTAACCACTCGACTTTCCCACGGGAACTCTGGACAGTGTATAACAAATCATAACATAAGCAACCTATAAAAAAACAGACAACACAAGGGGCCAATAAAACAAAAATAAAATTAAAAACAGACAACTGCATCCATACCACAAACACAGAGTCTGGCAAGGAAAGGCTGGGACAAACAATACAAAACCAACAAACAACATACCATGGTACACTCAGCCATAGCCAAAGCCTTCCCTAAAGAGCCAGGTCTTAGTGTATCTTATATTTAGTAGATACACAAAGAGTGCATCTTATATTTAGTAACACGCACAAAGGTATGCTTCTTTTTCTCTTTGTAGTAGATTTGCTCATAATGGTTTCAGTTTGCTATTTTTTTTAATGTCCAGATCTACCCCACAAACAAAATATGGTTTCTCAGTAGTTAGGCAGTTGTAGACCAAAGTTAGAAACAGTGGCTGCTTCTATGGCATGTTATAGGTCATGTTGGGTGCTTCATACACTGCAGTGATGTCTGACCCCAGAACTGTGGCTTTTTCTGAAATTTACTTTCCTCTGGCTTCTGTAACATGCTTTCTCAGCTGTTCATTTGGAACAGAAACAGATCCAATATTGAGGTATGGGGTGTGGGTGATTTGTTTGGTCACCAATAGAATATCTCCATAGTCAACCTGTGGAAACGGCCATGGTTTTCTACAATGACAGAAGGAAACTGCTGCATTGGCCATTTTCATTATCATATGTACAGATGGGCATGCAATGAATTTTCATCCGTTTATTTTTTGTTTTTCATTTCACTTCCTAACAAAACAAAAACTGAAGTATTTTTTTAAAAAAACCAAAAAAAAAATGAAATGAACTGGGAATTTATGTTTTGTTTTGTTCTGTTATGTTTTTTGTTTTGTTTTTTGACAAGGGGTGTGTGCCGGCTGCCCCCTCCCTAGCGCCGATCAGCTGGAGAGAGGCAGACGGCAGGGCCACATGCACCAGCTGATCAGCACTTGGGGGGGAGCCGGTCACCACCTGGGGATCCCTCCAGCCATGTTTAAAGAGGTCCAGTTGATGACAGCTCGGTAGGATCTCTCTGAAAATGGTTGGGATGCCAGTTCGGGGCTCTCGCACTGGTGGCTTGTGCTGGTGCCTGATTAGGTGGGAGCGTGGGCTTTCAAAACTTTTTTTTCCGCTACTGAACCGAGCACTGATGGTAGCCATCGGCGCTTAGTTCAGTGGTGAAGAAAGGTTTAAAAACCCATGCTTTTCCCCAGTCAGATGCATTGGGGGAAAGTGTGGGCTTTTAATTTTTTTTCCACCACTGAAGCAAGTGTTGGTGGCTACAGCTACCACTTGCTTCGGTGGCTAAAAAACTGTATCACCCCAACATGTCCAATTGGGGGGGGGGAGAAAGGCGCTGGGTTTTTAAAATGTCTTGGAGCCACTGAGGCTGCCTTAAAAAAGCACATTTTTTAAAAAGCACATGCCTTTTCCTCTGATCAGATGCCTTGGGGGTGAACGTATAAACAATTTAAAACATCATTTAAAATGAACCCCTCCCCCCGAGCCCCATTCCATTCCCCTCTCTAATCATATGTTTCAAGCAGCCTGATGGTCCTGTATGGGCAAACAACCCTGTTCCCTTGCAGTTGCAGATTCAAGTGAGATACAGATAAAGTGTACTGCCAATATACCGCCCCATAGTGCTTCAAGCAATCTCTGGGAGGTTTACAATTTAATTATGCAGGCTACGCGTTGTGTGTGAATCTACAAGACCGATATGCTGAGTGTTGTGGGAGAACAGATCATTTAACTGAAACCCTTGGAACATCACATGTTAGAAGTGAGTGATTGATTCCCTATTAGGCTTCTGCCAAGTGAACTTCTGCAGTAGAACGATTCCCCCCCCCCCCCGAACAACCATTCTGAAATTTTGGATTACACAGCTTCTTGTGAATCTTTTGTTTCTGGTGCTTCAAGGAACGCATTTCAGAGAAAGGGGAAGAAAGGCCAACGTTATTACAAGTTGGCAAACAAGACTTTTGCACCCCAGTTCTTCTGCCAGGAAAAAAATATACTTTTGAATGTGCTTCACTGGAGATACATGCCTGGAGAGCTTTTAAAATGGAAAATGAACAAATTATGGAGAATAGTGTAGTAGCTAAATCATAACTACCAAGAGGGTATCAGTACAGAGAGCCGTGCTTAATTTTAAAATAGAAATGATATTAATAAAGCATATACATTTTAATTCTTTAATCTCATCATTAGACAAGAGAAAAAGGGGTGTGTAAAATACAGCTCAAAGAGCTACATAGCTTTTTATCATCAACATTCATCTTCTCCTGAACAGAGAATGACCACTATGGAGAAGATCACCTCTACTCACAACTTTCATCTTGGGGGACAATATGTTACCCATCAGCAAGAAGGCTGCAGGCTATGCAGGGTTTGAAGGAGCCTGATGCAACATTCTACAATGAATTCTGAACATTTCCTGGATGAAAAACTATCTGGGGACCCTATGCATATACATATGGCTTAGGACCTGTTTACCTAAAGGACCACCTTCTTCCATATGAGACTTCCCATAACCTAAGATCAGGAGAGGAGGCCCTGCTGAAGGTGCTATCAAAGAGGGGAGGGAGGTGGCATGTCAAAACAGGACCTTCTCAGCCGTTGCCCCCCAACTTTGGAATGCCCTCCCAACAGAGATCCGCCTGGCCCTGACACTGTTGTCTTTTTGGTGCCAGGCAAAGACCTTCCTGTTTAGCCAGCATTTTAATTAGATAATGTTCTTTTAGCTGGGTGCATGAGCAGCAGGATTTTATTATTTGTATATTGATTGTTTTAAACTGTTTCTTATTTTGATAGTTTTAATACATTGTTATAGTTTTAAATATATTGTTGTAATGACACCCAGAGACCACTTGGTAGAGGGGCGGCTAAAAAATTCTGTAAGTAAACAAATAAACAAACAAATAAACAAATAAATAAATAAATAAATAAATAAAATATATGCTATTTATCTTACCAACAGTAAGTCACTTGTGAGATACATTGGGTTTTACAGTACAGTGGTACCTCTACTTACAAGTTTAATGTGTAGCCTCCATGAGTAAATTGTAAACCGCCGAGAGACTACTTGAAGTGGTAGGTGGCAGTATATAAGTAGAATACTTTGCTTTAATCCATTCCTTTAATCCATGCTTTTAAGTCAAACAACTCTTAAGTAGAACAGCCCTATCTAAAAAAAATTGAAAAAATAAAAAATTGATTTTTTTAAAAAAATTGTAAGTAGAGCAGACCACATCTAAAATTTGTAAGACAGCTGTTAGAATGCCAATGGTTATTCACTCTTAAGTCGAGCCGCTCATCACTAAAGGCACCACTGTACATGATGTTCGCTGCTCTCCATTTTAGTTGAAGCCTGATATGTATTAGAAGAAAGAAATGAAAAAGACACAGCCAAGCTATTTAAAACAATGGGGCTTTCCACTTGTACCAAAGGTTAATGAAATAAAAGGCAGTTTGTACAAAATACAAATGAATACCAACCACCAGACACACAAATGGTGGCAAGAAGGAAATGCAAACAAAACTAATGAGCATGATAAAAACAAGCAGGACAATGATGACCATCCAGATTAAAATCCTGTTTGTTTGTATCATGCACATTATGGTTTTCTTCACATTTCTTCTTTTTCACCATTTCTGTACGGTCTTATTCATGAACCCCTTGTACAACTGGAGAGCCCCATTGCTTTGAATAATGTAATCTCCTGTTCATGGAGCTGCAAGCTGAAAATAGCAGAGCTGTATACTCACCCCTATTTATTTATTCATTTCACATTTATACCACCTGATTGGTGCAAGGCACTACTCTGGGTGGTTATGAATAATAAAACAAGCACAAACATAAACAGTAAGGGAAAAATAATAATTATAAAATAAGAACAGCAAAGTCAATAAAACAGCAGAAACAGCACACTAAGGGCATCAGGAATAGTTCAACAGATTTAATAGATTCATTCAAATTTGCTAGGAAAAGTTGCTCTAAAGAGCATCATTTTAACCAACATCTTGAAGGTCGAGAGGAAGGGGGACAGGCACAACTACATTGGGAGCCAATTCCAAGGGTCAGCTGCCATGGCCAAGATGGTACCATTTCTGGTGGATGTATTTCTGGCCTCCCTCATTGTGGCAATCCACGGGAGCTTTGCCTGGAGAGATCCAGTGAGAGATGCTTTTGGGGAAGGGCCCTCCAGCAATTAATGAGGTCCTCAACCATGGAGAGTTTTGTAGGTAAGAACCAAAACTTGAACCTGGTCAAGAACCTCACAGGTAACCAGCACAGGCAAGCAAGGACTAGGGAAATGTGGTCAAATTTGCTCACATTAAACCCCATTCTGATCCTGCTGAACTTTCTGAGTCAGCCTCAAGGGAAGACAGTTGTCGATCCTGGAAATCACCAGTGCATGTACAGTACCAACATCTTTAGGGCTTTCTCATCCAGGTAGGTATGGAGACAAGTGATCCACCATAGATGGTTGAAGGCTGACCTAGACATGGAAGGAATCTGGGCAAAAGAGGACAGGTAGACCTACCATGTGACGGCTGGGTCCAGGAACATGGACCTCGACATGGATTCCAAATCCAATCCCAAAGTAGAAGGGTGACCCCATTAAACTTAGGGAAACAATCTCCCAACCTATTAGAATGGCCCTGTAGATGAGGGATTCCCATCTTGTAGAGTTCTGCTTCCATCTGTTTACCTTGGTCCATTCCAGAGCTGAGGCCACTCAAGCATCCAGACAGCATCCATTGCAAAGAATGTAAAGAAGAGAGAGAGAAAGTTGCATGCCATCAGCATATTGATGGTATTGGACTTCAAATGACCAGATTGTCTCTCCCGGAAGCTTACATAGATACTAAATAGCACTGAGATAAATAGCAGCTCAGATTGATGATTGCTAGAGGACCACACAGTCAAGGGTCAAAAAGGTTGACGATTGCTTCCCAAGCTGCATTCTGTGAAGACAACCATCAAGGAAGGACCAGAGCGAGCTGAGCATTATGGTGCATTAAATATGTAGGAACCCTGTCCTCTTTTGTATCTCCTCATAACCACTCCATATAGCAGGCCATTCTACAAAGCACATATGAAAACTGAATGGAAGAGGCAGATAGAAAATTCCATCACTAATCATTCAAGCAGCCATCTTTTTTTAACCCGCACTGTTCTTATTGTGGTACTCTGCCTGCCTTAAGCAATCCTTGGCAATACATCAGGGTTTCCCCAGTATTGTTCTCCATGCATGACTAGTATTAATTTACAGTGAAAACATCTCTCTCTCTCTCTCTCTCTCTCTCTCTCTCTCTCTCTCTCTCTCACACACACACACACACACACACACACACACACACACACACACACACCTCCAAAACATTGTGAGAGAAATTGTTCTGATACTGCTGTTTTTCTTAACAAGGAAAAGCAATTGTGTGAAGGAGAAAGGGGAGCTAATTTTTAGCTTTAAAGTTCATAATAACTAGAGATGGGCATGAATCGAAAAAATGATGTTTTGGTTTTTTGTTTTTTGTTGTGGGTCCATTTGTTTGTTTTCATTTTTTGTGAATTTTTTGAAAAAAATTGTTTCGTTTTTTGTTTTCCGTTTTTACCCACTTTTTGCGCGACTTAAAACATTTCCGCGTGCAGACGTCCCCCAACACCCCAGACCAGAGGGAAAACACTAAAAAAATGATGCTGGCAGAGACATAGTATAGACTAGGTACGCAGGGAGGCTGCAAAGGCAGTGGCAGGCGTTGCCCAGGGTGTAAGGTAGCCGCAGAGTGACTGCACTGCGGAGCAGGGGAGGGTACTCACCGAGAGGTACGCATGCACACAGGGAGGCTGCAAGAGAAATCTCTTCTTTCTCTCCCCAAAGAGCCAGGCTGCAGCCAGCAGGAACACAGAGACACACACCTGCCTGGCTGGCCTAAAGTAACGAGTCGCAGAGACAGCAATCCCACCCTAACTCCCACCACAGACTGAAAGGAGGACGGGGGCTGCCAAAGCTTTTTATGCCCTCTGTGGCTGCCACACCTACCCAGTCTGCAACATGGGCATGCTATTGGTTAGACATGGGCACGGAACGACTAAATTACTGTTTCTGTTACCGTTTGTCATTTCCGTTATGTGACAGAACAACAAACGGTAATTCACACGGGCCAGCCAGAACCCGAACAGAACAAAGAAAAATTTGTTCGGGCTTGTCGTTACCGTTAGTGGCATTGCACCGCTCGCACAATGCAAAATGAAGCACATGTAGAAAAAAAGTTTTTAAAAATCCTGGCCGAACCTCCGTGAAAAACCAGGCAAAAATATGCCTGCCTGAGGCTTTGCCACCTACCAGAGGGTGTTTTTTGGGGGGTCCCCAGCCTTTCCCCCTCCTCTCCTGTCCTGAGCTGCTTGCACCACGCTGGGGGGGCATCATCCTCGTCGTCTCACCATGCCATGCGATGGGGGGAATCCAAAATGGCTACCACAATTTTTTTTAAATCATGGTCCAAAAACACACCGAAGCACAACACAAACAAGGTGAAATTTATTTATTCTAATGCCTGAATTTTAATAGTAGCAGCAGTGGGTTTTTCTTGCAATAAAACGTCTGCATTTATTTTATTTTATTTTATTTTATTTTATTTTTATTTTTATTTTTTTAGACCTGCGCAATGATGGGCTGGCCATGGGATGGGACCATGCCAATTTTTTGAACAATTCAACCAATGGCATGGTCAGCTTTTGACTGATACTTCTGGATGTGTAAGAGGGTATAAAAAGCCGAGGCACTTTCCAGAAATTGCAATCGGGTGTGGATGTGGTTGAGGGAGGAGGGCTGGCTGGTGGTGGTGCTGGTGCTGCGAATTGCGATCCAATTCAGAGATTATTTGAGGAGGGGGAGGCTTTAGGCTTTAAGTTAGACAGGCACAGAGGAAACACGACAACACAACAGGCACAGGCAGGAACGATTTCTCCTCCTGTCCTGTGAGTTCCCGATCCAGAGAAGAAGATCGAATTGAGTTTAGAAAATTATTTTTTCATTCCCTGCAGCTTTGTCTGCCGAAGGGAATAGCAGTTATTTTTTCTTTGTTCTCTGGCTATTTGTGGGGAAAGGATTTTTCTGATATATTAATATTGGATAAAGGGGGAGTAGGGTCGACTGGGAGTGGGAGGTGTGTGGATTTATTTTAAAATATACCATTTATTTTCAAAGTTTTACATTAGGGAAGTCAAATCGCACAAAATCACAGTAGAAATGACAAATGACAAACGAAACGGTGAAGCAAAATATTTTCAAAAAATTTCACGACAAATGGAAACAGAACGGAACGGACCCGCTCCAACAAATGAAAAATTGAAACGTCATTTTTCCTAGTCATGCCCATCTCAACTATTGGTTGAAATTGTCCAAGAATTCACATGATCCCACCACATGGCTTGCATCCATCTTGTGGATGGAATCCATTTTGTGTCATCCTTAAAGGGAAAAGAAAAAAATACATCATGATGGGAGAAAGACCAAATCAAACGGTTTAAGGACCGCAACCCCCTGGTAGGTAATAATTTTAAATAATTATCACTGCATTTTTATGGATGTCCAGGGCGTTTTAATACCCAAGAAATCAATATTAGGCATCTGGGAGCCATTTTGGGTCGATGTCCCCTAACTCCCCTTAAAGGAAAAAAAAATACAGCGATCTGAGAAAAGACATAAATGCACGTTTTAAGGACCCCACCCCACCCTGGTAGGTATTATCAGGCAGAATAAATAATTACCACTGGGTTTTTACGGATATTCAGGACTAGACATGGGCACGACTCGACGAAATTCTCATTTCCTTTTCCGTTCCTCGTTTCCGTTACGTAACGGAAATGGTAATGACAATTACTCTGCCAGAACTCGAACTTGAACCGATAAACGATAAATTGGGTCTGATTTGTCGTGTTGTCATTCCTGGCATCGCGCGATCGCACGATGCCAACACCACACAAAAAAGTTTTAAAAAGTAAAAAAAAAAACCGATTCCCGGCCAAAAAAGCAGGCGAAAATATGCCTGCCTGAGTGAGGGCACCTACTGGAGGGGTGGTTTCTGGGGGGGTCCCCGGCCTCCCCCCTCTCCTCCTGTCCTTCCTGGGCTGCTCTGGCGGAGTGGTGGCCGGCGGGCATCCTCGTTAGTCATCATCCCGCCAACGTCGCCGCCTTGCCGCCGCCATTCAAGCGGCACAGAAAAAAAGTTTTTAAAAGTAAAAAAAATGATTCCCAGCGAAAAAGCAGGCGAAAATATGCCTGCCTGAGTGAGGGCTCAGGGCACCTACCAGAGGGGTGGTTGACCCCCCCTCTCCTGTCCTGGGCTGCTCTGGTGGGGGAAATCCTCGTCGTCTCGCAGTCGCTCGCAACCGGACTCGCCGCCGGCCGCCGCAATTCAAGCTGCACAGAAAAAAGTTTTTAAAACCCCCCGATTCCTGGCCCAAAAAGCAGGCGAAAATATGCCTGCCTGTCTGAGAGGGCACCTACCAGAGGGATGGTTTCGGGGGGGGGTCCCCGGCCTCCCACCCTCTCCTGTCCGGGGCTGCTCTGGTGGGGACTCGTCGCAAAGCCGGACTCGCCATGCCATGCGGTGCGGGCGGGGGATCGAAAATGGGGCGGCGACCGCAATATTTTTTTTGAAATCGTGGTCCAAAAACACACACAAGCACCACAGAAACATGCGAAAATTGCTATTTTAAAACTGCCAGAATTTTTACAGTAGCAGTGGGTTTTTCTTGCAACAAAATGTCTCCTCTGTCCTCTCTCCATTGATTTTATTTTATTTTATTTTATTACACCTGTGCAATGATGGGCTGGCCATGGGAGTGGACCATGCAAATTTTTGAGCCATTCTACCAATCGCATGGCCACTTGGCCACTGAGACTTCTGGGATGTGCCAAAAAGCCCACTAACCCTGCCCTAACCCTAACCCTAACCCTAACCCTTACCCATACACCAAAGTACACTGTCCTCTTAGTGGGTCAGAGAGGCACCCAGAGGTGCACCCCAATACTCACCGTAACCTTACCTGTAACCCTAAGCCTAGCCCTTGCGCTAACCCTCTAACCCTAAGCCAGATCTACTTGCATTGCACTACACACAAGTACGTTTCCCTTCTTAGTGAGACGGAGCAGGTGCAAAGAGTCTGCCAGTCCGTCACTTGTGGCTCTGGCTGACTCCTGCAGCAGCATTTGTGTGCCATACTGCAAACCATGCCCGCGAGTGCTGCGAAGGCACCCCCAAAAGAGGGGTGCCTCTGCCAGTCCACTAAGCAAGTCTACAACTTGGTATGCATATCCATATGGCTATGCATGCTATTTTGTAGCGGGTGAGGAGAGGAGGCACCCACGGGTGCCTCCAGGAGCCCACTTTCCCTTCATAGCGGACCAGAGGAGGCACCCACCCCACAGAGGTGCCTTCAGGAGCCCGCTACCCCCCTAAACCAGTATAACAACAGATGAAAAAATGACACCACGAAACGACAAATTTTTGAAAAATTTCACGAAAAACGAAAACGAGCCAAAACGGACCCGTCCCGAAAAACGATAACTCGGAAAAAAAAATCCTGGTCGTGCCCATCTCTATTCAGGACTTTTTTATCATTTCAAAACAGCTCATTTCATTGCACGTTGCCATTAACGAAAACGAAACATAACAAACCTAATTTTCATGGTTCTGTTCGGTTCGTTCCAATTTCATCACAATTTTTGTTATTCGTTTTGTTATGTAACAAAATGAATAATGAATAACGGAATGATTTTTTTTCATTTCGTGCCCATTTCTACTAATAACATATAAGCTCTGTGTGTACAGTTTAGCTATTATCTTATTCAAGGCATTTACAAGCTTATCTGACAAAGCAACCATAAGCTAGGAAGTCTCTTTGGAGCAAGGGGTAGATCTTCCAGCAAGCCACTTAATCACTCCAGCAAAGGGTTTAGCTGTGACACCGGAGCTATTTAATCACATTAAGGCCAACACAAGGACTCTCTGTGAGTGGGTTTGTGTGGCTGCACAGATCATTTCTTCTGCATAATAAAGGAAGTCACTGGCAATTTAAAGAAACACCCAGCATTCTATCTATAGCAAATTAAAACACAAAACAATAAGTTTTAATATTTGCATATTTAATTGAATTGAAGAGCTGTACTCATTTTGATTAAAAAAAATAAAAATGGAATAAGCAAAACGAAACCAAGTTTGTAAGTAACACATTTGCACACAAATGCATGATTAAAGGCTTCTATGAATCAGATCACACAGGGAGGTAGAAACCTTATTTCTTCCTGTACAGCTTTATTCCTTCACGCAATGCAAATCTTCAATGCTACTTGCCTCAAACATTTATTTATTTCAATTTGCATACTGCTTTGTAAATTTGCATTACCCAAAGTGATATACAAACATCTGATACAGGACAAAATAACAAAGGTGCAGCAATCAAACAAGAATAGAAATAAACAAGTAAAATCCAAGGCTGAGGGGAGAGTGGCAGACTTTTCCCAAACCTTTGCTCTCAGATAGGGAAGCACATACTCTACCAAGTCCTGCCACTAACCACCGGGCCTGCACTAACCAGCCCTAACCTCTCTCCTCTATGCTCAGCCCCCCTCTCTCTCATTCTCTCTCTCTCCACTTGCTGCAGTGGCTGCCCACAGAGAGAGGTGAAAGGCATCTGAGTCCCTAGAGGCAGGGAGAGGGCTGTCAGATGCAGGGTCATGCCTTCCCGTCACCGTCTGCCTTGGGGGCTGTGGCTCTTCTTTCCATGCCAAGCTATGGTGCCCCACACATCTATTAAACTTAGCAATTAACGGGCCTGAATAATATCACTCTTCGGTGGCATTGGGTAGATGATCTCTCACTTATCAGATATAGGCCCAGTTGGAGGTTTCCACAATACCAGCCTCAACTTACCTAAATTTATATTATAAGTATGTTTAAACCATATAAAATATACAGTATAAAGGGATATGTAACCTTTAAGATAGCTTGAACCCAAGCCATTTAGGGCTTTAGGGGTTAAAAGCAGCACTTTTTATTGCATCCAGGTTGGCAGCCAGTGGAACAGCTATATCAGAGGATGTATATGTTCCTTGTCACCAGCCCTGGTTAGCAATCTGACTGCTGAATTTGGGACCTTCTGGCATTTCTGAACACTTTCTAGAGGCAGCCCCACATAGAGCATGTTACAGTAATCCACTGTCAAGAAATCCAAAGGGTATGCATTTTAATTAATATTAAGCCATTGCTCCACATTCCAGAATGTGGACTTAACTGCAGAAATTATTCTGCAAATGAATACTAGAGAAGAATCTGAGCTGAGCTAAACTGGACTGTCGTTCCAGTAGATTTAGCAATTGGATTCTGGAATGTGATGCAAATTGCAATGAATTCCCAATTGCAATGGTCCCCGCCCCAAAATGTTATTTAAAATAGTTATTTGAATTTCTACTGAATTTCATTAGGATAATTATCCTAATACTGTAGTTTTATTTTTTTTCAATAACTCTGTTAATTGCCTTGAGAACTACTTTTTAGAGACAGAAAAAGAGGTATCATAAATAAACATGGAATCAACTGTCTTAGGTACTTTGACAGTATGAGCATGCTAGACACCCAAGAAAGATTCCCAAGGACACTCCAGAAGAGCAGGTTACCATGCATCTGGAAATTATTACCTACAAGCAAACACTAGCTAGAATCTTCCCAGACTCTTCTTCTATCAGGAGCTAAAATTCCTAAGAATCATGGCATCTGCTTTTCTCTGAGTGTAGCTGTAATCTTTCAAGTAGTACTGTGTCTGAATTTGTTGGCTTTAAGAAGAAATTGATATCTCTGATGCTGAGAAATGCATCTCCTTGATGCTGGGAAGATTTTAGCTAGAGTGTTTTTTGTTGTTGTTCAGTCATTCAGTCGTGTCCGACTCTTCGTGACCCCATGGACCAGAGCTCGCCAGGCCTTCCTATCCACCACTGCCTCCCGGAGTTTTGTCAAATTCATATTGGTTGTATCAATGACACCGTCCAACCATCTCATTCTCTGTCTTCCCCTTCCTTTTGCCTTCGATCTTTCCCAGCATCAGGGACTTTTCCAAGGAGTCCTCTCTTCTCATGAGGTGGCCAAAGTACTGGAGCCTCAGCTTCAAAATCTGTCCTTCCAGTGAACATTCGGGGTTGATTTCTTTCAGAATGGATAGGTTTGATCTTGCAGTCCAGGGGACTCTCAAGACTCTCCTCCAGCACCACAGCTCAAAACCATCAATTCTGCGGTGATCAGCCTTCTTTATAGTCCAGCTTTCACTTCCATACATCACTACTGGAAAAACCATAGCTTTGACTATCCTGACCTTGGTTGGCAAAGTGATGTCTCTGCTCTTTAAGATGCTGCCTAGGTTTGCCATTGCTTTCCTCCCAAGAAGCAGGTGTCTTTTTATTTCGTTGCTGCAGTCACCATCTGCAGTGATCAAGGAGCCCAAGAAAATAAACTCTGTCAATGCCTCCATTTCTTCCCCTTCTATTTGCCAGGAGGTGATCGGACCAGTGGCCATGATCTTAGTTTTTTTTTATGTTGAGCTTCAGCCCATTTTTTAAACTCTCCTATTTCACCCTCATTAAGAGGTTCTATCTATCTATCTATCTATCTATCTATCTATCTATCTATCTATCTATCTATCTATCTATCTATCTATCTATCTATCT
>JAHTLZ010000122.1:28441043-28455855 GCA_023846285.1 Phrynocephalus versicolor | reverse complement strand
GGAATCCAATTCCAAACTTCTGTCTCCACAGCCAGATGCCTAAACCACTGAACTAGAGCCATTCATTTTTATTTTATTTTTATTTTTAATTTTGGTGACATACTATCTATGCTGTTTCTATTTCTGCTATTTTCATTATCTGGTTTAAAATGGCAAAACATTGCCAAGTTGACTGTCTTTTTAGTACCGATTTAGCAAATAGCCCCCCAGAATCAAGACAACTGTATGTTTGCAGAGCAGCAAATTCTGTTTATACACACTGTGTGCTTCCAAACTCACTTCTCTCCATCAAAAACAATACGGAGGCTCATTTAAAGTGCCTGCCAGCCCTTTGTGGCAAGAAACAAAGCCAAGAATCTTTTACATGTTGTGTCAGGTGCCAAAAGAAAAAAGTGAGGCATGAGATAGGGCAGCAGTGAATGAACCTGCTTTGGTTGTTTACAATGCACCGTCCTCTTGGGAGCACAGGTTAACCTCAAGGAGTACAGGCTAAAAAGAACATCAGACTGTCAAATGTAAAGCAAGCCAAGGTAAGTGCATAGAGCACAGTAAAAAAAATAAAAGAAAGAAGGAGAAGCCAGGCACTTAAATGGCATAAACTTTTACAGCCCTCCAGCTTTTATGATGAATATGTACTTTGGCTGTCATTTTCAATATAGTATTATCTTAAACAAATAGCAAGCAAGATGTTTTCAAGGGTCCATGAACTCTAAAGGAGTCGAAACAGATTGGGGATATTCCATTTTCATTTCACCACCTCCTCCAACCTATTTCCAGGCAAATCCAGCATCATATTGTCCTGCATGCCTTTTGAAAATGCACATAGAGCAAAGAGCAGAGGCCCGTAGGAGGCTCCCTCGTGCAAAATTTCAACATCACGGTGCGTCTCTTCACTGACTGTCAGTGGCTGTCCAGCATTTCAGACTGGAACTGTATGGTGAATCTGATGTCAGATTCTAAAGATGTGTCTCAGTTCATATTTCTTAAGACTGTCCACGGTGGTCAGATTCAATTTGAGCTCTGGAAACACATTATGACAGGTTATCGGCAGACAGATTTAAAATATTCCAATCTGAAAGGCATGCAGATTTCAAATGCAGTCAAGGCTCTGTTGACATCAACTTCTGCTAGAGGGAGGAATGTGTTCAAGCAAATAATTCAAAATGAGCATAAAATGTAAGAGCCTCGTGGCACGGTAGTTAAGCTGCTGTACTGCAGCCGTAACTGTGCTCATGACTTGGGGTTCAATCCCAGGTAGCTCAGTTTAAGGTTCACTCAGCCTTCCATCTTTCCAGAGTCAGTATAATAAGAACCCAGCTCGCTGGGAGAGGGGAATAACTGGTCTGCACAATTATTTGCAAACCACCCAGAGACTGCTTTAACTATTATGGGGCAGTATATAAACAGAACACTTATAGCTACGCGTGTAAAAGTAAACTGAGAAAGGGATACACAAAGGAAAGAACTCGATGCAGATCAGAAATTCAGAATGAAAAAGTTAGAAGTGGAGATGAGCCAGAACGGTGGTTTGGAGCTTCAGCACAGTTTAGTGGATCAGGCCCACAATTGTTGTGTGGGCACTCTAGATTCCCTGCCCCACCTCCTCTGATGGACACACACTCAGAGGATGAGGTAGGGCAGAGAAGCCTAAAGCGCTGCCTCTGAATAGACACCTGAGGCAGGGTGGGGAATCCAGGGTCCTCACACAACACGTGTGGGCGTGATCCACCAATGCTGTCAAGCCCCACACACAGAGCACACACACACACAGGGTTCATTTCTTTGCCAGGATCTTTAGTGGAAACCCAGGCAAGTTCAAGTCCTTTGCCAACAATCAAGTGCCAGATAAATAACAGAATCCAACTCCCAGCAATTAACAGTCCAAGTCAAAACCAGAATATCTCACGTAAACCAGATGCCAAACCCAAGGGAACAGATTAAGGTGTGGTCCAGGAAGCCAGTCCGAAATCAGGAGACAGAGCCAAGGTCACAGACAGGAACGTAGTTGCAGGTTCAAATGACTCGTTGCTCCCACAGAGAACTCAAAGCTTACCAGCTTTATCCCAAAACAGGGAACACACCCTTACTTCTGGAAAGGCTCCTGCTAGTACTCAGGGCTTCCCGACCTGATTCCCTGTCTAGCATCAAAGACCCTTTCCCTAGCCCTCCTGGTAGCACGTCTTTGCAGAATCCTGCTCATGGCCCTTCTAGGAGGAGGAGATACGTTTTCAGCTGAGTCATCAGACCCAGCTGCCTGCTGAATTGAGCTGCAAGGCTCCTCCAGCAGCTCTTCACCATTTAACGCAACCAAGTCAGGTTCTATGACAGGCAGGGTCCTGGCAAATGCATAGCAAAGCTCTAAGCCCATTTCTAGCAAAGGACTATGTGAATGTGAACGTCACAGCTATACATATTGGGAGATAGATTCCCCATCTCTTTCAGACTGTGAGCGCCACAAGCCTTATTTGGATATGTCAAGATGTGGGTTTTCAAGATACAGTATTACCTTGGATAACGAATGTCCATGATAACAATTTTTTCAGTTAACAAATCACAATTTCCAGGTATAGGGCTGCCTCGGATAACAAATTTTCCCTATGGGCTGCCTTGGATAACGAATTTTGAGCATGCATCGGAAAAAAAGAGTTAACCCGGACTACATCACATCTGTACCTTTAAAGTGCACTTTATAAAGAGCTTTGAGCAAAAAAAAAACAAAAAAAAACAAAAAAAACCAGGTGTCTGTGTTTTTTTCCTAGGCTACGGAATGGATTAATTGGTTTCCCATTCATTCCTATGGGAAACTGCATTTCAGATAATGATTTTTTTAGGATAACAAATTTCCTCAGAGAATGAATTAAATTCATTATCTGAGGTACCACTGTATATACTCCTAGGACAGTGTTGGCGCACCTATGCCATGGGTGCCAAACGTGGTACTTGGAGCCCTTTTTGTGGGCACCCGACATCGCCCCCTTCACAGCCACCTGTATTCATGTTAAATGGCTGTATGGGCACTTTGCAAAAAATTGGTGGGTTCTGAATCGCATTTTGGGCACTCGATCTCTAAAAGGTTCACCATCACTGTCCTAGGGGGTAGGGTCAAAGTATATCCATCTATCGGATATACTTTGAGGGGAAAGGTCAAGACAATGCTATTTCCTAGCTGCCTTATCACTACATGGGAACTAGGGATGGGCACAAAACAAAAAATGGCATGCTGTTTTGTCATGTTGTTATGTAACGAAATGAAATGACACAAAGAAGCAGCATTTTGTTACAGATGAAATAAACCCCCCCCCCCTAGAACGGATCAGTTGGCTATTGGGGCTTGGGGAGGGAAATTTTTTTTTAAAGCCCAGGGCTTTTTAAAAAACTTTTTCCCTCCCCACAAGTTCCACCTGCTAGCTGATCTGCACTGCGGCCACTTTCCAGCCCCCCCTCAACCATTTTGTTAGTGGTTCATTTCATTTTTTTTAAAAAATGAATCAAATGAAACAAAAAATGTGGGGATTGAAATGAAATGAAACAAAACATAATTTTTCCATTTCATACCCATCCATCCTGGGAACTTTGTTTTTGAATGGGAAACCAGAGTAGAACTCATATATATATATACACGCTAGGCCACAACACCTAACCTCTGTCATATGGAACTCCCAGAATGGGGGAAATTATGGGATTCGTAGTTCAAGAAATCCAAGGAGCCCCATAACTACACTTAAAACATTTATACAATTATTCAGAAAACCGGATCAAATGCAAGGTAGGGTGTGTGAGAAGATTATGCTATAATGTCTCCTTACCATGCTAGAGCAACATTCTTTGGGTAATAGGGAAACAAACATGGGCGAAAATGCCGTGAATTCTTAAATCCATATTATCTAGTCATGCATACGTCTGTAGAGATGGGCACGACCAGGAAAAATGATGTTTCGAGTTGTCGTTTGTCAGAACCAGTCCGTTTCGGGTCGTTTCCGTTTGTCGTGAAATTTTTCAAAAAATTGTCGTTTCCGTTTGTTGTTTGTCATTTGGGGTTGGGGTTAGGGTAAGTGGGCTCTGGGAGGCACCTCTCAGGGTGCCTTTGACTCACTAAGAAGGGAAAGGAAGTGTAACGCGTAGCCGCCGCGTACCATACATTACATTATGTTATGGTTGGGGGTAAGTGGCAGAGGCATCTCTCTGGCTTTGGGTGCCTCTGACTCACTAAGAAGGGAAGTGTACTTGTGTACGGATCTGGGTTAGGGTTCGGGTTAGGGTAAGGGCTAGGCTTAGGGTAATGGGTAAGGTTAGGGTGGGTTAGTGGGCTGCACCTTTGGGTGCATCTGACCCACTAAGAAGGACAGTGTACTGGCGTATGGGTTAGGGTTAGGGTTAGGGTTAGTGGGCTTTTTATGCCCGACTGGCACATCCAGAAGTCTCAGTCAAAACCTGGCCAATTTTCGCATGTTTCTGTGGTGCTTTGGTGTGTTTTTGGACCACGATTTAAAAATAAATATTGCAGTCGCCATTTTGCCCCCCCCCCCCCAGCCTGGTGCAAGCAGCCCAGGACAGGAGAGGGGGGAGGCCTGCCCCCCCCCAGAAACCACCCCTCTCTGGTAGGTGCTGTCACTCAGGCAGGCATATTTTCACCTGCTTTTTTGGCTGGGAATTGGAGCTTTTTAAAAATTTTTAAAACTGTTTTTCTGTGCTGCTTGGCATCGCGCGACCGCTGCAATGCCATGAACGACAACAAAGAACCAGACCCAATTTATCTTTTATTGGGTCGGGTTCGAGCTGGAGCGGAGTAATTGTCGTTACCGTTTCTGTTATGTAACGGAAACAATGAACGGAAACGGAAACAAGAATTTCACCAAGTCGTGCCCATGTCTATACGTCTGTACTTGTGTACGTATTAGCTCTAACCAGAAATATCTATCACCCAGCACACACACACACACACACACACACACACACACAGAGAGAGAGAGAGAGAGAGAGAGAGGGGGGGGGGGAGGGAGGGATCGTGAAGTGTTTTCTTGGGGTGGGATGTGGCTCACCCTACACGTATGTGTTGCAGCACTTCTTTAATCATTTCTTCCTTGACCTTTCAGAGAAGGGTATTAAAGTTAGCATGTACAGTAGACCCTCGTATAACGGAGGGTTTGTTTAACGAAAAATCCGTGCAACGTAAAAAAAATTCGCCCCCTCCCCCCCCATGAGCTCCGCCATGACCACCCACGGCAGGTGCCCCTTCTCTTCCCCTCCCCCACAACCTGGGTGGCGGGTGCCTGTGTGAAGGGGGTGGGTTGCGGGAGAGAGGAGGTGTGTGTGTGTGTGTGTGTGTTTGACGGGAGGAGGGCGGAGAGAGAGAAGAGAAAGACCGGAGCCCGTCGATTCGCGGCAGATAGTCGGAGGAGGAGGAGGACGAGGAGGTAGAGGAGGAGGGAGGAAAGAGCGGGCCAGCGGGCGGGCGAGCCACACAAGCCGGAGAGCGAGCTGGAGCGCCCCCCCACCCCCATCCCCCGAAGAGGCGCAGCACTCAGGGAGGCTGCCGGGTGCTCTGGATGGCCACCACTTGAGATGCGCAGCGGGTGGGATTGGAGGAGGAGGAGGAGGAGGAGGAGGAGGAGGAGGAGGAGGAGGAAGAGTGGGCAGGGAGGGCAGGTGATGGAATTGAGCCTGGAGGGGTTGGCACCTCTTCACCAGGCCGGGGACCTCCTGAGCGCAGTAGCGGCGGCGGCGGCTGGGGCTCACGGCCGGCAGCCCCCTCCTCCTCCTCCTCCTCCGGCGCCCCCTCCTCCTCCTCTTCCCCCTCCCCCCAAGAACTCACCGACTCCCTCGCCTCCCCTCCGGGAACTGCCTCCCGCACGGAGAGCGGAGGAGTAGCCCGGCCTGGGCAGCCTCTCCTCCTCCTCCTCCTCCTACTTACCACCGCCGCCGCCCTGCGAGGCGATCCAGTTCCGGTGGGGGCGGCCAAGGACTGGCAAGCAGCCGGCGCGACGCGTCACTTTCCAGCCCTTCAAGCCCGCTTCCCCTTCTTCCGCCGCCCGCCCACCCCAAGCCCCTCGAAAGAAAGCCGGCCGCCGCTGCGCCCTCCTGCCGGCTGGCTGGCTCCAGGGCTCCGGCAGGAGGCGAGCGGGGGGATTCTGGGCATGCCAAGCAGCGCACCCCACTCGCTCCCCCCCACCCCTGCGGCCACCTTCACCCAACCACCCCCGGCCGCCCGGGGAAAGAAGGAAGGAGGGAGGGGAGAGGAGGTGCGGCAGACACGGAGGGGGGTTACTATGCAATGGAACGGATTAAATCCGCTTTCAATGCATTCCTATGGGAAATTAGAATTTGTACAACAGAAAATTTGTATAACGTAATTTGATTTGGAACCAATTAATTACGTTATACAAGGTACCACTGTATGTGTATGTAAAAGAAACAGCTCCTTTGGGGAGGGGTGTGAAAGAAGCCTGAAAAAGGATGACTTTACCCTATTTAAAATGCCTTTTTATGCAAACACGGCAGGGGGCACAGGTTATTTGGCTATCATAAAAGGGGGACATGATTTGAAAAAAAAAGTTGGGAGCCACTATTCTATGAGGAGAACTTGAGTTCTCCAAGAGGACAACATTAGAGATGGACACATCGTGTAAAAAGATCCATGGTCTTTGCTCCTTCCAACTAACAAAGTTGATTACTTTTCATTGGCTTTATTTAAGTACAGTTTATTTTATTGTGCATTTTACCCACTTCACCTATATTATTCTGGCTCCAATGCAATGACCAGGCCCTTTACTTCATCAGTTGAATAAAGAGCCCAGGCTAGCATGCTAGTGAAGTCATACAGCAGCATCTGCTGGAACTGCCTATTGCATTCTGGCAGTCTCATTACAGCTAATGTACCTTACCTTGCAGAAATTATTTTAGACTCATGAGCAGTGGGCAGAGTAAATGTTTTCTTCTTGTTGATAGAACTGGAGTATGCTTTAAAAGTGCTCGAAGGAGACTCAGAAATGGGTGCTTAACAGTTATTGTGCACTATATGGCATGGCAAAAGAAAAAGAAAAAACCCAAACTGAAAAAAGCTGAGCTTGCACATTTCAGCCCAGGAAAGAAAAACAATATAATCTAAATGTAAATGGGGCAACATGCTACATTTTGCTACAGTTGGGAATAAAACCTGTAAATTCCATAGTAGATCTTCTGCACTGTTTACCTGCAGAGAAGGCGAGGAAAGCTCGAGTGACAGCCTATCTGAAGTACAGCAATGAAATTAAGGACTATCTGAGAACTGGTTATGTGCAATTTTCTTGACCTTTGGGTGACTGCCTTGAAAGACAAAAATCCACCTGAGGATCGACAGGGTGATATTTGCCCATCATCCAACATCTTAAGGGAGAAGCATAGAATGGGAACTACTTGCAACGAAATGAGGCAGCCAAGTGGTTTTCAGTCTCTTCATTTCTCTTTTGGTCAAGGGCAAGCTGCTGCACTTAACAGCTGCCTGTCTGGTCCATTAGACATCCCTTTCCTTATTTCTTTTCAAAATGACTCCAGGAATGGGATGCCATAGTGGCTTCCGAGGCAGAATTCTTTGGAAGAGAGCCAGTTCATGCAACTTTTCTAAACCTCTGTTGTACGGGGATGAGGGCCAAAAACAAACATTAGAGTTTGCAGTCAAAGAATGTCATTTAGAGACGGGTGTTTTGTTTCAGAAGGGGACTGATTCTGAAATGAAACACGCCAGCGTAGCTGCCACTCCGAACTGAGTCCCACCCTCTGGAAAAAAATCAACTATTGTCTTACTTTGCTTTACCTTGTGCTGGGAAATTCCAACCAGGAAGCAGCCTCCAATGCATCATCTTTTCCTCTCCCTGGCACTGGTCAATTAGGAACTGTGGAAGGACATACATCACCCTGCCTCCCTGTCTGACTGGCCAGCACCAGGGAGAGGGAAAGATGATGCATTGGAAGCTGCTTCCTGATTGGAATTTTGCCCAGCACAAGGTAAAGCAAGGTAAGACAGTGGTTGATTTTGTTCCAAAGGGTAGGACTGGGTTCAGAGGGCCAGTTGTGCTGGCGTGTTTCATTTCGGAACCAGTCGCCTTCTGAAATGAAATGTCCATCTCTAACATTAATGCTGGAGAGAGGCAGCGGTAGTGGTCTGTTTGTGTTTGTGAAATGAACCTTCAAAAGAATAATCAAACACAGCAAGCTAATCCGCATACTCACAAAGGCAATAGAAATTCCTGCGTTGAGATTCAGTTGCTTCCATTAGTTAATGATTTTCCTTTCCTAATCATGGGTTATCTCATAACATCTGTTTCTGCCCTGATACACCACATTAATTAATTAATTATTCCAAGGGTGAGGCATAGTGTTGCTGTTTGGTGCAACAACCGTACTATGTTGTTGTTGTTTTTTTTACCTCTGCGGTGAAGGCTGAAGCCCTGTCTCCTCTCGAAAGGTAAAACATTCATTTAAATTCACCCTAATTTTATACATGATAGAAGCCTTGTCTTCTTCAGAATCTCCAAAGTATGATATATTGGCAGAAACCCTGTTGCTTAACAGTCATAACTTTTGATGCATTCCTCCCTGTTAAACAAAATGTCCCTGCTACAATTTGCAAGGTGGAGGCACAATCTTGCACCAAGCCACAATGCATGCACACATCACCCAAAAATCACAGCAGGCATGGGTTCTTTCCTTGGGAAGAATAAAGCAAAAGTCTGGCAGCTGTTTCAAATTTGTAGGGGTGTGTGTGTGTGTGTGTTTTATTTTTTATTTTTAGTTTTAGTTTTTCTCTTCCTGATTCAGTCATTTAGTGTCTCCTCTTGATAAAAACATATTTCAGGTAAAACCATATACTCTATCCTGATTGCTGTCAAAGTTTCAAAATGTGTCTTTCAAGGATGTCCACTGAAACTTACTACCTGTGCATTAAATTGCACCCTAATAGTTTTTCCTTATTCTTTTCCTGACAGTTCTGCACCCATTTTAAAATTTTAATAAACAAAGTGAATGTCAATGATAATCTAATCTAATCTAATCTAATCTAATCTAATCTAATCTAATCAACAATAAAATTAGAGTGGCCACATTTAAAGCATTCAGTATCAGTGGCTTAGCAGCATCACTAATTCTTGCCTACTCTGAAAAAAGTACTACTAACTTCAGTTGGCGGACAGGATTCGTAACGGGTTTGAGCCTCTTCTCCCTAAAGACTTCTGGGAAAGAGCCCCTGCTCTCAAACCAGATATTAGAGGTAGCCAATAACAGAAAGAGATGCTAGAGAAATGCATCTGGCCTGGGGAATTTCTCTGGGCTGGAGTTAAGCTAACCATTGAGCAAGACCACCAAATTACATCTATCAGGTTTGCATATGATTTTTCTCAGTGACTGCCTGCATAAGAGCTGGGCTGTTGTTGTTTTGTTTGGGTTTTTCATTTCCCCCTTCCCCTTTCAGTATTTATATTATTTATTTTTAATACTGTAAGCCACCTTGGGCCCTCTTAAGGAGGCAGGGAGGGCACAGTATTGCAAATAAATCAAACAACAAATAAGCACATGTCTGCAAATTGTGGGGTGCTTTTCCCCTCCAAAACCTACAATTGAACCCCTTTTTAAGTTCAATTAGTGAAGCCCCATTGTAACAACCTTTAGAGCATATACTGTACATTGTACATAACTGTGTATAATACAGTGGTACCCCGACTTAAGAGCAGCTCGACTTGAGAGCAATTCAACTTAAGAGTGGAAAACTGTTGGCATTTTAACTGCCACCTTACAAATTTTAGATATGGTCTGCTCGACTTACATATATATATATATATATTATTTTAAACTTATTTTTTAAATTTTTTAGATAGGTACCCCGATTTAAGAGTAGTTCGACTTAAGAGCATGCATCTGGAACAGATTAAATTCATAAGTCGAGGTACCACTGTAATTAAAATAAATAAGCCAAAGAGCTCGTTTAGCTCCACCCACTGGGCTAACAGCGGATCTTGAAAACCCTCAGCCCTAATGCAATTGTTCACCCTGGTATAGTTAGATAGGGTCAGAGCAGCACATCTGTTAAGCGGAAATCCTGCTTTCCTAGTCTGGTCAAGTTCTTACTATTAGTGTTAATCAAAGGAGACACAGTGACCGGCCGACCAGAAAGCATGTGAGATATTCATAAAGATCCTGATATTTCCCCCATATGAGACTACAAAGAAATGAATAATCGAAGGGCAAGGGCAAAACCTAAGTCACAGATTAAAGAGTGGGGGGCCAAGGAGGGAAACCCATACATATGAATGAACGTCTTTCCCTGGCTGAAGGGAATCAGTGTTGCGATCCAGTGTGAATCTGTGTTCTGCCAGTAGTTCACAGTGATCAAGAACAGCTCATTCCACATGAATTCTCCATGTTTATGGTTGGGGGAAAACCCATTGCAATTGTTATCTTTACCTCACAATATATAGTTTTCTCTGTTTGACTTAAGACCTTCTGTTGCCTCCAGTAGAAATTTATCATCATTTACAAAGCAAAACTAGACTATAGGTGATACTTTTATAGGCTGCTAGAAGAAAAATTTAAAACAACAGTTGCTGAGCTTTCAAGAGCAAGCTCTCTTTTTCAAAGCATTTATAGAAGTCCAAACATGGCAAGGGATGTAATTTGCCAGGAGAGAGTTCTTAAAAGTTCACTTGGCAAGATGGACGCCAGGCTTCTTCTTGGAAGGCACAGAGCAGCATGGTCGGATGGGGCTGGACTTTACAGGCCAATTCAGACAAAAAACAGCATGGTATGGGCACCTCCCTCTTGCTTACAACCATCATTACAACCATCATTTGAGCAGATTTGCGCACACATACACACACGATGCGGTGATAACCATAACTAGAGGGCTTTAAGTAGGATTAGGGAAATTCATCAATGCTCATTAGTCACTGTAGCTAGGGGTATTATTATATTCTTGTTCTTCAACCCCAATTCTGGGTGGCTGGTATCAGAAGAGGATGCTAGATAAAACACAGATCTTAGCCTTCTGGGCTCTCGGGATGTTATTGTGAGATGAAACCATGCTGATCTTGTTGTATTTTAAGTAAAACAAAAGACGCCAAATTCCTGCACTTTGGAAAGCAAAATAAGAGAAGTTTGTAGTTAGCAAGATAAATTATGCAAACTGGTGCATTTTGCTGATGCTGTTTGATTTAACAAACCAATTTTAATTAGGTACAAGAAAGGGCTGAAGTGGCGATAGCAGCCAAGTGAAAATGGTACCATGCATGATAAAATGAGATACTCAGTTAGCTACCAAATGACATAATTAGAGTGGAAGTAAGAAAGAGACATAGGGGTGTGGTGGCTCAGTGGGCTAGACTCAGAGCACTGAAACTACTGGCTGCAAAGTCGGCAGCTCGACGGTTAGAATCCCGGGTGCCATGCGGTGGAGCAAGCTCCCACTATTAACCATAGCTCCTGCCAACCTATCAGTTTGAAAGCATGTAAATGCAAGCAGATAAACAGATACCGCTGTAAAAAGCAGGAAGGTAAACAGTGTTCCATGTGCAGAATTGTGTTCAGTCATGCCGGCCACATGGCCACGGACTTGCACAACACTGGCTCTTTGGCATGAAAATGGGGATGAACACCACCCCTAGAGTAGGACATGACTAGCATACATGTGCAGGGGGAACCTTTAGCTTTAAAAAAGAGACATACTAGAGGCAGGTTGAAATAAGGCAGGAATAACAGAATCTTACAATTAAATGTTGCTGTGTAGAATGCTTCTGTTAATGTCTGGTTCTAGTGAGCCAGCCATACCCTGTTTCTGGATATTCCATTTAGAGATGGGTACAAAATAAACTTTTTTTGTTTTGTTATTTGTTATTCAGTTTGTTACGTAACGAAATGAATAACAACCCTAGGGGCAAATTTAACACGAACCAAACCGAACCTAGAAAAATTGGTTCAGTTAGGTTCATTTCGTTAATGGGGGACGGAGATGTCTCCTACCTGGTGCTGGTCTAGAGGTCCTTTCGCGCTGAGCTGCACGGTGGGAGCATGAACCTCATCAGTGCCATCGAGGGACATGATGGGCTCGAGCCTCAGCCCAGCCCCGGGAGGAAAGATAAGCAGGCTGCGTTTAGGCGGCCAGAGCAGTGCAGCTTCGAAACTGCCCCCTTGCGCTCCCCTCCTGAGGCCCGTTATCGTGGGGCCAATCGGGAAGGGAGAAAAGGAGGCCATGGTTAGGTGGCCAAAGCAGCGTGGCTTCAAAGCCGCCACCCCCCTTGGGCCTCCCTCCAGCGGCCCATTATCACGGGGCCAATTGGGAGGGGTGATAAGAAGGAGTCCGTGCTTCGGTGGCCAGAGCAGTGCAGCTCTGATGCCGCTCCCCCTCTTTATTCCTCCCACGCCCGTTCATAGGCACCCCCCACCTCCAACTGCGCTCCAGGGGCCTTGCAGTGGGCGCTGGGGGGAAAGCAGGTAAAATGAATAACGAATTAATGAAGCAACGAAATGAATTTTTCCGCAAAAATTCATGAAAAACAAAAAGAAACAAACTGACCTCCTTAATGAAACGAAACGAAATGAAATGCCATTTTTTTCAATTCGTGCCCATCTCTAATTCCATTACATCTTCCCTCCATTCTTTCAGATTTCTAAGTCCCCCTCCCCATGTGTTTTTGTACTTCTACCCAGCTCAGCGTGCCGGTAAGCTTGCTGATACCCCTTCCTTGCACATGGAAAAATCCTATTTTCCTGAATAATCCATAGTTGGGGAGTAAATCTGACATCAGATGATATAGATAGACAGATAGAGGAAAGTGGACTAAGGAGCCCTTAGAACTGAAGAAGTCTTTCTTCTTCACCAGTGGCAAGCCCAAACAGACCTCTTCTGCTGCTCTTTAAATAGCCGCAGGCTTTGATGCAAGCACCTTTCCTGTCGTAGCCATTGGTGCATGTCAGTGCACGCAGGAAGCTCCTGGATGTACCAGCTGTCCTACTTTTGTTTTGGTCAAGGAGACCGAATGTTCATTTCTGCACAGTTGTACTCAGGTGACTCACTTAACTAAATGGTACAGCCACTGTGGGCCTTCAAGCTTCATGTGTACACTAATTAACTTGGATTTCCATTGTTAACAGTCCTGGAAACAGGTATGCAATGATGAAAAGGCCACTGCGCTGATAGCAAAATCCCCTTTTTCATAATTTAATCACTGTCATTTATCCTGCTCCATATAATCTTTTGAACTAAGCTGGAACCTTTCCAATGAAGTCAATGAGGTTTGAATCTGCCCTTTAGCATGAAAAGTTTTTTTCAGAATGAAGATGAGAGAATATATCCTTTTTAGTACAATAATTCAAATCCAATTCGAATGAAATCTATGAGACATAATAACTGGTTTGTCATTTCCTGCAAATACATCTAATTTGTCTCCGAACAGAGAAGTTCTTGATATTCTCATTATCATTATACTTTCTGGGCTAGATAGTATCCGCTGCAAATTTTATTAATATACTTCTATCTTGTTCATGAGGCTGTTAAATAAGACAGAAACACCATTCCCTGAAGATTGTATCACTTCCTCTTATCCTGAGACACTGATCTTGAAAGTAATTCTGCATTTTAGCTGCTTTATTTATTTTACTTGGGGAAAATAAATCAATCTGGTTAATTTTTTTTTTTGCTGCATGCTACTTTGAAATATTTTTTACATGGGGATTTCAATGGTGGTAGTTTTCTGGAGACTCTAAAACAAAACTATTGGTAGACTGCATTCAGAAACCGAAAATAAAGAGCTGTGATTCTGTTAAGTTAGTCTTAATTCAAGACAGTAGTTTCGTGTTCTACTGATTGACAGGTGTTAGTTAACATAAAGCGGGAATGATTGTGTCAACAATTGCTGCCATCAGGAAAGATTCCTTTTCTTATGTTACACTTTACAAGGAATGCTGCCGTTTTGGGGCTCATTCATTAATCCACACTGAATCTCCATGCATCTGTCCAGTGATAACCTGCTACTTCTTGGTTCAGGGAAATTCCATATTTGAACGATTATGTCGTTAGAATTCTTCCCACCTTGAAAGAATCACGGGATTCTTTGGATGGAGAAGCTTCTCAAACAGATCACATATGTATTAGTGTCTAAGCTATGGGTAGGGGGAATAGCAGACAATTGGATTCAGTCCAGTGGTACAACTGGCCAGCACCAGGATGTATTTTTTATTCAACAGGACCTTCAACAAGACTGCAATATTGGGTAATCTTTTTTCCTTTTATTTGATCCAATTGGCTACACTCAGTGGACTTTTCCAATTTTTATCCCAATCCTCAAATGAAATGCATGGGCTTTCTGCACCACCACCACCACCACCCCGTTGCTGACAAATCAGGGGCTTTTGGCCTCGGCAAGTCACATTGAGGAGAGGTGTGAATGTGTGTACGTGAGAGCCATGACATGTCTTTGGAATGACTGGGACAATTAAAACACCCCCTCCCTTCACTTCGGATGCAGCCTAAGAACATCCAAGCTCCGTGCCTCAAGTAAACTGCCAGGCTTTTTATCATCTTGCCATGGAACCTACATCTAAGAAATAACTCCTGGCAAATCCATCTTTTGCCATGTTATTACTGCTCTGAGGAAGGGGGTTTTGCCCCCGAAATATTACCAATGTTTTGTTATTTTTATAGTAGCCTAAAGGTATCACCTGTTCCACTTTTGTATTTGTTTTTTATTCTAAGGGTTACATGCAATAAGGATTGCCGTATTTATTTATTCTGAGGGCCTCCATATTTACTTACTTACTTACTTACTTACTTACTTACTTACTTACTTACTTA
>JAHTLZ010000122.1:28406001-28429378 GCA_023846285.1 Phrynocephalus versicolor | reverse complement strand
AAATAAATAAATAAATAAATAAATAAATAAATAAATAAATAAATAAATAAATGGCAAGACGTAGTAGTGATCTATTTTATGTTTGCTGGGGGAGGGCATTTATATTTTCCTTGGTGCCTCACCGGGTAGTACTGTTAAGTGCACTGTGGTGACCTAAAACAGTGGCTAATGAAGCCACAGGTACCATGCATGGGCCTTCCAGGAATACTTCATGGGGAGTTCATAGGATGCCAGAGGTACATTTAGGAATGTCTTTTTTTAAAAAAAGGATAAATGAGCTTGTTTTCTCCCAGTTAGGGGCAATGGGATCCATAGGCTAGGTGGGGAACACGTGGCCCCCCAGATGGTGTTGATAAAGCATGACATGTGGAAGACCTTATGCCCCCCTCTCCCACTCTAACCAAACGCAAGATAATCTCATCAGCTGCAGAATGTGCTTTATTTTTGAATCTAACCCTAACCCTTCCAATCCAAACCTAACGAGTCTGATACGGTGTGTTCTATACAGCAGTTCAAAGAGTAATAAATTTAACTTTGAAGAATAACGGATCCGACAGACACTGCAAAAGTAAATCTAATAATGGGTGATGTATCTTCATTGCGATCAATATTATTCAGATGACTCCATATTATAGCATTGTGTTTCCCCCGGTGACCTGCTTCTGAATACACAGCAGTACGGTTTGTTTTATGATGTTTTGGCTGCTGTCGTTTTTATTGTAAATCTGTACTACCCCAAGTGTAATCCCAACCTAGTCATTCAGCAACTCCTAGATTTGATAAGTAGGGTGCAGGGGGAGATATAAAGGTGCTTGAATAAATGGGGAATATAAATAAATTATTTTCATTGTATTTTAGTCCCCCCTCACCTTCTGCTTACTCCTTTTACTTCATGGACGTATTCTTCATTTCATGCAAAGGAGACATTATATATTGGGTCACTGGTAAAGATCATTTGGTAAACAACAAAATAGCATTGTTTCTCCCATTCCTTATCCTTTAAGAACTTTGCTGACTGACTAAGAAGTAACATTTGGAATGTAATCCATACAAGGCTATGCAATCTTCTGTTTTTGTAAAAAAAATGTTTTCTTGTTTGTTTGTTTGTCTCATTTATAGGCCACCTTTCTCCTGACAAGGTGACTCAATGTGTTGGAAAAGTAGAATTACAAACACATTAAATCACACAATTAAGACAATTAAAATATGATAGCTGTTAAAATATATTGAATGACTTGGGGGTGGAATTAAAGTTTAATAACTCAACTAAAATGGCATTCTGGGATGAAGTTGTGATGATTAAAAGCCTGCCTGAACAAGTGGGTCATCAGTCGACAGGCTTCCAGGGCCTGTAGGAGCACCCAGAAATGGTTTCCGGCAAACTGCATCACTGGAAACCATTTCTGAGGCCTCCAACAGGCCCGGGAAATCTGTTGGAGGTCTATTCAGAGCAGTGCTGGGCCTCAGGTAAGTGTTGGAGGCCCCACATAGGACCCCCAGTCCCGACCCAACCCAGCATCTGCATATTGTAGATTTTCCATGATTGTGGGTCAGGTCGGGTCCCTAACCCCTGTGATAGGCAGGGGATTACTGTATATGGCTACAAATTACACTTTATTATTGTCTCATTAAAAACACAGAAAAAAATCCTGTTGTTAGTCCCATGCAAACCTGATTCCACAGCTAGGTGCCGAAACCATGGTGTGGACATGGACTTCTAGCCATCTTCTTTTATAAGTTTTGGCATTTTGTGTGTACAGTATGTGGTCTATGGGGCCTCAGAACGAATTGTCTGTGTTTCCATAATTTCTTATGGGGAAATTAGCTTTGCTATAACAGTGTTTGGTTTACAGACATGCTTCTGGAACAAATTATGCCTGTAAACCAAGATATTGTTGTACCCAGTTCCCTTTATCTATGCAAATATGAATACTGATTTTAAAAGAGGAAAACTATTTTGACATCGAAATGAATAAAGTAGTAACATTACTTGTACAGTGTCATGTGTGGAGCATCTCTGAGACCAGCTTGAATATGTATGAAACATTGCTTTGTAAAATGGAAGGAATGCCTACGAGAATACAGGAACTTGTTTATCAAAATGGTTGAGGTAGAGATTCAAAAGCACAAAGTTAGAGAGCCTAGAAATGCAATACAGAACCAGGATGGAATGAGAATGACAGTGGGATATGGAGAAGAAGACTGCTGGAAATAAGACTGACAGATTATTCTTTGTCAGATGTGATATCTAAATAAGCGACTGTTGCTCCCCCAGAGGTTTTGCTCTGCAATGTCCATCAGTCCTCGTCAGGATAGCCAGTGGTGATTAATTGTGGGTATTGTATCACAAATACAGGTGGGCACGAAATGATTATTTTTGTTTCATTTTTTATTTTTCATTTAATTTTGGAAACAAAACAAACTGGAAATTGTCCATTTGCTGTGTTTCGTTTTTTGTTAGGTTTCCCGTAGGAATGCATTGAGCCATGCATTCCTATGGGAAACCACTTTAAACAACCCATGTCTTCCCACCTCCCGGGAATGGTGCGGGGTTGAAAAACTTTTTTTTAGCACCTGAAGCAAGTGCTGATAGCTGCAGTCGCTGCTTGCTTCAGTGGCTAATTGTTTTTTTTTTAAACCTGCACTTGCCACCCCAATGTGCCTGATTTTGGGGGGAGGAGTGTAGGGTTTTTAAAGATTTTTTTTTTAGCCGGGATCACCAGTTTTGCTTCAGACTTGCCGCATTTGTTTTTTCTGCCGCCTTGCCCCCCCCCCTCGCCTGCACTGGGGGCTGGTCCAGTTGGCTGCCTGGCTCTCGGCTGGCTGGCTGGTTCCCGTCTGGATGCTGGGTGTGGTCATGGTGGTTGCGGCAGCTTCCTGGTTTTGGCGGTGCCTGGAGGTGCTCGACAGTTCCTGGCAGCTCCAGTGGAGTGTGGTGGCAGCAGATGCAACAGTTTCTCCTGACTAGTAAGTGGTGTAGTGGAGCAGTGGTGGTGATGGCAGCGGGGTCCTGTTGGGCAGTTCCTGGTGGTGGTGTTCAGCTGGCGTTTTGGCCGGTGTTGTTGGCGTTTCTGGCTCCTCTTGGTTCCTTGGTGGTTCTTTGGTGCTCTCTGGCTCTGCCCAGCTTGGGCTTCAGCTTTGCTGGATTCAGTCTGGCTTAAATTCAGAGGTGGACTGCCAGGAGTGGTCATCTGGTCTCCTGGTCCTGCTTTACATTGGACTGTTGTTGGGAAGCTTGGGGTGACTGCCTGCTTCCCTGGTTCATCTGCAGCCAGTCCCGAGTTTTTAAAAACTGTTTTTTAGCCCCCGAAGCAAGTGGAAGCTGCAGCCATTGCCCCTTGTTTCAGGGGCTAAAACAAGCTTCAAAATCTCCATGCTTTCTTCCCCAATTGGGCACATGGGGGGGGAGGCATGGGTGGTTTAAACTTTTCTTTAAGCCCCCGAAGCAAGTGGCGATGGCCACTTAAACACCATGTGTCATTCCCCCAACACACCTAAAGAACAGTAAAAAAACAACAACCATAAAAGTAAAACACAAACAATTAAACACATAAAACATAAGAATGATTTTAAAAAATCATTTCAAATGAAACAAAAAACGAAACAAAAAAATGAAACAAAAATGCCATTTTAGCATTTCATGCCCATCTCTAATCACGAACATGTAGAAACAACAGATCTGCAGTGCAGCCCTGCCAACAGTTATATTCACTTTAATAGTCCAGTGACCAGTACTGGGGGACTGGGACTATTTGATGGCCTCATGAGCTCATCGCTAGGTAAGGAGAGCAAAGTCAAAGAATCGCGAATTCTTATGTTAATTGGGGTAGAAGTTAAAGCATCAAGAATTATATCAACATGGCCATGTTCTAAGGGAATGGAATATGGTCAGGCCTTCTTTGCTTTGGTTCAACTTATACATAACCTTGTCTTTTAAAGCAAGTGTTCTACTCACCCTTTGGGGAATTACTTCCTTTTTGAATGGTAGCAATACATAGACATCAATTACTGAACAGCTGATTATTTTTAAAGAAAAAAAAGTAAACAACGAACAGAAACATAAGTCCTTGGAGTCACCTACACAAGCAAGCTAATTTTTCCCAGCCAGTTGTAGCTGAATGTTAAAAGAAATACCCAACCAAAAGGAGAAGAAATTTAGGCCGATTTCATTAAAAGACAAATGTTCCATATTATCCGGTACTCAGAAATTGACCTTTTCCATGGGGTGTAAGTTTGCTGCTAACATACTGCTAAACATTTTCGCCAGCCAAATATATTCATATATTTTCCATCAAAAACTAGTCCCAACTACGGAATTGGGGGCGGGGAGGGGCTAGAAACACAATTTTATGTGATTATTGCTACATTATTTCATCCATTTAGGTAAAAGCCAGAAGCATTGACCTCAGACTTTCAAACAGGGTTAGGATTAGAACTATAGCATCATTTTATAATAGTATTATTTCAAAAATAAAAAAGGACAAAGGACAAATAAAAGGACAAATAAAAAAGGACAAAGCACAGTGTACACTATTCTTTTAACTGGGTAGATAACACAGCAACCTTTAATCAGTCATTAATAATAGTGCCTTCAACCACTATTTGATACTGGGATAAACAGACAAATCTATTAGGTAAAAGTTACCATCCTACATACTTCCTCTAAGACTTCTCATGCTTGAGGTCATGTCAGTGCCTGATAAAATGATATATTTCTGTGCTATATAGTATAACGGTGAATACAATGAAACTATTAAAAGATGGCAGTCATATTTTATTGCCCAAGGTATTTTGTTGCCTGCACCAAATGATAAAATGGCACCCTCTCATATTCCACATACCATATATACTCAAATATAGGGCAAGTATTTCAGCCCTTATTTTGGGCCGGAAAAAAAAGGCCCTTGACTTATATTCAGGTGAAGGAGAATCGGTGGGTTTTTAAACACTTTTTTTCTCTCCTGTGAAGCAAGCGCCGGTGTCCACCATTGGCACTTGCTTCAGGAGAAAAAAAACCTTTAAAATTGGAGGAAGAGGAGGAAGAGGAGGAGGAGGAGGGAGGGAGGGAAGGAAGGGAAACCACTGCAGCAACAGCCCCAGCTGCCACCAGCAGCAGCTTGGGAAAGGCAGCAGAGGGAAATATTTACTTGAGTTATAGTCAAGTCAATCAATTTTCCCACTTTTTATACTCGGATTGACTTATACTCGAGTATATATGGTATATAACCCTCCTAATGTGACTGCTGAGTCTGCAGTTCTGCTGATGAGGCAATGCTGTCCACCACACTTGAGGGAAACACCCATATATATAAGCAGAAGCAGTAGCCTAGAATCAGCTGCATAGAATGAACAACTCTGCCTTCTAATGTTTACTTACTGTCCTCCCTGCAGCTACCTGAGGTGGCTACCTGACTCTACTCAATTGTATAGATAGGCCTTCCAAGAGCCCAGAGGAGGTCTGCACCCTTTCATATTGTGAGGCTTTCCAAACACTTGGGAAGTGGTTTAAAATATTTTAAAGTAAAGAATGGTACTGGAGAACTTTCAGATCCAACTCAAATGGAAAAACACAGTGAAAGGTTAAAATGTAGGACCATAGACTCTTGGCTGAGATGAGGACCACCTTGAGATCCAGGTCAAATGAGCCAGTTGCTCCTCTTGGCTGTGTAGGTGTTTTGGTTAATGAATATATGGAACGTACCTCCCACCCAAGAAAGTAGAAGGACTCAGAGTCTGGGCTGAATTTTAACAATTTAACAGCAATAGAAATATAATAGAGAATATGGAAACTTCCCAGTTCAAACAACTCACTTCAGAACAAATTCATAAGCTTTATTTATTTATTTATTTATTTATTTATTTATTTATTTATTTATTTATTTATTTTTGTATAGTGGCCAGAAATATATGTCACTAATGTGTAAATAAGGAAAGATCACATTAAAGGAATGGGGGGGGGGGAGGAATACTTTTGCCACTTTAAATAGAAAACTCAAAGTGTTTAATGTCACCAGACTAATCACAATGTTTCAGAACGACCATGATTTCTGCTCTGATTTCTGTATCTTTGGCAGCATCTCTCTGGTAGAAATTATTATTATTATTATTATTATTATTATTATTATTATTATTATTATTATTATTATTATTATTATTATTATTATTAAGGTAATGGTTGGTTGACTCAGCCTTCCATCCTTCTGAGGATGGTAAAATGAGTACCCAGCTTGCTGATGGCGCAATATGTAGCCTGTATAATGTAATTACAAACTGTAAACTGCCCAGAGACTACTTGAAGTGGTATGGGGCGGTATATAAACAGAACACTTTATATGCGTGCACAAAACACACACTGTGCCAAATAGGTTAATGCTACATGAACAGAAATGGGTTACAGGCAGCTAGAGCTTCTACCAAAGGTTAGAACTGTTAGAAGGAACCTGCTTCTATAATAGGAAATTAAAGAAAGTAATTGCAAATTATAGAAGGTCATTTGGAATTCATAGTGGCAGCTGGTTTTCTCTAATAGATTTAATTAATCAGAATGTAAGGGCATATTCTTGGTATGCCTGTTAAGCTCTTAAAAAGTTAACAGAGATTTGTAATTTTTCACTGGTCCTTTTCGTTTGGACCAAGTGGACTTCCCAGCCCTCCTAAATTTACATGTTTATAACTTTCTCCACTTTCCCATTTGATTTTCATTTAGAATTTTGTGCCTGCAATCTCTGCCACGGCCTTCTCTCTCTCTCTCTCTCTCTCTCTCGCCTCTCCCTCTACGTCTCCCCTGCTTCACCCTTTCCCCTTCATTGCATTCCTCCCCACTCCTAATTTCTTCCAGTGTTTCTTTATGGATGCTGCTTATTATTACAGTTCGTTAATGAGATATCCCCCACAATGAACAAAAGGACTGGAGAAGTAAGGAGATGGATGATTAGAGCAAGAAGAGAAAAAAAGAAACAGCTGAGCATTGCTGCTAATTTTTAATTACTTCCCATCCCCAGTTTTAAAATCTCTGTGCTTCAGCCTGCATCTACAGGCCCAGCAAATCCAGGGCCACAGGGTGTAATGCAAGCTGATTTTTCTTTGTTTTCTCTAATTAGGCCTCTCTTTCTTCTCTCACTGCAGGATGCCTATTCTTTAGTTAACAGTAGAAATGGTAACAGTCTGAAGCAGACTATTCGCAAGTAGGTTGTGGGGAAATGTATGGGGCACTATATATTCAAGGCCGCATGGTCAGCAATCAGGCTGCTGGTATAAAATTATTTTCCTTCTATTTCCCCTGTCTAGCAAAAACTCCTTAGTAGCTCTGCAGTTAGGTACCTCAGGATTGTTAAGATTACAATTGGTGCCACATTTCGTGCTTTAGATTATGGGTATTTGTACACGACCCCTAAACTCCGCCACAAATGGCTGCCAGCTCCGGAGCTTACAATTGTTTCCCCACCAGCTCCAGAGTTTGCAGGAAATTAAGTGTGACCACGCCCACCTAAGTGCATCCCAGTGCACTTTTCATGTACCTGCTCTCGGAGGGTGAAAATCCCCAGACCCGGATGTAATCTGGTGAGTGCTAGGCTCTCCTCGCTTCTGTTTGGGTTTTTTTTGCCTCCCACCCTTTTAAGAGAAGGAATCAGGATGACGACGGGCGGCTTCGGAGGTGAGCCTGCATTTTTTCCTCTCTTTTTTCTTCCCCCACCTCACGCAGGCAGGAGCAAGGAAGTGCGGAGGGGTGGGGACGCAGGAAGAGCAACGAACCCCCAAGATCTCTGGTCCGAATTTAAGTGGCCAGCAGATCTTAGGGGTCATGTGAAAAGGCCCTATGTTCCCCTTTTGTGTACTGCATTGTGTGGTTATTCTGCTTTGCAAGTGGCACTGCTTTAGGGCTCCATGGTGCTGTGCTCTCACGTGTGGAAATCCTGTGGGTTAGGAAGGGAGTCAGTAGGAAAGTGACCAAATCTGCTAGCACTCTTCTGGCACGCAACCACAGTTGGATGGTACATAAGATTTTATTATGAAAAGCTATCAATTCTCTGAATTCTTTTTGAACATTCTCAAGCTCGGAAGTCAAACTATTAAGTATTAAAAGTCTGAATTCACCTCCAGACCTCATGACTCATTTTGTTTCTTATTAATATAACCTGGTTTGGGTGCTTAGTGTTGCTAAGAACTGTAAACTGCCCAGAGACTACTTGAAGTGGTATGGGGTGGTATATAAGCACAACACTTTGCTTTGCTTTGCTTTGTGTGTCACAAAAGCATTTATTAAATCAACAAATATTTTGGATCCAGGGAACAGGGGAGGCCAGGAACAGAGAGAAAGGGATGTAAAAAGTAGAAGAACAGGATCCCTGCATTGCCCTTTGATTTTGGATTAAGCAATGCTCTTCTCCATCTTTCTCCATTTCATTCATTCATTCATTCATTCATTCATTTGATGGTGCTGATTAGAATATATAAAGGATAAATAAAACATGGTCAATTCATGGAAACTTGGAAACCTTTACCTAAAATATATGAATGACTTAATTGAGAAGAAACGTTTTTAGGAAATAATCTAGATTCTTGGTCTCTCATTATTTTTTAGGATGGAATTTGAAGACTTAAATGTAACCCTGTTAAATTATGTAAATAGCTGGTGCCTAACGTGGTTAATTAATTAATAAGTAAGATTACAATGAACATTACTGTGTTGTATTAAGGTTTCTCTTGTCTTTTTTTCTTTTTTCTTTGTTAATAAAATTATTAAAATAAAAATAAATATTTATTCAATTTATATACTTCCCATCTGGCAGGAAGCCACTCTGATCTTACATTGTTCTTGATGCTCCTCTACCAGAGGAAAGCCCTGATCAACGTGCAAAAGAAGCCTCCAGGAAAGGATGGAGGGAGGGGCTTTGGAGGGGCAATGGGCACAGCCATCTTTGGCTTCAGTTTAAAAACTAACTCTGCCCTTAATCCCATTATAGTCCTGCTCTCCATTCTCTTCTGGTGGCCAGACCTGTCAAGTGTCACATTTAGGGTGGGACATTCATGGTTCAATCACTCCTTCCCTCCGTCTTCCCGAAAAAATTATTTTTCCCTGAAATGTACCCCATTTCCGGTGCCGGGTGGTGGGAGGAGGCTGAGCTCCTGATGCTGCTGGGTGGCCATGCGGCTGGCCTCCAGGTGGCTCGCCAGAGAGCACTTCTCCCTGCACAACCCCTAACCCACACCCCACCAGCTCTCTGGATCTATATATCCCATAGAAAGCTGAGACACCTAGGTCACAGTGAGCATTCTGAAGGCACCACAAGGGATTCTGGGAAGCCTGTATGCAAATGAGGCTCCACCCCCTAGCCAAAGGGCCCAGCTGCCTGCGTCCCGCCTCCTTGGAGCTGCCAGTCCCGGGCAGCTGTGGGGAACACTTGACAGCTATGCTGGTGGCTACTTTAGAAAGCTGTTTAGGGCTTTTCTCTGATGGTTGAGGGAAAAGATAGGACATTAAAAATAAAATGAAACAGACTTGTAGACCTTGCCATTGTAGACCTTCTGAGGCTTTACATGTTTCCATCTCTCTATTTGAATGGGGTCTTCACAGAGAACTAGAAAGGCACAAATACTGTCACAGACCTGAAAATAGGACTGGATCTAAACGTCGCCTTAAGGGCACAAGGTGGTTTGGCCTTGATCTGTGTGTCCTTTAGTCAGCCCCAGAGCAAGACGGTATCCTCTACAAATGCATAATTATTATTGGCAACATATTACTATACTACGAATATGCTGCCAATGCATATTAATAGTATCATTATGAAGGTAAAATATTCAACACGGAGGTTCGGGTCTGACTGAGTTTATTGTAGCATGCAGCTTTTTGGTAAGCAATTTTCATGGAAGAGTAGCTATGATGTAAACATTTTCCTTCTTGACATCACTGAAGCATGTTGTGAATTTCCCAGTTCTTGAAGCTGTTTTGTGTGTTGTTCTGTTGCATTTTATAGTTGTTTTGGATTCCCTGTTTAGTCCACATAATTATTCCTCTTGGTTTTCAGGATCAGACCAGTATGAATCAATATGCTTATTCTATTTAAGATACAGGACTAGTTGCAGAAAAAAAATTTCATCAATTTGGTCTTTTAAAAAATAAACAACTTAATTTTTAATAGGCCCATGCCTATTATTAGATGAGCAAGGGAAAATTCCTTTTTAAAAAGAAAATAAAATAGCCTAAGTGTTCAGATCATCATGCAAACTCTTGGCTTCTAGAAAGCACACAATGCGAGCTGCAATATTCCACTGTGTGTGTGTGGCATTCATGCAGCAGGTACTTGTCACTGGCATTTCAGTGTCTGAAAAGTTTCTGCAGATTGGCCAAGGAAAATCTGGCACGAAAAATGGAGTCCTGCCTTGTCTTGTACAGTTCAATGCACTTCTGTCTGTCAGGACCTCTCTTAATGGAAAGTCCTGTGATTTATGCAGCTTGGCAAGAAGTGCACTGTAGCATCACTTCCACTCCTAAGGGACCAAAGCCTGCTCTTCACTCTGGACGTTCTATCCCTCTCGTGCCCTTCTGTGGCCCTCTGGTCACTCCAACAACATGTTTCATGTAAGTTCAAGGGATGAACGGATTTCAAGGCTAGAGAGCAGAGAATGTCTGTCTGTCTGTCTGTCTGTCTGTCTGTCTGTCTGTCTGTCTCTCTCTCTCTCTCTCTCTCTCTGTGTGTGTGTGTGTGTGTGTGTGTGTGAGAGAGAGAGAGAGAGAGAGAGAGAGAAGCAGATGGAAATACACCGCTTGCTTTCTTTCCCTTTCTTTGTGTCTCTTAGTAGGTGGAAGGAGAATGCTTTCTCAAAACAGGGGCGTTATATTTCAATGCTCTTTTTGTTTGCATCCTCCTATTTTCTCCTTTATCTCCAGAGAGGCAGGATTGGGGAGGGTAAAGTGCTATAGTGCTTCAGTATAATGATAGAAAACACAAGTAATTCCCTGAGTTCCCCAGGCCAGTGAGTTATGGCACGTCTGAAGAACCCAGTCTTTGCTAGAGATAAAATGGCACATGTGCACAGCAGCTGCAATCCTTTGACATTCACAGATTTGTTTGTTCATTACAGCTACTTGGCATTCAAAGATCTAATTACTGCCGAGCTATAGCCAAGCCTCTCCAATCCTGCACTCTATGGGGCTACAGAACATCCATTGAGTTCTGCAGCCATGGACTTTCCCCCGATACATTTCATCCTTGAGAAATTAATCAGGGACTGTATGGTGCCTGTGTAGAAGGCACGGACCTTTAAAGCCCATTGCTTGCTCCCATAAAATGTTCCCAGTCTCACTGTATGCAAGGTCGAGTTTCTGAATATTTTAATAGCAATGAAGATAAAAAGTCCAACCAATTCTGAGCCAAAATAGACCCACTGAGTGACTGAGTGACTGAGTGAGTGAGTGAGTGACACTTTTTAAGTCATTAAGTGATGTAAGTTCCAATGATCCAATGAGCTGATCCAATTTATTCTGAACAATTGGGACTAACCATTCAAATTAGCTTCAACAATTAATCTTAACACACTCTCCTTGCCTTCACCTCCCTCGTGCCCTCCATTGGATTACTCCATTTTCAATGCATTCCTATGGGAAATTTGTATAAAGGAAAATTTGCTTAACATAATTTCATTTGGAACAAATTAATTACTTTATACAAGGTACCACTGCACAGACTCAGTGTTGTTGTCCAGAATGGGATGCAGGGTAAGCTGAATCACATTAGCAACCAAATTTTGTGGGTACAGAAAGTGATTTTCAGAGTTTGTTCCTCACATGTGTGGCATGTCATCACCTGCAGATTGCAGTGCCAAGCAGTGGTCCGCATGGGCAAATAGTTTGTCACAGATTAATTTTAGAAAAAAGGGGACATTAACGCCCCTTGATGTCACCTCCAAAACAAATTTTCATCACCTGCTGATTCTCTGCCAAATGCGTGAGCTGTTACTGTTAGAAAATCAACCATAGTTCAGGCATCTGATTTTTTTGTGGGTCTACTAAGCATACTTAAAAGAACAAAAGGAAGTATCAAAATGGATGTTATATATAATATAAATTTAGAACAGCAGAGGGTGTGTGTGTGAAATCGAACTGCCAAGTTCTGACTCCACAACCAGAGACCTAAGCCATATTTTTGCAGCAGAAACACACACAAAAAGAGCAAAATAACCTGGAAAGCCATTTACTGCCCTAGTATTATCAACATTTATTACTGTATCTAGTAGAAGAAACTTGTACTAAGATGATCTTTGTTCCAAAGCCTGCACAGACACTAACTGCTAATAATTTCTCCTTTATAGCTCGGTCTAAAGATAATTATAACCATCCACAAATAAACAGCAAGTGCCTGAATGGCAATAGGTCATTGGATTAAGTAAGAACCTTTCCCTTCTAGAATAAAGGTGCAGTCTTCGCAACAGTGTACCTTGCAGTTGAACATAATTTGCATGCAATGACCTTATCACAGCCTTTCAATTCCCAGAAGTACATATTAACGAGCCAAGCAGACTTTATATAGAACACATATCTCTAGCAGTGAATAATAAAACTGGGCTTTCTTCAGAATCCGCACATCAGAATACCATGTGTTCAAGGAGAAGGAAAAAATGTTGCAAATATTTTTTCAGTCATATTAGAGGATTGGTGGGGAACCCAGAACCCTCCAAATAGGACTACTCCTATGACCTCTTACCACAGTGACATTGGCAGGAGCCAATGGTCATTGAAAGAGAATAGCTATGAAACAAAAGAGGCCTGAGAGCAAAATAATCTGGTTTCTGCTACATGTTCATGCCAAGTCAATGAAAAAATCTCTACAGGACCAAGCTTCTCTGAAAGTACTCTTGTCTAGAATAGAGGAGGGCCTTAAAGAAGGTTAACGAAGTTGGCTATAAATACATTGCAAAAGTTATGCGCAAACATTCCTTTGGAGCTTCTACAAAAAATGATTGCCAGCATTTCCATGTCTTGTACGAAGATTGCTTTTCCGTATTAAAAATTAAAAATTAAGGTGGAACATATAGGATTTTGCAAGTAAGTAGGGATGGGCATTTCGTTTTGGAACCAGTAGGTTACAGAATGAACCATGCAAACCCAGGTGGTCCTCGGAACCCAGCTGATACATGCAGATCCAATTGCTTTATCTTTCTCTGTCTCAAGAAGGGTTAAAATCCAGTGAGGAAGGACGCTGCGAAATCATCTTTCCTGCTTTGTGCTGCTGGCCAATCAGAGAAGGAAGCAGGATGATGCCTGTCCTTGCCCAGTTCCTGATTGGCCAGCATCGCATATCTAGTACAGATGACATTGCAGCATACTTCCTCATTGGATCATAACCCTGAGCGAGACAGAGAAAGCTAAAGCCATTGAACATCTTGTAATCTATAGAGAGACCTCTTCAGTACACTAAAGAGATTGTGTATCTTGAATAGTCGACATTTACCTGAGCAAAAACTGTCATGTTGTAGCATCACACACTGTTCTTGATACTGTCAATACTGTTTTTTTGGGCAGTGAAGACTCCCAATCATACCCAATTATTGCACTGCAGCACTATTCAGGGGCTTATGCTCTATAGACATTTAGTACTAATTAATTCCATCTTAAGTCCATTCCACTGCATTATTCTAGAGTGCATCTTGTTTTGCTGTGATATGCTGCTTACAAAGAGAGACATCCGGAAATGACTTTTCAAATTTTGTCTTCTGAAGGTGCAACACATTAGATTTAGAAACCAACAGAGGACACACTCTCCTGCCTGTGCAGTCTGTCTGACTTTGCATTCACTGTTATTAGCTAATCACATTTAATTGCCGTGCAAAACAGATAATTAAAATAAACAAATAAACACCCACAAACAACAGAGAGTGAAAATGCGGATTCCATTTAGTCATGCAGACTCACATGCTATGAACTAATCTTTCAAACCATATTCTCTGGTTGGTCTGGCTTCCTTTTGCTCCTTCAAGTTTGTTTAAAAACCACATCAAGTTTGCCTCTACAGTGCTATCACAAGAGAACATGGTATCTGCACAGTAGCCTTAAGTGCTACAATAATAATAAAAAATGGCACATTAAGAAGGCTGTTTAAATACCCTCACTGCTAAGTACTTAAACCTCCTTACAGCTACTGGAAGCCACATGAGTGAATGATGTACTATGATCTTTTACCTGCCAGCTAGAAAGGTTAACTGCAAAATATTGTACAGTTAATTCTGTTAACAATGAACTTAAAAAGGATCAGTAATTATTCTGCCTGGTATAACAAGGGGCTGAATGCTGCAACCTGATTGAGATGGAGAACTCCTCTTTGACAACATGTAATTTAAAGGGCTCTGACTATTTTCCTGCTCAGCTTGAATTATATATTAGATATGTAAAGATGATTCCCTCCCCTTCCCCAGTCCTAAAGCAACAGGTCCTGCAAAACGTGTCTTAGACAATGGAGGGGCCACACAGTGAGTAAAAGCCACTTGATGTTGATGTATGTTTTCTTAGACTAGAGATGAAAAATTTCTAGAAATTTTGGTGGAAAGTGTGGGGGAGGGGTTGAATTGTTTCCCCCTGGGTTTTTTCTGTTTTTCTCCAAAGTTTTTTTCCATGGCTTCACAATTTCCAACAATTTTACATCTCTAGCTCAGACCTAAATCCTACTAAGTTCAATGGGTCTTCCTATAAAGTGCGTATAGAGCAGGGGTGCCCAGACTTTTTGTAAGGAGGGCCAGATTTGGTGGCTGAGAATGTGTCAGGGGCCGGTTGCTCCCTGACCCTGCCACCCCACTGCAAGCCCCACCCACTGACCGCAAATGCGCCCAACCTCACAATGTTCCCGGCTATGCCGGTGGTGGTGGCCCGCCTGCGCGCCACCCTGCGCGCGTGAGCCTAGCTTCACAAGGTTCTGGGTGATGCCGGTGGCGGCGGCCCACCTGCGCACCAACCCTGTGCGCATGCCCAGCCCAAGCTTCCCGGCAGTGCTGGTAGTGGTGGCCCGCCCCCTTGCCCGCTCACCCCACAAGCTTCTGCTCACCAGCCGGCAGGCCAGCCCAGCCCCTCAAGCTTCCCGGTGGTGTCAGTGTTGGCGGAAGATTTTTTTTAAAAAAAAAATGGGGCGAAGGAGGGGGAGGGAGGGGTGGGCCAGCCAGCTGCGGGCCACTCAGAATGGCCTGGCGGGCTGGATTTGCCCCCCCCCCGGGCCGGACTTTGGGCAGGCCTGGTATAGAGGATTCTAGTCCAAACTTTTTAAAGCACATGCGATTTCAATAGGAGTTAGCAGCTTATGCGTTTATTATAGAATGAAAAAGGACAAATCTGTTCCTTTTGTCTGCTTTGCAGTGACACAGTCTCTACTTTGTGCATGATTATTTGCATATGGATCTACTGGCTTCAATGGAGCCTGTTTCCAAGTAAATATACAGGGATTCAAATTTAGACACCACCTCCAAGTATCGCCACATTGTGACTTAGAAGACTAATCTTGTTTAGGCATTAAAAAAAAGGATTGATTTTAAAATGTGAGCAAGGAGACAGATCTACTCCCACCCTTTGCCTATTTCTAGCATCTGAAAAAAGAGGATCTGAAGAGGGGAGAGAAAGTGTTCACGCCTGTGGTCACTCCTGTCTCCGCACCATTGGGAATTCTGATTTTTCGGGATCCTGAAGCATATGGAGGTACTCCAGTTGTGGCATAAACTTTTTTTTCTTCAGACAGTCCAGCTATTTAGGGCTCAATCTCTCTCCTTTTCACATGTACCCTTTTAAAAAATGCCTGAACAGAGCTAGTGGTATCTCCAAACTTCTTACCATTACAATTGAATAAATTGAACAGGATCCCAAGTTCACTCAAGTTTGGGTACATCTAAACATTATTTCTTACTCAAAATTAAATTAAGATGTTGAAGGAGGAAACAATAGATATTAGCAATGCACAAGTCAGATAAGAAGATACTCTTAGCCTTGGAAGCTCTGGAAAATGCAGGTCTGTATAATGGAATCATGTATCCTCCTCCTCCTCCTCACTGAACTGGAGAGTAGAAGGAACCCACTGGATCATAACAGTCCAGCCTCTGTTAAGGAGGCACTGTGGGGAATTGAACTCCCAACCTCCAACTCCATAGACAGAGATCTAGAGGACTGAGCTACCCAGCTCTATGCTCTGTTTAAAGGTTTGGTTTTATATATATATATATATATTTCCCTAATAATAATGTTGTGTGTGTGTGTGTGTGTTGCATCGTTACAGTTGTGACCGACTCTTTGCGACCCCATGTCCATGGAGTTTTCTTGACAGGAATACTGGAGTGGTTTGCCAGTTCCTACTCTAGGTGCCTACAGACACTGGTATTCCCTGGTGGCCTCCCATCTAAGTACTAACCAGGGCTGACCTTGCTTAGGTTCCGAAATCAGGCTGACCCTGCTTAGCTTCTGAAATCAGGTGAGATTGGATGTGCTCAGGGCACTTAGGCAATATAATAATGCTGCATAAGTCTATATAAATTTGACCTGCAAGCATTAGGCAGTCACATGAAAAATGCCTTATCCAAGGTTTGAAAAACAAAGCAAAGCAAAGAGGAATTTACTTGTGCATTTAATTAAAATACATAACCAGCAAGAAGGCTCCCTGAGTTACAAATTACCTATTAATAGGGAATAGTCAGTACTAGGATTAGAGTTCTAGCTTCATATCTACTTTGTATGCTTCTGTTTGCAGGGTGTTCAGATAAATGGCTGAACAATCAGCCATAATGCAATTTAATGTCACCTTCCATGTAGTTTTCACCACCCACTTCAACACAAGTTTACATTTCTATAATTTTCTTTTTTGGAAGAATCTAAAATGCAGGTCCAGAAACCTTGGCAGATGGTGTTTTGAAGGATAATGCCAGGTAGCTGGTGTGAATTGCACATTAGCATTCTTTCCAGGATTCATAGGCAGCTCACCTTAGTTTCTTTTTAATATTCACATATGTTCACCTGCAGCTACACTCAGGAAGAAAAATAGCACAGTGCTGGTTTAGTAAAACATGTGTGCCATTCAGTGCTGAATTCCAGTCTTCACAGGGAAACCAGATGTGAACATATCTTTGGAGAATTCCATTTATTTTGAGCTTTTAAAATACTGTAGTTTAATTTTTCCCCTATTCCCCACACCTTTATTTCTTCCTCTTTTTTTGCTTTCTAGATACTCTATTGTGTTTCAGTAGATAGTTCCCCCTGCTGGGAAAAGTTTAAATTGCACACATAAAAGTACAGTATGTCCTTTTGGAAGGGAAAAAAAAGAAAGAATATGCCTCTCTTGGGTATTAAAACAGTCTGCTATGAAGGAAATCTTTTGCAAATCTTATTTCTTAAAATCAATACATCTTTCTTTTAAGAACTGCAGATTTCTCAACTAAGAATATTTGTAATGCTATCTAAAATGTTTTGAAGATAATCTGTCATAAACAAATTCAGTTGGTACACTGATGTATATTTGTGTCCTCTTTCTCCTTGCCCTTATATAGTTATTATGTACCATAAATTCTCTCAAGTCTAAAAATATGGAATTTTAATCTATACCTGTCAGAATCTATTCATATTTGACTTCACAATATGATATATTATGTTGGGGAGCCATACAGCAGTATACAAAAGAATGCCTACAAATAGTATACATTACTAATACAGAGGAGCACATGACTTAAGGATAAACTCAAGGAGGGTTTTTAAAAAATATGGCTGTGCTTCTGTGTCTGAATTTTTTTTCCTGAGGCCAATTGTTACACCTAACACGACACTGTTACACGCACACCACTTTGCAAAGTTTTGCTTAGCAGCACCTCAAAGAAGTAATTCAGCAATCTTGCTATAAACCCAAAGAGGTCTATCATGATTGTTCATTGCTCAGAAAATTTCCCTTCCATATTCTAGAAGGACAGGGTAAATGCAACATAAACTTGACAAAGTTAACTAATCCAAGCCAACAGCAGAGTGGGACCAAAGCATTGCTGAGTTACAGAAACTCCAGCGGATCCATCTCTTTCATCAACAGGAGACTGGGCAGGGGGACTAGAAAACCACAGCAAAATATAGTTTTAATTGGAAAGTCTGCTGTTGTATAAATACATCAGGAACCTGCAAGTTTCACCTGCCACACAAATCAAACTTGAATGGTGTACTTAATAAAGAGGGAATGCATTTTAATAATAATAATAATAATAATAATAATAATAATAATAATAATAATAACCTTATAGAAACGAAACATTTCCATGGAAATTAGCGAGTATTAATGGCCCCAATCCTGACCCATCTTTAATAAATGGGTGACGTTCTGAAATGGATACATTTCACACACACGCACAAGGGGTTACTGGGAAGAGCAAGTCGCCCAATGCAGTGCAAAACAGAGCGAAGGAGAATCTTCGTGTTCTCCCACTTGCCGACAGAAAGCACAGAACCAAAACACAAGCCCAGGATGGCGCGATCCAATGCCGGTCTCAATTTGTACAATGCCGCCTTCCTCTTTTCCGAGTCCAGCCTGGTTTACCGTGCAGCACTGCTCCAGAAACCTGTCCGCTTCTCTAACTTACCCTTGCCGTTCGCAGCAATGCAAAACACGCCCCCCCAATGCACAACGCTCTAGCCCCAGCCCTCCGCCAACTACCCTACAAGGGTAAGATTTCTCCTTAGTCTCTCTCCCTCAATGAACGTGCCAGGGCTGAAGGCAAGGCGCTGCTGGCGGGAAACCGACGCTCCAAACTCAGCCTCCTTAGCTTCCCCTCGACGCACTTTCCGAGTTGCCTCTGCCCGGCCAGCTCGGAGGCGGCGGGTCCTTCCGCCTCCGCGGATCGCGGCAGCCTCTGCCTCGGCTCCCAGTCCTTCTCCGCCTCTCTTCCCCGCCGCCGCACGGCCCAGATCGGAATGCCTCTCGGGGTATCGCCCTGCCCCTGCAACCCGCCTCAGGTGGGTCGTCCACGGCAACAACCTCACTGCCCCCCCACACACAGCCCTCAACCCCCGACCCAAGAGGGTCCCCGGGCGGTGCTCTTGCCCCGGAGGCGAGCGCGCGAGAGAGAGCGAGAGAGAGCGAAGGAGAGACGCGATCCAGCCAAGCCACGGGCTCGGGAGAAAGGCGGGAGGAGAAGTCGCCTTACCTTCGGCCAAAAGGCGCATCGCGTGAACAAAGGAAGGATCCAGGCTATCTTTCTCGGCCATCAGCTCGGGCAGATATTGCTCCTGCTCCATGGTCGGGGCCGGCGGCACTTTCGGGAGCAGGATGCCCAAGAGGGATGCGAGGAAGAGGAAGGAGACGGAGACGAAACCCACGGGAGCTTGGCGGGGTGTGAAGCTTCGCCTCGCCTGCCCCTCGCCGGCTCTCTGGACTCGGGATGCCTCCGTTGCCCAGGCGCCGCGCTGGCGTTCCGGGAGCACAGCTCGGGGGGACGCGGGGAGGCAACGCTCTCGCTTCAGCACCTTGGACAGCACATCTCCCTTCTCGGCCGCCTCCCTCCTTTCCCCCCCTCCCCTCCAGCGGCGCGTGCTTTCCCTTCCCCGGGCTGTGCGTGTGTGCGCCTCCCTCCCACTTTTCCCGGCCACTGCCTCGTACCAAAAGCCTTAACCAACGAGGTGGGGAAGAAGAAATCTCTCCCCCCCCCCATCTCGCCGCCCTCACGAGACGCCTCCTTCGCCTCCGCATTGGTCACCGCGCGCTGGAAGGCGGGGATCGACAGGGCAGCGCCGGGCTGGGATTGGCCCTTGACCCTGTCTCGCCGCCTGAAAGGCAGAGACGGAATCCAGGCAGGAGAGGCGGCGTGGGGGGGAGGGGGCTCCCTGGCTAAGAGGAGGCGAAAGGGCGCGAAGGATGGAGAAACTTTGTCGCGGCGGGGGGGGGGGGCTGGAAGAACGAGAGGATGAAGCCAGAATTCGCGTCTCTCCTCGGGGTGAAGGAGAGACGCGGTTTCTGCGAGGCTGCCACCCTGCATAACTTTTGGTCCTTCAGCTCACGGAGAAAGCAGGGAGCCAAGGCGCCGCCGATTGTCCCTGTTTGCGGTACTCTTGGCTTGAGTTCAGTGGGCTCAGCCGTTACTCACACGTTACTATACGTTACTAGTCAGACCGACGGAGAAAGCTGTCAGGCTGGGAATACTTCTCATTCACATTCTGTCCAGCCTTCCGCGATGGAATGGCGGGAGTTGGTTGCCAGTGATGGATTCCTCTCAAAAGAGAGGATAGGTTGGATACCTGTACCTGCTTTAAGGAATAAATAAGCAGATTCACTCCATCTCTCTCATTTCCTTTGTGGAATACCTTTTCATCCTCCCCAGGTAGGTTTTATTAAGGAGACTATCAGGAGTAGAAGAGTGACCCTCCTTGACAAGCTGAATGGAAAGTGTTCATTTTAAAATTGGAGTCTCACCCGGGCACAGCCTCTAAGAAGGCAGGAACATTCCAACATTCTCCACCCTACTGAAGAAAAAACATTCTAGAATGGAGACTAAGGGCTTATCTGCATGGACTTCTTGTAGCAGGCCCAATTGGATTAAATAGCCTCACTAGAAGTCCAGTTGAGGTCTGGTGGGATCCTTGGGTTCTGGGTATGTGGGGGATTCATGAAATCAAGGCTCTTGAGTCCTGATTATTTTATATGATATTTTTTGTGTCACCAGCTGCCTAGATGCCCTAAGCACACCTGATCTCGCCTGATTTCGGAAGCTAAGCAGGGCTGGCCCTGGTTAGTACTTGGATGGGAGACCTCCAAGGAATAACAGGTGCCGTAGGTACCTGGAGTGGGAACTGGCAAACCACTCCAGTATACCTGCCAAGAAAACTCCATGGACATGGGGTCACAAAGAGTCAGTAATGACTGTAACAACACAACACAACACAGTCAAATCACCATCAAATCATAGATCCCATGTATGCCCCAAATCTATGCAAGAGAAGTCATGGATTTTTATCTCAGACAATCCCCAGTCCACTGTCCAGCATTTGGCCTCATCTGTGCTCACAGATTACAACACAGAATTCATGGATCCCTCAGCGCATGGCTTGGCATTGGCACAAAAAGATCTATCCAAGGTTCAGGATACCGACGGATTCTCATCATTTTGCACAGGATCATTCCCAGACTACTGTCCAATCACAGATCTCATCTGTACCCACAGACTATAATGGAAATTATGGGCTTTTCATTGTCTGGCAGAAAAATTCTTATCTAAGGCAAGGATCCTCATGGATTCATATGATTTTCATATAGGATCCTCCTCAAACTACCATCCTGTCATAGGCCCTGTTTGTGCCCACATGTGGTCTTCTTGCGGTTCTGTCCCTGTTCCCGTGTATGCATGGGTGTGATTGATGACTGTTTCCGCACGTCCTCGTTCCGTGATGAGATATGAAATTCCATCCCTTTGTTCTCCAGGTTTTTTTCGGCCTAACCTTCTGTTTTTTGATGTTTCTATTCTCCGAAACCTTGCCTTCAATGCGTTATGGAGCTAAGTTTGAAGCATTTGTCTTTTAATCTCTCTGCACTGCATTGCTGACTCCATAGGGAATGTACTGGCAAATGGCACTTCACACTCCTGCCACTAGATGGAGAATGGCATGTTGCGTGAGGAGACTTACCTCATGGGCACTCGTATCAGAATGAGAAGAGAGATGAGAAGATTCCTGAGGCCAGGGAGTGGAATCTCTCATCCTGCTTAGATTGCAGTTCAGGGGGCGTGGTCGGGACGAACTCTCCTCATCCTGCAATGGACGTGCAGTTAGATTTCTTCGTACTGGTCCCCAGCGGGACCATGAACAGCGATGAGATGGACATGAAGTATCAGCCTAGATGAGAATAATAATTTTAAATTGGTTGACCTCTTCTTTACCATGTTAGGGTTTGGTGGATGCAGCAATGCTTCCAGTTGTGCCAGTTCATGAAGGTGACAGCACAGGTGTTGATACTACCCTCTCCCATCTCCTCAGCTGATCAGCCACTCACTACCTGTAGGCCCAGCATGCTAGCTTTTCCCACCTTCTTGACTAATCACCCAGTCATGAGCAAGAGCACAGACTCTCTGCCCCACCCTTTTGCCAGAGTGGGAGATCAACCAAGATGGTGGGGCAGAGGAGCCAGAACTATCAGTTGAAGAGGTTCAGGAAGCTACCACACTGATTGAGCCAGAGGAGGCAGGGGCGGGGAGCAGTAGCACCTGTGTTGCAGCCTTTACACACTGGGACAAATTGGTTCATGGCCATCTTTGTTAATGAAAATGCAAAAACTTCTCTTTGGATTTTAATTACAGTGATTTGTTTCTTTAGGACTGGCAGTTTATCAAGAATTCATTTTTCCCTGGTACATGGCAAAAACAGAGCAACACCCCCTTTCCTTGTTTGTTAAATGTTTTGAAACAGGAGTGAGAAATCACAAGAAAAACATTCAGTGTATCAGATAGTCTTCCACTTTCTGGATGTTGGGGAAAGATATTTCTGTCCAAGGTTTACACCAACCTTGTTGGAGATTGACAGGGCCTCAATAAGGATTGTGCTCCAGGAAGTCAGAATCCATGGTCAATTCTACTTGGACAAGAAGTAAATGTGTGGTCATGAGCATGAAGTAGCCAAGTTACAAAGCAGCAGTCAATGAAAGAGAACTGCTGCCTAAATAAGGAAAAGTGCTCACATAGCTGAGACAGGTTGCCAACTCAAAGCAGCATTATTGTCTTTACAGTGTACTGGGCATTGGCTGACCCTTATAGGCAGCTGACTGTGTGTCTAGGATAGAAGGTGATTTGACCTCTCCCTTTGAATGCTTAATATCCATTGCTACCCCTGATGATGATGATGACGACGACAACAACAACAACAACAACAACAACAACGATGGCCACAAGAACAACAACAACGATGATGGCATTGATGGCAATTTTACTATAGGAAGAAGCAAAAGGTGGCACATTAGTTCTACCTCCATTGTATGAGGTGGAGGGACTATGTACCGTGCATTTATTCATACCCAAATGCAAATTTGTCCAGAACTCAAATGGTTTTCTTGATAATCCTCTTAGTCTTTGGAATTCCCTTGCAAGGAGTGCTGGTGGGCCCCATCTTTAATCGCATTAGTTCAGCAGGCAAATGCTTTTTTAAAAAACTGGGCAGTCCTTTAGCCCACAGAGTTGTAGCGCTCCCTCCCTCATCACTATTTTAGCCTGACTCGCTTTTATTGATTTTTGTGTGTTGTGTATATGTGTAAAACTATATAGTCTTCGTACCTTTATATGTTATTGAACATGTATTTTTACTTGCCACACTTTGCACTGTTGAGTAGAAAGGTCAATCCATCCATCCACCCCGCCACTCCTCTATCTATCTATCTATCTATCTATCTATCTATCTATCTATCTATCT
>JAHTLZ010000122.1:28374036-28405991 GCA_023846285.1 Phrynocephalus versicolor | reverse complement strand
CTATCTATCTATCTATCTATCTATCTATCTATCTATCTATCTATCTACATGTTTAATTAATTATTAGTGTGAATATGAGTCTACAAACATAAACATATGAGTTAAATATTTCTCTCCAAAATATATGTGTAAGGAGCAAACAAACAGCAAATGGAAAAAAGTACTTAGGTTGGTGCAAAAACCAAGGATCAAAAGTAATAGGATAGAGACAGAAATGAAAAATTGCAGACAGCTCCAGATACATATATTCCTTGTGATATATTTCAATCCCCTGAATATGCAGAATGGTCAAGATAGAAATGTGAACTAATATCAATTAAAATAATGGATTCCATTATATTAACAGATGCTGCAGACACCACCACAACCCCCAGTTAAATGAGCTCAGAGTGAATGTCCTTTGTTGCAAAATAGAATGGAACTATTTCTAAGGGAAAATGTGGTATGGCACACTTTGAATACCATAACTAAAGCTCTCATTGATTCAGATAATTCATTATCAAAGCCCTACATGTAGACTGGGAAACACATCAGAAAGCCTATGCAAACTATAGGGTGTTTCAGCAATTTTTTTAAAAAAATATGATATCTGGATGAATAAAAATATTTTAGCAATAAAATTCATCATAGAAACAAAAGAAAGCATTACCTTGGAGAAAGGTAGGTGACACTTTTCACAACTATATGTTGTCTTTGAAGTTGCATTGATTATTTCTTGGTTTTGGTCTCTTATTGTGTCACTGCAAATGACTCTGAGCATTCTATTTGTCATGATACATTTTCCCTACAAATAGTTCGATTCTGCTTAAAATTTGTGCAGTTGGTGCGCTCAGCACTCATTTGCTGAAAAATTGTTTACAGCAGGCTAATTTAATGTGCCACTTATTTTTCACCATCAGCTATATACCTAAATCAATAGGGATAATTTCAGCATTAGGAAGCTGTTCTTAAATCCATTTTCATTCTTGCAATACTGGCTGCCTGACTGTTAAAGACAGCAGCTGAAATCCTGTTGCTCAGCTCTGCAAATGGCATCACTTTTAGAGACTCATTGCCATGATTACTGAATTTATCACAGTTCGTTTTCAAAAGTCATGCCACATGTGTTAATGGCACAATAGGATTTCAGCCAATTTGTTATAAAGAGGTGCTCACCTGATCCTGTTTTTAATGAGTCTGTTTGCATAGCAGATATTTGTTTTTGCACTTGGATAGCCAAGTGTGAAAAATGTCCATACTTATTAGGTGTCAATCTGTATTCATTTATTTATTTCAGAGTATTTTTACCCCACCTTTCTCCTTGAAAAAGGACCCAAGGCGGCTTACAGTAATGAGGGACAATATGCAATCCAATACAATTAAGACATATTCAAGTATTGAGAACAGAGAATTGAGGGACATCTTACAGCATTAAAAAAAAAAACATTACATTAAAGCTACAAGAGAATGCAAACAGTTAAAGAGAGAGTAAAAATTCCATGTAAAAGTTATGAGTGATGGAAACTAACATTGAATAGTGTTAATGCAATGACACAAGGTTATAAGTGGTTATAATATATATAAACACAAAGTCTTTAAAAAATAAGAGGTAGTCCATCATTCAGGGAAAGCTTGCCTGAAGAGAAAGGCATTTGCTTGTTTCCTGAAAGACAACAGAGACAGGGCAGTCCTGGCTTCTAGTGGAAGGGAGTTCCAGAGTCTGTGCGCAACAGCCGAGAATGCTCTTTCATGTGTTCCCACGAGACATACCTGTGAGTGTGGGGGAATGGAGAGGAAGCATCTCCTCATGACCTTAACACCCAAGTTGGTTCATACTGTGAGATTCAATCTTTGAGATAGCTAGGACCCAGGTCATACAGTGATTTGTAGGTTAAGGTCAGCACTTTGAATTGAGAGAGCTCATTGGCAGCCAGTGGAGCTGTTTTAGTAGGTATATTATGTGATCTCTGTAGCCCGTCCCAGTCAGCAATCTGGCTGCTACATTTTGGACCTGTTGAAGTTTCCTGAGACTTTTCATTGGTAGGGTGTCACTGAAAGGTCCCTCCCACCCCATCCCCAGATTGGTCCTTCTAACTTGACAAGCATTACACACACAGCACTTTGTCCCTGGGTATATCCATCTGTAAGTACAAAATGTAAGCTAGAGATGCTGCCATATTTTGTAATCTTCAGGTTTCAAAGATGAGCTGTGAGTGCCAGGAACATTGCCCCAAATAAAAGCCAGGCATTAAAATCTGTTGTGTTCTTCTCTGATTAAAAATTAAATCTGAGTCAGAGATGAACTTCACTTTTTTTGTCTCTTCCTGCTCTCTGCTTTTCCCAACCCTGCTCCAGTCACTTCCTTACAATGCTCTGGTCTGGAAGTTGAGTCATGGCAACTGGAGTTCTTTTCTTGAGAGATTGAAACGTTTTGCTGCTTATCCAAACAGCTTCGTCAGTCTGTTTATCAGACGGATGTTCATCAGACCGATGAAGCTCTTTGGATGAGCAGCAAAAAAATTCAGTCTCTCAAGAGAAGAAGTCCAGTTACCATGACTCAAGTTCCAGATAAACTCACCTGGATGACTAAGAATCTTCACAGACATACAATGCTCTGGCTTAAAAGGCCAGTGTCCTCACACCCTTCTAAGCTCCCTTGAGCACTCACAAATATCCCTCCACCAGTGTTCGAAACATCTGACTCGCACCTAGTGTTCACAGTTCTATGATAGTGATGCTGTCACAGGCTATACAGTTAATATAGTAGTTCCAATGGCCTGCGACTATTGCCGAGCCCCACACCCCCCACTTGAGCCAAAAACTCACTGCGAAGTAGCAGCAGCTTTCATGGCGCACGGGAGGAAGGGAAGTGCCATTTCATAGCGTCTTGACTGACGCTATGACATGTGTACCCCTCAACTTCCCTGGGCCTCCATCCTCCCACCCTCCTCATGCATGGCAGTCTCCTTCCGCCGCAGTCACCCCATCCCGCCTTCCATTGCTGAACTTGTGAAATGGATGCCAATAGTGAATAATCGGACTAGAGATGGGTGAAGTAATCAGAGTGCAGCTCCCAGCAGCTGGGGCAGCCAGCGGGAGGGAGAAGCAGGACCTGCTGGGCGCCTTGTGGGATTGGAGGACTGATGGGGTTCCTTGGTCCCCAAGGAGAGGGAGAAGGAAAGGAAAGTGGTGTGTGTGTGTGTGCGTGCGCGTGCGCGTGCGTGCGTGCACACACACACGCACACGCACACGCACACGCACACGCACACGCACACACACACACACACACACCCAAAATTGCAATCATCTTTGGCAGCACCTGTGTCTGGGAACAGACTTTATCCTGAATAAAACATCTGAAATCTCCAACCAGATCCAGACTAACTGATGAACACTTGCATCACTTGCTATGACTAGCAGTGACAAATATGGAACCGGATACTGAACATCTCATTAGCCAAAAGCAGGCTCATACTTCTCATTGAAATATTATTCATTTATGTTAATTATAATTGTTCTTCATTTTAAATATTGTATTCTTTCTCCTGTTCTTTTGTGCACTACAAAAATTATGTGCAGTGTGAATTGGAATTTGTTCATATTTTTTTTTCAAACTATAGTTTGTCCTCCAACAGAAAAGTTTGAGGACCCTTGTTCTAGAGTCTGGTTCCCGACACTAATAACACACATGCCAGGTAACCAGGAATAGTGGTGGTGGACAAAAGGAGGTTGGAGAGTACACGAAGTATGGATGGGGAGCTGTGAGGTTAGAGGAATACATGAGAGAGAAGGAGAGTATTTGCAGGACCACTGAGTAAGTTATCATGGGCTGCTTTTACACAACCTCTAAAATCCGCTGGCAACTTAAATTCAGATTCCCCTCCCCCAACCAGAGATTGTGGGTTTTTGTTCTGCTTCCTGTGTTCCCATCCTCCCGCACTCTATTGCTTCTGTCTGCAGTGAGGGGGGGGGAGAAAAAAATGCAGGCTCACCTCCTCCTGCATCGGCAGCAGCTAGTTGTAGGAGGACTGGAAGCCTGTCTGTCTCTTAAAGGGGGTGGGGAAATAACAAAAGCAAACAGAAGACGGAGGAGAACCAGGCATTCACAAACAAACAGAAGGTGCAGGAGAGCCAGGCATTTAAAATCTGCATCGGAAAAAATTTTACCTCCTCCAAGCCAGGTACTTGTAAAATGCACTGGGGCGCGCTTAAGTGGGCGTGGTCGTACTTAATCTTTTTTAAAGTCCGCAGCTGGTGGGAAAACAATTTTAAGCTCCGCATCTGCAAGCCCTTTGCATCGGATTTTAGGGGTTATGTAAAAGCAGCCATACTCAGTCCCATCTTGAGTTGTCTTGAAATAAGCAGAGCCATAGCCTGAAACTGGGAAAAATCTTCATTTATTCCAAACCATTTTGAGAGCAAGCAAGAAAGGGCTATCTCTTTCACTAACATGCACGTGCAGCTCTTCTGTATAGTTTTGTGCATACCTAAGACTTTTCCTATCAATTGGACAAAGGAAGTGTAAATGTGGCAAATACAGGTCAATGCATTACTCTTGTGTTGTGTTGTTACAGTTGTGACCGACTCTACGTGACTCCATGTCCATGGAGTTTTCTCGGCAGGAGTACTGGAGTGGTTTGCCAGTTCCTACTCCAGGTGCCTACAGCACCTGGTATTCCCTGGCGGTTGCCCATCCAAGTACTAACCAGGGCCGACTCTGCTTAGCTTCCGAAATCAAGCGAGATCGGATGTGCTTAGGGCATCTAGGCAGCTCACGCATTACTCTTAGAGCCACATATTGTCCAATATGGTTTTCTTTATATGATTTTTTTAAATGTATCAGCTTGTGCCATCTCCTTTTACTGACATTGTAGTTGTTTTTAATAGCTTTGGCACTAATGGGAGTGTTATACAAATCCAATCAATCAATCAATCAATCAATCAATCAATCAATCAATCAATCAATCAATCAATCAATCAATCAATCAATCAGCTGCATGTTCAGTGGCATTATCAGGTTTGTCCCTATGCAGCATATGAAATTATTATAAACCGGATGGTTTCTCTTTGGATGGCGAGTCCTTTGACGTGGCTGAATATGATGTAAACCAGCATATGCCCTATTGGCCTCTTAGCAACTTAGGTCACATAAAATCACTTTAAGGTGAAATAGCCTTTAGGGGGATCTGGTTATGCTCAAACAGGCTCTGTCCCCAAAGGACTTGCAATTAAAGCCTTGGTCTTTAAAAGCAAAGCTAAAAAGAGTAGGAGGCTTTTTTGAGTTCTAGGTTGACTTCCTCATTACTTTACTGCTTTATTAATCACAGATGCTCAGCAGCTTTAATGGGAACATAGCACAGTGACGCAATTAGCTTTCCATCAGGTGAGTGCATAGTAGAATCGAAACCCTAAGGAATACTGCTCACTACCAGCAGGTGTTAATGAGCTACTAACAAGGCAGTATGTCAGGAGCACAGAAAATTGCCTATTAGCCAATGTCCATGGAAATCATGGCAAAGTATATCATCTAATGGCAGAATATGTAAAGGAAGTATGTAAATATGCATGCTTTAAAACAGTTTTTGACACTCTGACTCAAATGTTACAGTAGCCCGAATCCAATTGCTTGTGTTAATGAAATGCACTAAGTTGAAGAAGCAAATTGCTGCAAATTAGCAAAGTGTTGATTGCATTCCTGAGTGCGTGTCCAGTTGTGCATTAGGTGCACAGCCAACAATCAAGTTAATTAGTAGCAACTTACACCATTTCACTTATGCAAGCATAGATTGGTAATTAGATTCTGGCAATCAGTGGTTATGTTTATTGTTGGTTCAGAATCAAGGTTCCCTGCATCTTTTTATTTCTTGGGTCCAAAATCCTACAAACATGTGAGTGTCACCTTCCTTTAGCCACACCCCTTCAAATACCCTATAAAACACAAGCCTGGTATATTTGTATATTATATTTAGTGGTGTACATAATTAAAGCAACTTAAATGTACACCAGTATATGGGGTGTATGTTCTTAGAACATACAGAATTCCCTCTTCTAGTCACATACTATCTCTATTGCTCTGTTTAGCTCTGATTCTTGCGCTAAATGTGACAGCATCTCATACTGAATTCCAAAGTTAGTGTTTGTTTCATTACAGGAAATGTATAATTATAAATGCTGTAACACATTGTTTCCTCTGACCTAGATTTAAAAACAAATGAAGCAAGAGACCACAGTGCAGAGAATGGCACTGAGCTCTGTCTGGGCACTGGGCGACAATGATATTGTTTTTTTAATTGAGGTACGGAAAGAATTCACCAGGACAGCTACTTATTTGTTTCTAAATAAAGCTGAAGCCATGCACACAACCTGAGGTGTTTTTTTTTTCCTGGATTACGATCAGCAGCTATTAAATTCTCTAAGCTAATGATATGTTTTTATTTTTTATGACTCATGACATGAATTATCAACGAGAATAATATTCTCTGGTGAGGTGCAATGTTCAGCTGAGGCATAATTTCCCTCGCAGAATTATATTGCAGTCCTTCACAGAGGAAAGAGCTCAAACAAGCAAACAAACAAACCAAGAAAAACAGAGCACATTTAGCTAATCAATGAGTATAAAATGACAAAAAATAGTGGCAAAGATGGCTGCAAACTCCAAATAACAAACAAATCCAAACTGTCTGTGAACCCAAGTAAAAATTAATAAAAAACAACAACAAAAAAGAGAGCTCCCTTTGTAGCTTGCTTTCATTCAGCGGTATCCAGCTATGAAAGGACAATCAAAGAGTGCTACCAATTAGCTTTTGGCACAGAATAGCTTCAGAAACCAATCCCTAAGCTTCCCGTATCTTTGTGACAACATCCTAATTTCTCTAAATTGTTTGGAGCAGCATTAAAAAAAAACCCTCTATTAGAAGTGCTTGCTTTTCTCAGTATAGTGCAAATTACCACTGAAAGGGACTTGAAATAATTTCCATACACATTTCTGTGAGGAAGTAGAGAAGGCAAGAGAGCTATATTAGCAAAATGTGAGAGCACTTTAGCAAGATAAAGGGAACTGGAGAAACATTTTTTTCTGTAAACAAAATCCATCTCAGAGCCATGCTGTCTTCTGTAGTGTAAACATTGACTGCACCATACTTGCACTTTAGTTCCTGTTTTCAGATATATAAATATATAGCAGTGGAACAGGTGATACCTTTAGGCTACTATATAAATAACAAAACATTGCTAATATTTCGGGGGCAAGCCCCTTTCCTCAGAGCAGTACCAATAGCTAACAACATGGCAAAAGATGGATTTGCCAGGAATTATTTCTTAGGTGTTAAGTCCATGGCAAGACGGAAAAAAGCCAGGCCGTTTATTTCAGGCTTGGAGCTTTGATGTTCTTTGGGCTGACTCAGAAGTGAGGGGAGGGGGGAGGGAGATGTGTTTATTGTCCCAGTCATTCCAGAGACATGTCATGGATCTCACATACACACATTCTCACCTCTCCCCAATGTGACTTGCCGAGACCAAAAGTCCCTGATTTGTCAGTGACGGGAGGGGGGGTTGGTGTAGAAGGCCCGGGTTCATGGGTTTCCCATGTGCATCATGGGAAATCCAAGTGGTTTTCTGCCCCTCTCTTAAAATCTGCAAGAGGTGCAAAGTCATATTAATCTTTGGTAGAAGTAGTGGACTGCTTTTCACTAGATTAGAAAAATTAATCTGCCATTCTATTAGTCCTATTAAGATGGCCAGGGAGTAGGTGGGGAAATGTGGAGTGGCCAGCTTCCTGTACTCGCCAAAGGTAGGGAGATAATCACTACTGCCAAGTTTGCTTTTGGGTCCCCCTCTCTCCCATGCACACCTCTATCTCTTCTTATCTGGCACTTATAAGCAGTGGAGAAAATGTGAAGTAATCTGCTGTGAATTTGCACCTGGGGAGCTGGGTTTCCCCAAGTGAATTTTGTTTAGCTGAGCACACGAGAGTCAGCAGAAAGCAATGAGAAAATTGGCCACCAACCCTTGTTTGCAGCTTGATAAGGTAACTCTGCTGTAGCTGCCCAGATTTGCAAGAGGCACAGCTACAACAGAGTCACATTAACAAGCTGCAAACAAGAGTTGGTGGCCATTTTCTTCTTTTCTGGCATCTTTCTGGTCAGCTAAAGCTAACAGACCTCTGTCACCTAATATTATAAACCAGCAGGAAACTTTTTAAAAAAGAAAACAAAATTGTTTGGAGATAGAGGGTGCTTAGTTGAAGGAGAATGGACACCTCTACAAGAATCCCTTTGCTTCCTTTATCCCCACATTGAATTAGGAAGCTGGGAGGGCCAGCATCTCATCTAATCTGCCAAGAAGCTGCAGCAGCTCAACTGATTACATCATTTGAACCATTATGAACTTAATCAATTGGGAAAAAGTGGAAGCCCCAGCAGCAGAGGGAAAATATGGATGGGTTGAGCTGACATGCATTGACTTTTATATTGCACAGATAATGCAAAATAACAAAAATCTGACTGTCCAAATCCCAGAGCATTTCCCCTGTTACTTGTCAATGTAGTCACCGTTTAAGTTAAGTTGATTTCAATCAAACCTGATTGACTTCTAAGTAAAAATACATGGGAGTGCATTGTAAGGAAATATTTTCATTACTTTTGTAATATCTGTGAAGAAAATGCGGTTGTATCAGAGGCATTCCTATTATTTCATTTGATGATTTCAGTTTGGGCAATAATTATAGTCCCCACTAGAGATGGGCATGAAACAGAAAAATAACAATAGTAGTTTCATTTTGTTTCATTTGTAATGATTTTTAAAGTAGTTACATTACAAAATGAAATGAAACAAAATGCTATCATCCCCTGGGTTCTAAAGGAGCAAAATGGCAGGGGAGATTCCTCAAGTGATTCTAGGTAACCCCTCGAAATTTGGAAAGGTTTGGGGGTCAGGGAGCTAAGTTATGAAGCTCCAAAGGGGGTGCCCCTAGGAAAAAAATCTTTCAAATTGGAATTGGAACTTTGGAAGCCAAGCTGTGGGCGAGCTGAGCAGCTTGACTTCCAGTTCCATAGAAAGATTTTTTTCCCTAGGGGCACCCGATTTGGAGTGTCATAACTCAGCTCCTTGACCCCCCAAGCCTTTCCAAGTTTGGGGGGCTTTCAGGGAAGATCTTGAGCTCCCCTGCCATTGATTCCTCTAGGATGAATCATTTCATTCTAGAGAGAGAAAATGGCATTCAGTAACAAAACGAAACAAAACATGTCCTACTGTTTCCTGAGGTAGCAAAGTAATTTGTTGCCTAACAAAACGATGAAACAGCGTTTCGTATTTTGTTTCGTGCCCGTCTCTAGTCCCCACCAATCTCTCATTTGCACATGAGAACGTTGGAGGAGCCAGACTAAACTGACCTAAAACTTCAGTGCTGTAAACTGCTTTAGTTTCATAGAGTCCTTTCGTCACTTTGTAGCTGCCTAGGAATCCCCTCAGATGATACAACAAAACTTTCTCACTTAGTAGAACAGGCTTCCTCCTTTGCCCCATCATGCACATCACCCCTGACAATCAGGGAAAGTTGGCTGGGGCTGATGGGAGTTATAGCACAAACTGTTTGGTAGTACAGAAGCTAGAGAAGATTGCCATCCCAGATTCTGAGGACAATTATAGGACATTTTTTGTTCAGTCATTCAGTCGTGTCCTACTCTTCGTGACCCCATGGACCAGAGCTCGCCAGGCCTTCCTATCTTCCACTGCCTCCTGGAGTTTGGTCAAATCCATATTGGTTGCGTCGATGACACCATCCAGCCATCTCATTCTCTGCCGTCCTCTTTTCCTTTTGCCTTCAATCTTTCCCAAAATCAGGGACTTTTCCAAGGATTCCTCTCTCCTCATGAAGTGGCCAAAGTACTGGAGCCTCAGCTTCAAAATCTGTTCTTCCAGTGAACATTCAGGGTTGACATACCTCCTCTCTATAGGAGTGCTTTCCTATCCTTTCCTTTCCTTTGCATAAAATAAAAGAATGTCTCAGAACACATCTAAAGCCCCCCCCTGCAACCTGAACATGGAAAAAGTGCTTTGACGAACACCAGCTCCCAGAATCTATCCCACTAGTCAGGCCTGCTAAGGATTCTGGGAGCTGGAGTCCAAAACGGATAATCAAAATAAAGCTTTCGAAGCTGTGCATCTCAGTGATATCACTGAGACTAGGAAGGGCTATTTTATGGACACTTGTTCCTCATGAGCAACCTTCACATCAGTGAACACCTGCTAAGCGTCCAAGGATCAGAGCAACACAGGCTGGAATCCTCTCTGTCACACCCACGGGCATAACATCAGCAGTGGAACTTTCAGCAGTGAATTGACACAATAGGCTAAGAAGTGAGCAGGGGTGTTTTCTGTCACACAATTCAATATGCAATAGCATTAGGAAATTCTTGCTCTAACTTCTTAACTTGTGGCAACTTGCCCTTGAACGTTCCCTTTGACCTCTCAAGAAAAGAATTCCAGTTGCCATGACTCAACTTCCTGATAACCTCACCTGGATGACGGAGAACCTTCACAGACACCCTTGAAAGTTCTGCGGCTGGAATTACTCCAGCAGAAATCACCATAGGATTCTAGCTACACAGTTTGAGAACATTCACTTGAGCAGATTCATCAGGAAGACAGGATACTGTATCTTATTATCTCTTTTTTTTTTGTCAGAAGCCCAGTTTTTATCCTGTCTAGGTTGTACTAAGTGCTGATTGGCAGCAAGAAATAAAAGAGGTGGCAAAGAGCAAAGCAAAACAAAGGCCTCATGTTGACCAGTATCGATCTAGGTCTATCTGAGTCAACAGCTGGAAACTTTCAACCTTTCAAGCAATTTGATGTCTAAAAACTGCTAACAAATATACTGTTGTGACCTGAAATAATGTCTGCATTTTAAATGTACACATCCCATAATCTTGTACTCCAAAATGCAGAAGGGGAGATGACCTTGACCCTTTGTAAATTGAAGTTCACCTGCCGTGCCTGCATGGCAAATTTATTCTGCTTACCACTACAGTTTGTCTTCTCCGTTATGTAGTTTTTTTCTTCATGAACACACAGGGCTTAAGCAATGAGATCCCACCCCCACCTTTACTCCTCAGATGTCTGAAATTGAGCTGGCTTTATTGTCATGCATATCCAAAACCAGCTTGCATTAATTACTTTTTTGATGTAACTGTAACTCTTCTAAGCTTTGTAATTGTGTGGTAGCTGGAATAAGTATACATCTATGAGGACAAGGAAGAGCAGGTGGAATTCTGTTCCTTCTCCATATGCTTATCTCACTTGACTCTCAAAGGTGAAAGGTGAAATTCTGTACACCACAGGCCTGCTGTTCTTGAAAAAAAAAAGTCACTTGGGTTTACCCAGTGGCAATAAAAGTCTTAACCCAGTGGTTCTCAACCTTCCTAATGCCGTAGTCCTTTAATCCAGTTCCTCATGTTGTGGTGACCCCTTGCCCTGCTTGGAAGTGTCCACAAGCCCCCTTTGGCAGGCCACTGCCACAGGTGTCATAGAGAACTTCCCTCTACAAGCACCCGCAGCCAATCACAGCCTCCGGTGCCATTGACAGACATCCCTCCAACCTATCAAACTGTAACTCATTCTTTCCCCTCTTCCTCCTCCTCCTCCAGACCCAAGCCGTTTCTCCATTTTTCTTCACTGGCTCATGGCGACCTCTGTGAAATGGTTGTTTGACCCCCCCCCAACAAAGGGGTCCCAACCCCTAGGTTGGGAACCACTGTCTTAACCTAAGGCAGGTGTTCATAAATGCCTTGTTTGCATCTAAAGGATCCAGACTGGGAAGGTTACAGACTGTGAGCGCAAATCCTGGCATTTCAGTCTCTCTCCATGTTCAACATTTCACTCAGCTATCTCCCCATCAGTAAAATATGTGCAAATGATACAATCTTTCAGAATAGCCCATCTCCAGTACTTTCCATAGGTACAGGAGTGAATTAATATGTGAGGTACAGTAGTTGTTTTACTGCAGAGATCTCCATAACCGATGACATTGATTTTCGAGTCCTGTTGCGGCTGAGATTTATCAGGTTTACACTGTATTTTGTTCCTGTGGATGCAGATGTACTAGAAATCTTTTAACTGTCTGCAAAAATCTGCTTCAATGAGAACAAGATGGTTGGTCCTGTATTTTTGTTTTTTGACCATGATTTTTTTTTAAAAAGTGGGCTTTTGGGGTTATGTAACAGTACATTTTGAAATGCTAATTTGATTAAAAATATATATTTTAAAAAAATATAGGATTTAATATGGAAGCAAAGATAAAGCACAAGCAATAAAAGGAAAAAAACAGAACTTGGGGGGGGGGTGGACATCAGCTCCCAGAATCCCCCCAATAACATGGCCAGTGTCATACTATCCAAGGAGCCTGCAATGTAGTAAGAAAAACTGTAACTCTCCAGCTCTGAAATATAATAAAGAAAAACACTGATTGAAAATAAACTCACTGGCCAAATCCTGTTGCTTAGCATAGTAAATTGCACTAACCTAGACTTACTGAATTGATGAATTAGTGAGTCAACTCCTCCTGCATACAACTCCATGGATTCAATTGAGCCTATTCTAACTTCAGTTTACAGTGCTATAATGAACCAGTGGAATCTATGGAAGAGTAAACTTACTAAAAATCCACTGATTTAATGAGTCTACTCTAGTGAAGTTCACACTAGACTACAATATGCAATAGGATTTTGACCACTGATAACAGATCACAGTCTACTGTAAGTAAATTGGCCAGGTATTCTTAAAAACTTATGAAATCTTAAGATGATTACTTATGGTGGAAGGACAGCACCAGTGTTGATGTAACTGTGTAAAGGCATATTCTTTTTCTAGAGCTATCACAGAATCTTGCCACCCCTATGCAAATTCAGAAGCAAGGAGAGAATTGGACTGTGCTCATGGAATCTGTTAGCCATCTGTTTGTTGGAAGCACTCACAACTCTCCTTCTCAGAATGGGCTGCTTGAAACAACTTGTTGCTGAATGCTGACCATGAAAACCACGCCAAACTCTTCTAGAACTCTTTCCGAAGTGGCGCAGTCTGCTCTCTTCGAAGAGTGGACAATGTGCCGGTGACATGTGGCATCCTGTCCTCATTTTGAGGCCTCTAGGTCAGGCATGTCCAAACTTCGGCCCTCCAGATGTTTTGGACCACAACTCCCACAGTCCTTTGCCATTGGAAATACAGGTTTGGAATTCTGAGAGTTGTGGTCCAAAACACCAGGAGGCCGAAGTTTGGACATGCCTGCTCTAGATCATTACCACAACTGTATTATTAGTTTTATTCTATTGCTAAAAGCAAAGAGGATTGTCACTCCAAGAGACCTGCCACCACAAGGGGCAATCATCCTCTAAAGTAAGGAGAACATCCTTGTTTAATGAGAGGGCGCTAGTTTGCGGTTCTTGTTTTGTTTTGGTATGATTTTAAATCAGAAGTAAATGTCTGGTTATCATTATGTTTAGGGCAGAAAAACAGCCATACATGAGAGCGAGAGAGACCCACGATGTTTCATAACAGCTCAAAATTACCCCCAGATCTCCAGAATTCTCCTACCTTGATCTATTGAATGATCATATGAGGAGGTGTGAGATTGGTTCACTTTAGCCAAACTATGGCTGCAACCCACAACACAATATATATTCTAGTTATTGTGGCTATCTCTGTTACTAACATGAATAAAAGAGGACATGGAAAGATTCTTAAGGGCTTTTCCCATTTCTCTTTAAAGAACTAGAGGTTATCCTCTATATCCCCTGCAGCAAGTTAAACAATTTTTGAAGTCCATGAAAGTGTGTGACGCAGACACACACAGAGAGAGAGAGAGAGAGAGAGAGAGAGAGAGAGAGAGAGAGAGAGAGAGAGAAATAAGCACAGATATCCTGTAGGTTTCTACAACTCACCGAATTACTTCCATAGAGGCAAAAAAAAAAAATCCACATTATGAATCCCACACATTCTTATGGTTTCCTACTCAAGATTCTGCTTCCTTCATTGATTAATTGTGTTGTCTGGGATCTAAGCCAATAGTTTCCAGAAGTGAAGAAGTCTGTATTGATCTGGATGAGCGTGAAGAGTTCGCTCATTTGTTTGACTTTAAGTAGCTCCGTTGTTTCTAATCTTAGTAAAGGTCCCAATGCAATGATGAACCTTGGACTATTTTCATGTTATTCCATATGCATTACCATGAACAGTATTACTAGCAGAGGATTATTGCGTTTTGAACTCACAGGTCCTTTGTAATACAGTGCTAATTAAAGGCCAAATTAAAGGCAACATTTTTTTTTTTTGCAGTGCCCTCTCTGGTTTTCTTGTTTCACAAATGAATGTCCAGTGTGTGGAGAGTGGAGAGATGCTGGCATGGGATCATTGTGTGTGGCAGGTTTTTGCCTTGTATATTCCCTGATGGATCCAATTTAAATAGGGAGAACCCCTCCCCCATGGCCAAAAGAAAAACCAGTTGGGTGCTGTGCACCAGCTCGTCAATTTTGAACCAAGATTTTCCCTAAATCCAGTGATTAGTCCCAACTAAATTATTCCCATTGAATGAATGGAACCTGTTACAGAAACATATAGTGCTAGTCCCTTTTATTTAGTTTGTTTACTCTATCTGGGACTTAGTCTACTAAGAATTCCATTTGGCCAGTTAACAATTGGATTTATTTATTTATTTATTTTTACCAAATATTAAGGATTCCTTGGTTCAGATAGATGTCAGTATGTAAAATGAAGTGAAATTAAAATTAGGAAAGGCTTGAGTAAGTCTAATGACTTTAATGGAATATGGGATAAACTCTTGGTATATGTATTTCAGAACCGTAAAGGGTACACATCTGGAGAAGATTCAATGTATTTCTGGAGGGAAATGGGCTGGTCAATACCATAAGAATTGTAATTTTGTTAAAGTCCCGAGAGGGATGGGTTGCACAGAGTGGATAAATGCCTGTATTGCAGGTAAAATTGTGCTCACGGCCTGGGGTTCAATCCCAGGTAGCCAGCTCATGGTTGACTCAGTCTTTCATCCTTCCAAGGTTGGTAAAATGAGTACCCAGCTTGCTGGGGGCGGGGGGCAATGTGTAGCCTGCATACTGTAATTAAAACTGTAAATAGCCCAGAGACTACTTGAGGTAGTGTGGGGCGGTATACAAGCAGAACACTTTGCTTTTTATATTTGTTATATTTTTGTCATGTTGGTGTGTGTTTTTATTAATATTTTCCTTTCCTTTATGGTGTTTTGTTCTTTTATGTGTTTTTGTATTGTAGTTTTATAACTCTTAATAAAAATTAAAAAAAAATGGATTTAGCCCACCGTAGCAAATTATAACTTTTAAATATTGGGGTTATTCCTCTGACTGCAATATAACCTGATCTATGTTAGAATTGTTCCCAGGAACATTGCTAATCTGTTTCCAACAGAGATACAACTGTGTCTAAGGAAGCATAGCCTTTGTGGATTTATTTTACTTTAAGGATAATTAGAGGTACAGTAAAGTACTCTTACATCAGCTACAGATGTGCTGATTATTTTTTTTCCTTGCAGGATTCCTCGAACAAAGGCATGCAAGAGAGCTGCCTGTCAGCATTGCAATCTTGTTGCTATTTGTACAGAAATGAATACAAATCAATAGTTTCCTTGTGTGCTTTGACTAATCGCGATGGTGACAGTCTGTCTCGGCAGCACAATGACACCAGTGGGAAGGCTGTCATTAATTGGTGACAGGGTGTCTTTCGCCGTATTTTCCTCTGCAGGCCCAAACAAGTCCACTCAGCTCCTAATACTGTCACAAGTAGGGTTCAAAACTGTGTTACTCAACCCAGATCCAGCCCTTGCCTCTCACTCTCCATGCTCTTCTGTTTCTTCCCTGCTGTTATTGTACATAAGTAACATAGAATTCATAACCTCCAGGTGATTCCATAAGTAATGGGCTTGCTGTCTGCACTGATCCTGCAAATGCACAGCCCTGGATTCTTTTATTATGTCAAGTAGATGGGCACGAATAAAAAAAAATGGCATTTTGTTTGTCGTTTGTCGTTTGGAGGGTCCGTTTCGGTTCATTTCCGTTTTTTGCGAATTTTTGCAAAAAATTCATTTTCATTTTCGTTCATTTTGTTACCATTTCATTACCATTTATTTCAATTTTTGTGATTTTTAAAAGGATTTTAAGCAATTCACTTGTATTGCAGTAACGGAAACGAAACGCACGACAGAATTTCCGGTGTTTCTGTTCGTTTCGTTTCATTTTAGCGACAAAATTTGTTTGTCGTTTCATTGTGTAACAAAATGAAAAAACGGAAACGGAAACGAAAAATTGTTTGTTTTGTGCCCATCTCTAATGCCAAGCTTTCTCATACATCTCTTCCCAATATTACTCTCAGTATTCTTATGGTATGTGCAAAGTTGGTTAGCAGTAATTTGGTTATTTTTAGTTCCTTCTACTTCTTTCACAATCTAGTTTTAATCTTTCACCCACTTTTTACATACTTTTCGGTATCCTTAGAAGTTTTGAAATGTTACCTACTGGAAAACAATTCCCAAAATCTAGCCAGCATGGCTAGTTGGAATTTTAGGGGTTTTGAGCTCCGGTGGCAGGAGGGGGGCACAATTGTTTTCCTCATATTCAAGCATGCTGAAGAATAAGCACCCAGAAGTACAAAGGCAATATTAAGTCATGGATTTAGCACTTTGATGTTCAGAAGAATTACCTGAATAAACTTCCCTCTTTGTAAAGTGATCACATCCACAGTTCTTCACAAGAAGATAAGAAAGGTTTTTTAGATTAGAGAAATACACTTGCAGTAAGAACTATGATAGTTCTAGATGATGAGGTTGGAGATGTCAGGTGTCATCACTTCCCATTTCATCTCTAGAGAACAAAGACAAGATGCCTCCTCCTTGGAGAACAAGAGAGAAATGTGGGAAGTAAAGACGTGTCACCAGAAAGAATAGCAATCTAAGGTTGATGGAAGATCAGCATAGGTTAGAGCATGTATAAGATGTGTGCTGCAGCTGCCCTGAGCCAAGTGCTGTTTTAATGTGCTGTTTTAAAGAAGATTCAGATCTATGACACTCTTGGCCTTCAGCTCATGTTTACGTTTGGCCTTTGAGACAGGCTTTCCTCACTCTCAGTTTACATTACACTGAAGAAAGGCACCCCTGGCTACCGAGTACACCTGGGCTTCCAGAGTCAGACCAGGGTCCAGGAGAACCCCCAAGCTATGGACTCTGTCCCTTAGGGGGAGTTCAACTCCATCCAGGACAGGAATATGGCCCTATAGCCTGTCTGGCGGAACAGCCACTAACAGCACTTGCATCTTGTCTGGTTAGAGTTTCAATTTATTAACCCTCATCCAGTCCATTATCTGGCCCAGTTCATGACATGAGTTCAGCACAGAAACCACCTCACCTGGATTAGTGGAGCACGAAAGGTAGAGCTGAGTATTGCCAGCATATTGCTGACTCCTCAGTCCAAACCTCCTGATGACCTCTCCCATTGGCTCCATGTAGATGTTAAACAGCATGGGGGAGAGTATCAAGCCCTGAGGGACCCCAGGATGGAAATGCCACGGGGGAGAGCAACTTTCTCCCAGCACCACCACCTGCACATGGTCAGCCAAGAAAGATTGGAATCACCACAAAGCAGTGCCTCCAACTCCCAACCTTACTAGCCTATCCAGAAGGACACCATGGTTGCATTCCCCCTGTCTCTCTCCCGGCAAAGGTCATCATACAGGATGACCAAGGCAGTCTCTGTACCAAACCCTGGCCTGAAAGCTGACTGAAATGGATCGAGAAAAATCTGTTTCATCCAGCAATCCCTGAAATTTTCCAGCCACCACCTGCTCTAACACCTTGCCCAAATAAGGGAGGTTCACTACTGGTCAATAGTTAAAAGGGTGGGGTTACTGTACCAAGGAGCCTTCCGGGCTCTGCGAATAGGAGGAGGGTGCTTAGGTGTGATCATGTTAACTGCCCTGGCCATTACCCTATTCCATAGGGCGACCTGAGCTTTGACAGGAGCACCGACCATATCAGAAGCCTCATGTGGATATCTCTCCTCCTCAGTCCCTTCCCTCTGATGTTTGCTAGGCATTGTATGTTTACATATGGTATGCAGTTTGGGCAACAGTGGAAGGTGTTACTCTGAGGACATGTCCCTACCAGTGAAGCCAGCTTTTTCTCATTTTATCTGTTATTTATACCACACCTAGTTCCTGTTGGGAAGTATCATTTGTAATGTCGTCAAGTAGAGAGATACCTGATATCCAATAGAACATTTCCATGCCATGGAGGCAACTCTCTGTGCCCATTGTTGCTGCCCAGCACTCTGTCCCATAAAGTGCAACTGGACACACAATTGACTTAGATGAAGGAGTACATGAGAGTCTAATCAATTTGCAGATGGCATAAATTGTGTGTGTGGAATTAATAGGAAGACCTGGATCAGGATCCCAAATGACCTCAACAGACTGGAGAACTGGGTTAAAACAAACACAATTAGTTTCAGCAGAAAAAAAAAGTTATGTTTGTAGGCAGGAAAAATTAGGTGCCAAATAGAGGGTGGTTGTCATCTGGCTTGGAAGTAGTGCATATAAAAGAGATATAGCATTATTAGTAGATTGCAAGTTTAAAATGTCAACAGTATGATGTGGGAGAAAATAGAAGCCCAGAAAAATTAGGCTGCATCAACAGAAGTACAGAGTCCAGAACAAGAACCAATAGTACCACTGTAGGGGGCATGTATTTTATTATGGCTTTTAGTTTACCCCCCTGATGAAGTGTTTGCCAGCTAACAGATTCTGTTGATGGCTGTTTTAAATGTGTTTTATAAGACCTTTTAACTGTATTAACTGTATTTTAATTAGATTCAATTTATAGCTTTGTCTTTTTAGTATTTGTATTTTATGGCTTTTTTTGTAAACTGCCCCGGGTAGTGCAGTTTGCACTAAGGGGGCAGTATAGAAATATAAACAAACAAACAAATAAATAAATACATAGTCTGCTTTGGTCAGACCTTACTTGTAATACAGTGTCCAGCTCTGGTATCAGAACAGCAACTAACTGGGATGTGTACAGAGGGCAGCCATGAAAGTAAACAATCTGGAAATGAAGCTCTCTGAGGTTTGATATATTTAATTTGCAGAAGACTAAAGGATGATATGACAACCATCTTAAAATAATTCAGGAGCTGTCGTGAGGGAAATGGAACTTAATCATTTTGTGCAGCTCCAGAGATTAGGATCTCAACTGATGGACTCAAACTTCAATTCGTAGCTTAAAACTAATACAATGTTCACATGGACAATGTTTGAAGGCCAAGGTTTGGTGCAACCCCTAGTTTACGTCAAGATGTTTTTATCCCAAAATGCCACAACTGCCTCTTCATGTTTCCATCCAGCTTTGTTCCCAGCCAGTAATGTCAACACAGATGTCTCCCAGTCCGTAGTTCCAGCGAGTTTTCTCGTGCTCTTCCTCCAGCAATGTGTCTGGCATATTTGTTTTACAGCTTCTGTCATCTATTGAACAACAATGGAGGTGGGGGAGATACCTGCAGCTAAATATGTCTAAGGTTGCAACCTTCACTAGAGCAGATTTAGAATATTCTTGCTGACTGGAATGGATTGCTAGAGAGGTTGGCATTTTAACTATCTTAGCCTTGGGCATTTTCATCTTCTTGAGCACAGCAGGACTCCGTTGGTTTCAACCCAGAATTAATCTGTGGATCACACCATTAATTTCATGGACTTCCGGGGAATTTTGTAGTCTGATCCTTGAGCCACTTCAGGAGAACCGACTGCAATTTATTCCCATTTACTTTGGCTGAAGTGTGAACTGTAATTCTTTTTTTTTTTTCAAAACATGCAGAGAGCCTCCTAGAGGGCTGAGTTTGTTCCGTCAATTGCACAAAAAGCAGTGAGGCGTTGTGTTCTCATTGAAAAGCTCCTTGAAATGCTGAAGCAACCAAACGGAAGGCCTTAGCAAACTTTCTGAGAGCAAAGCTTTTAATTTACTACACATCTCAAGATACAGGGGAGACCGTCATATGTTGTTTACCCCACACAGTACAACCTGAGCTGTATATTATGTCTGTCGTCAGAACTGCTGCTTGATTTGGTGTAAGTAAGCAGTCCCTAAAACAATGCGGTTTGAACATAAGAAATAATAATACTGAGTGCTTGGGGAAAGGAAAGACACACGTAGGCTGTTTCTGACACATTCTAAAACCGAAATACACCAATGAACCTCTACCTCAACTTGACCATGCTGTGGGCAACAGCTGGGCTCTGCACCTCCCCTAATACCAATGGCTGGTTATCTGCTGTGGGACAGCTCTGCTGACCAATGACTCGCTCTCTCAGCTATCTTTTGTTCTCCTCCTGCCTTCCTCCTTCTGTATCATATCTCCTTCAGACTATATCTGTCATAATATGTAAAGTTGACAAAATATACGTATTGTATATTTAACAGAAAGAAAAGAGAATTGTAAAATGGAGTCAGTCAAAAACTGCAGTCTCATGATGTTAGCCACACGTGCAAGGAATTAGAAATCGCCAGCAGGTTAAGTGATTTAGCACAGGTGGAATAGTTAATAACATCATGGTGCATCAGAATGTGATTGGTTAAAAGTCATGTCTGATGGGATCTAAATGTGTATATAAGAACTGGCTTGTATAATGTTAAATGGGACTGTTTATGGTGAGGAAACAGTACCCCACACTCTAATGATTGTATTGTATGATATTGATTGGTGTTATGCTGTTGTATATTTGCTGTATATATTGAGTATGAGTTTTATTCTAATCCATGTTTCTTTGTCTCTCCGTTTCTGAGTTCTGTTAATACTTATAACAAATTAACTACACTTTATCTACACGTTACTGCTGCTAAGCTCATTTGTATATTCTCTGCTACTAAATATACATTCATATCATACTATTTTTGTTTGATAATATCCTTTGACCCCCAAGCCCGGAAATAAAGAGGCGAGACAACTTCAGCTTTGGTACAATGGGCCACAACTTTATTTATAAATTATCAACTTATTAACTGGGTTAGTCAGGACCTGTGAAGGGGACCTGAGCTGTAGTGCAAACTGGTAATGAGATGGAATGCAATACATTAGCCAACAAGCTCTAAATACAGGTAATTCACCCAGGTGAGCAGCCGCCCACCTGTTGAGCATCGCAATGGGATGGGCGAATCTGGAAACCCGGCACAGCCCTCGAGATGCCTCAATTCATATGGCAACAACGATTGTCTTCTGACATAGCCGATGGTGATATACTGAATACGAGGGCTGTAAATCGCCGAATGGGTTATCTAATTAGAGCTTAACCTGAAATCAGTTACCAGTTGCACTACCCGCCAAGTTAGTGACCAACGGGAAAGAAGCCCATCCCCAAGGTGCAGAGAATGGGATGGGCGAAAACACGTGGCCACTCACGGCCAATCTAAGTAGCCACCAAAAATTCCCATCCGGCCCCAAAAGGCGACCAGCTAGTCTCATTCTCCAACCAAAGGGGGGAGGGCGGGGCCGAGGATCTTGCCACCGACAGGCAGGGGCGGGGGCAGGAGCCTACTTATAGACTCCCGTCCCCGGGTAGGAAGTCCCGGATGGGCGCGGAGTTTTCACGCCCAAAGTCCGGGACTGGGCGGCAAATGCGCCCTTCCCCCAATGAAAGGGGATCAGAGCTGCCCCTGCTGTAGTTATAGCCACTGGCTTCTTCTGCTAATTCCACTGCTGGCGGCCTATTCTGATGTAGCTGTGAAGCTCCAGCCCCATGGACAGCCAAATTTCCTTCTAGTCTAATTGCCTCTTCTGTAGGCTAAATAATCTAAAGACATTCAATGGCTATTTTCCTCCTTGTATGGTGTCACTTAGTCTAAAAGAGTGTCATTTGTCCAAAGTTATCTGATGACTTTCATGCCTGGACATGGGTTTCCTGTTTTTGAATCGGGATGGCAGTTTTTCCGAATATAGCAGGTCTTTATTCGCCACTGCCCATGGTGCAGTGGTTAAATGCCTGTACGGCTGGTAAAACTGTGCTCATGACCTGGGGTTCAATCCCAGGTAGCAGGCTCAAGGTTCACTCAGCCTTCCATCCTTCCAGTGTGGGTGAAATGACTGCCCAACTTGCTGGTGTGTGTGTGCAATGTGTAGCTTGCATATTGTAATTAATAAAGATGGGAACAAATCGGAAAAAAATGGTGATTAGGTTTTTCATTTTTCGTTGAGGGGTCCATTTCGGTTCATTTTCATTTTTGATGAATTTTTGAAAAAAATCATTTTCGTTTATTCGTTTTTGTTTTTACCCGCTTTTTGTGTGATTTTTAAAGCATTTCTGTGTGCGGGCGTCCCCCAAGGCCCCAGACCAGAGGGAAAACACTAAAAAAAATTGATGCTGGCAGAGACACAGTATAGACTAGGTACACAGGGAGGTGGCAAAGGCAGCAGCGGACGTTGCACAGAGTGCAAGGCAGCCGCAGAGTGACTGCACTGTGGGGCAGGGGAGGGTACTCACCGAGAGGTACACACGCATGCACACAGGGAGGCTGCAGGACTGAAGCTAGAGAGAAATCTCTTCTTTCTCTCCCCTAAGAGCCAGGCTGCAGCCGGCAGGAACACAGAGAAACACACCTGCCTGGCTGGCCTAAAGTGAAAATAACGAATCACAGAGACAGCAATCCCACCCTAACTCCCACCGAAGAATGCACGGAGGACCAGGGCTGCCAGAACTTTTTATGCCTTCTGTGGCTGCCAGACCTGCCCAGTCTGCAACCTGGGCATGCTGTTGGTTGAAGTTGTCCAAGAATTTACATGATCCCATCACATGGCTTGCCTCCATTTTGTAGCTGGCAACATCAATTTTGTCATCCTTAAAGGGAAAAGAAAAATACATTGTGATGGGAGAAGACAAAAACAAAACATTTTAAGGACCCCACCCCACCACAGTAGGTATTATCAGACAGTATAAATAGTTATCACTGCGTTTTTATGGATGTCCAGGGCGTTTTTTAACATTTAAAACAGCTCATTTCATTGCACATCACCATTAACGAAAAATGAAACGTAATGAACCTAATTTTCATGGTTCTGTTCGGTTTGTTCCAATTTCATCACAATGTTCATTATTCATTTCGTTACGTAATGAAACAAATACCGAATAACGGAAACAAAAAAAGTTTGTTTCGTGCCCATCTCTAGTAATTAATCTGTAAACCACCCAGAGACTACTTGAAGTGGTATGGGGAGTATATAAGCATAACACTTTTATTTGTTACAATGCAACACTTCTGGAAGTGAAGGATTGTCCAGCTGCACAACATTGCCCTGGGAACTTGCAATGCTTTTTAAATCTTTTGGGAAGCTCCTTCTATGTCTCCCTCTTAGCAAGTTGTATAGCAAGAAAGCTTGAAATGGGACTTACATAATTCTTTTAAGATGCAAAACTGCTCTCTGAGTCAGCAAATCATCAGTTATTCTATATGCAGCATGCTATAAATCACTGTAGGAAAAAATGTGGTTAAGATTAGATGCCACTGTTTAAAAGTGTGAAATGAATGTAAAATCAGAGGGGGGAGTTATTTGAGCTAAACGGAAAAGTGCAGGTGCTCAATTCCCCCCAGATGATTAAAAGTTCAAGGTTCATATTATGCCATTTTCCCAAGCAGCAGTTTTATATATGGAGTTTAAACAAACAAAAACACCACCGCTTCCTCCATATACCTAAATAGGAAAGCTAATCTAGTTGATTTGGACAAAGAATTAGGAATGTGAAGCCAGGAATCCAGGAACCTATGGATATTTGTACACGACCCCTAAACTACACTGCAAATGGCTCCCAGCTCCGGAGCTTAAAATTGTTTCCCCACCAGCTCCGGAGTTTATAGATAATTAAGTGCGACCACGCCCACCTAAGCGCATCCCAGTGCACTTTTCAGGTACCTGCTCTCCGGAGGTGGAAATTCCTGATTTGGATATAACGTAGTGACTGCCGGACTCTCCTTGCTTCTGTTTGTTCTTTTTTGCCCCCTGCCCCTTTAAGAGATCTGAATGCAGTGCCGGGACGGCAGAATGGAGGTGAGCGGCATTCTTTTCTTCCTTTTTTCCTCCCTCCCCTCACACAGCCAGCAGCCAGGAGTGCGGAGGGGGTGGGAACGCAGGAACAGCGACAAACCCCTAAGATCTCTGGTCCAAATTTAAGTGGCCAGCGGATTTTAGGGGTTGCGTGAAAAGGCTCTATGTCACTGCCAGTGAGGTTTGCTACCATGTCACTTCAATCAATTCTTTCCATGAATACTACTCCAAATGAAAACTTTGATCAAAGGTATGTAAATTCCTCTGTGGATAAATTCCTTCATCCCTAGATAAGCCAAAAGAGCAAAAATAATATCATTGAGTATGTTCTCCATTAAAATTCCTTTTCAACGGTGCAGCCAACACCAGCCTCTTATGTAACCTGAATGTGAGGGTTGATAGAGTATTCCACAGCAGTGGCATCTGAGATACAGTGCCCCCCATGCCCATTTGTGGTTCATATACTGTGGTCCTGCTTTATTGTGGGACCACAGTATATGAAAAAGCCCCCTGGGGTAAGTGGAGAAAGGCCTGTTTCAGGCCTCCCTTACTTACCCCAGGACTGGCCTGTGAGGGCCTTCCTGGACCTTCTGGAGGCCCCAAAAGGGCCTCCCTGTGAACAGGAAGTTACTTCTGGTACCTCATTGCCGGAAATCATTTCTGAGGTCTCCGGGGGCCTCTAGGCTGTTTGGAGGCCTCAGAAATAATTTCCGGTCACCCGGAAGTCACTTCCAGTTCACGGTGACGCAGTTTTGGGGCCTCCAGAAGGCACGGGAAGGCCCTCGCAGGCCCGTTCAGGTCAGCGCCGAGCTGGGGGTAAGTACAAGAGGCCCCAACTAGGTGCCCCAGGCCCAACCCGACCTGTATCTGCATATCACAGATTTTCAATTATCGTGGGTTAGGTCAAGTCCCCAACCCCTGCAATTGGCGGGGGAGTCACTGTATATGGTCCAGAACAACCATATGAGATGTTGTCTCACACCAATACAGTAGCCTCTTAGAGACTCACTGGAACCAGATATGGTCCTTCCCAATGCATCTATCATGGCTTTTGTGGGAGGCCTTCAAAAGTCTTTGTGCTACAATGCCAGGGGCAAATGGGTCATCCTTCCTTATTTCATGCCCGATTCCTACATAGCCCTTCAGTATTCGAGTGGATTTGTGTCATGGAGACTTCGTGGGGGTTGTCAAACAGTGTGCTATTCAGATCTTGAGTACATTGTTACTTTCCTTCCGACAATGGTGGCTGATATTTTAGTATGCTTTTAGAGCAATGCCCTATGACTAAGAGTGACATTTTATGGTGAATGCGTTAAGACACTGATCTGTCTGTTTGGGGAATATATCCATTTGCTCCGTTATAAACGTTCAATGGCTTTATCTAGATTTATGCACACTGTGAAAAAGAAAGATTCAAAGGGCATGTAAATGTTACACTTATGGTGAAACATGTTTCTTTTATACTGTGGTTTTTTGGGTGAGATGAAAGAGGTAAAAAAAATTGATGCACAGTGAGGACACAGTGAAGTGGAGCTGGGGGGATTGAAATATCACACCTAGCATTCTAGTGTCAACACATTTTCTGCCTACTTTGATCCAAGAGCAAAATTAGGACAGCTGTTTAACTTATGGTTGAGCGCTTGTGTACATTACACAGAGCACCTCCCCACAACCCAGTTCTGAAGGTATTACTTGATCTATTGTGATGTGTAATCACTCTTCCTAGCACAACACACCTTGCACCAGTTTAAAATGCAAGAGACTGTTCACTCACCTAGTTAAAGGTAAATTAAGAAAACATAAATATGATCTAGAAGTGTGTTAAGCACAGCTCAACTATACCTTGGCAGGTTATCACTATGGCATTGCAGCTTGTGCACTAAATGAGGCAATTGGATTCATGCCTTGGTGTGCGTGCACATTTCATACCTCTTTGCAACATAGACCCGCTGTATTTGCCAATCCTCACACCTAGAGAGGTAGCTTTCCATAACCCATATGAGCAGATGGTTAAGGATGTAAAAGACAAAATAGTGCAATCATGATTGACCAAGGAACAAAAAAAAACAAACAAAAAAACAGATGCACAGCTTTCTTTTTTGTAGTCCCTGGTAGATTTGGCCTTGTCTTCCTACATCTCTCTTGTTGCCTAGACAGCAAGGAATCTGGAAAGGCCAAGTTTCCTCTCTCCAGTAATGGCCCGAGTCATATTCTTGGTGGACCGCCATTAGATAAACCCTTGCCACAGAGTGCCCAGGACTCACTAACCATTGTTGGCACAGTTGATTCATTCCATACATTAGCAGAAGTGGGGTTGACCTCAGTTCTGAACTCCAAATGTCAGTAACCTCAGTGGCTCTTGATTTCAGAGCTTCTTCCCATGCTCTGATGCATATGCATTTATGTCACAATACCACCCTCAATGCAACTGACCCAATTTTGGAAGATAAGTAGAGTTAGAACTGAGTTGTAATTGGTTGGAAGACCACCAGCGATCTCCAGGTGAAGCAAGGATGAGACTCCCACCAGAACCTCTAGAGTGTTGATGGCAATCAGCATTGTCCCTATGAGAGTAGCTGGAGCAATCATCAGACTCACTATTTATTAGCCTCCTATGGCCTTATGGATAAACCTTGCACATCAATGGGGCTCAAATGGTATGCGGGTGAGTGGGAGCAGGGATAGTTTGCTTACACAAAATACTTTCAAAGGCTGTCTTGTGGCAGCAAAATGTAGGTTTTGGTGATGGTGTCGTTGTCATAGCTACTTCTTATTTTAAAGAACACACACTTGTTCTAGGAAGAGTAACATGGCTGAAATTGCAGAATTCAACTGCACAGGGTCAAATTCGAAGAAAAGGATCCCTGTTTCCTGAAGTTATCTAAGTCCTTCAGTTGCCCTGGCACTGAGCTGTTCTCATTGCCACATTTTGCAGGCTAGTTTGCATTTTAGTTTGATTACTCACTGGAAGGTCAAACACAGGCGTATTTGACAAGACCTATTGACCAAGCATCTATTCCTAGTAGAAATAGGCACAACCAGAAAAAATGACGTTTCGAGTTGTCGTTTGTCGGAACGGGTCCGTTTCGGGTCGTTTCTGTTTGTCGCGATAATTTTCAAAAACTTGTCGTTTCCGTTTGCCGTTTGTCATTTGTCGTTTCCACCGTGATTTAGCATGATTTGACGTCCCAGAGCATGGGGTTAGGGTTAGGGTTAGGGTTAGGGTTTGTGGGCTCTGGGCTGCACCTCTGGGTGCCTCTGACCCACTAAGAAGGGAAGTGTACTGGTGTACAGGTTAGGGTTAGGGTTGGGGTTAGGGTAAGTGGGCTCTGGGAGGCACCTCTCTGGGTTCCTCTACTCTGACCCACTAAGAAGGAAAGTGTACTGGCGTACAGGTTAGGGTTAGGGTTAGAGTTAGGGTTAGGGTTAGTGGGCTTTTTATGCCCTCTGGCACATCCAGAAGTGTCAGTCAAAACCTGGCCATGCGATTGGTGGAATGGGTCAAAAAAAATTGCATGGTCCCATCCCATGGCCAGCCCATCATTGCGCAGTTGTAAAAAAATAAAAATAAAAATAAAATAAAATAAAATCAATGGAGACGTTTTATTGCAAGAAAAATCCACTGCTGCTACTATAAAAATTCAGGCATTTAAATTACCTAATTTTCACATGTTTCTGTTGTGCTTTAGTGGGTTTTTGGACCACGATTTAAAAATAAATATTACGGTCGCCATTTTGGATCCCCCCCCCACCGCGTGGCAGGGGGATGATGAGGATGACCCCCCCTCAGCCGGGTGCAAGCGGCCCAGGACAGGAGATGGGGGAAGGCCGGGGAACACCCCCCCCCCCCCAAAACCCCCCCCCCGGGAGGGGGGCGCAGGCAGGCATATTTTCGCCTGCTTTTTTGGCCGGGAATCGTTTTTTTAAAAAAAACTTTTAAAAACTTATTTTCTGTACTGCTGTTGGCGATGGCATCGCGCGATCGCCGCAATGCCATTAACAACAATGACAAACATGAGCCAATTTTTCTTTTTTCGGGTCGGTTTCGAGCTAGAGCGGAGTAATTCCCGTTACCGTTATCTTTACCTAATGATAACAATATCCGAAAACGGAAATGAGAATTTCGCCGCTCCGTGCCCATGTCTAATTCCTAGAGCCTGCTGGAGAAAAGATGTGCTCTTTCCTTCTAATAGTGAGCTCAGCAGCTATGTTATGGGAACCATAGAGTGGTATAGCAAAAAGAAAAGAAAAGTGGACTCTTAATATGCTGCTCTGCAGAGCCTAAAGCAGCTCTGGACAGTTTATAATTTAATTTTGAAAGCTACACACTGCCCATCAGTGAGCTGGTAATTCCAATACAGTGCACAACATCAATGTCAGATTTTCTATAAAAATACAATAAATAAGTAAATAAATAAACAGCAAATATCAAAGTCAATTTGTAATGAGACTTCTGCATGACACCTGTATATAGTCATCTAGCCAACAGAATATTACCTATAGTAATACCTTGGTTTACAAGCATAATTCATTCTCAAAAGATGCTTGTAACAAAGAACCACTCTTATATCAAAGCAAATTTCCCCATCAATAATGGAAATGCAGATGATTTGTTCTAGGGCAGGGATGGCAAACCTTTCTGAGGCTGAGTGCCCAAACTGCGACTGAAAACCCACTTATTTTTCGCCGAGTGCCAATATGCCAATTTAACCCGACTACATTGGTACCCAAGGTTAAAAACGCTGTGGGTTTAAAAAAAAACAGTTTGCAAAAATAATTTATTTTAAATGGGGATGCCTCGGGTTAAGAAAAAAATCAGTGGAATGCCCTGGGTCTTACAAAGCGTAGTTTTCCATGGGAATGAATGGGGAATCAATTTTATTCAGGGGGCTACAAAAAGTCAAAACAGCTGGTTTCTTGTTCAAAACACTTTATAAATTGCACTTTACAGGCACATAGGCCCCCCAGAAAGCAGATTTAAATTAAAAAAAAATACATATCCACTCAAACATGGGCTGCCAGCAACTCTCCTATTCTGTCAGAGCTCCCAGGGAAGAAAAGGCAGAGGCATTTTAAATTTCCTGCTCATCTCCATCAGCCAATGAAACGTTTTGGTGCCATTCGCTGGAGCCAATGGCCATGTGCCAGCAAATGTAGGCTGACTGGAGAGGAGCAGGACTGGTTAAATTAAGGAAAATGTTAGCTAAGTTTTCCAGGCAAAACTCAAAGAAACAAAACCTAAACTTACCTCCTCCCTCCTCCTCCCCCTCCTCTCCGTCCTACTGCTCCTTCCTTGACTTGGCTTCTTCCCCTCCCTGCTTCTTCCGTACAAGTCCTTATGGCTGCTAAAGAGGAGTGGGAAGTGCTGACTCCCAGGGGGCTGTTGCGTGCCACCCAAAAGCTCTCCACGGGCCACCCTGGGCACCCGTGCCATAGGTTTGCCATCCCTGTTCTAGGTTCCCATATACCACACACTGTACACACAAAATGCCAAAACTCACAGAATAAGTTGGCTAGAAGTTCACATCCACACTATGGTTTAGGTGCCTGGATGCGGTATCTGCCCTCCTTGGGACTAACAATTGGATTTTACTTGGTTTTTAATTGGACCATAGTAAAGTGCAATCTGTATACACACTTGACTAGCTGCCCCATGAAGGTTTGAGAAATAAGAAAGGATGTTGAAACAAATTAAATAAAAATATAACTCTAAATAAAAATAAAACCCTAACTTGCATGCCCCTTTGAAAATCTTCCTGGCTCGTGCAAAGCTGACCTCCATTCCTCTCTCCTCCCTCTGCTTTGGAGGCTGCCTGAGGTGGAATATTCCAGACAATCACCCACAATCCACTAGAGAGAGAGACAGAGAGAGAGGAGAGAGAGTTTGTTATCCAGTAATGTCTGTGATCATGTGACCCATTCCAGAGCTTGCATATTAAGACATTGCTTGTTGATCAAGTCAAAATTTAGAATAAATGTTTGCTTGTATTGCAACACACTCTTAAACTAAGTTACTCTTAAACCAAGGCATTACTGTATTACGTATGCAAGGACAAGGCAAGTATATTATATTTCAAATTGACCACATGTTGGTTGAAGAATACATGTCATTTCTAGAAAGGTAGGCTATATATGTATATTACATATATGCATCATGTGGCAGCAAATTATTGAGTAAATATTAGATATCTACCAAATGTTAGGGATCAAGTACAAGGAATAATTACTTGGTTCAGTTTAATGTTCCTTTAGTGCAAGCTGCTTTTGCTCTCTTTATCTTGTTATGTGATCTATTCTTTTTCTTCTCTTAAAAATGGTCCATTATCCATTAACTGGAATGATGAAATACAGTAGGTACACTTCCAATTATTATTTTCCATAAAATATTTATAAAGCTGGACTCGACAATTCTCAACAAGGCAGATGTAAATCACCAGCCATGTTTTAGAAAGATTTTTCTCTAAAGTGAAGTTTTAAAAGGGAAGGTGGAAGTGCAGGTCTTACAAAAAACTATACATTAGAGCTGTTGAAAAAAATCCTAATGCACAAGTACAAAGTTGAACTATTATTATTGCGTGCATGAGAGTTCATGAAGAAAGACATTTGGCTTTATCGAATGCTTACCTTTGGAAAACAAGTAGACCTGCAAAAAACATCAACACATACCTGTCAAGTGTCCAGTTTTAGCCGGTACACTACCATTTTTTCCAATGTTCGTATCACTGTCTTCCTGGAACATTTATTTTACCGGAAATGTCCCGGGTGGCAATGGAGGGGGAGAAAGGCAAGCGCCTTGGATGCAGACCATGGCGGATCGCTTGATCGCTTCCTTGCCTGTTCACAGGCTCACTGGCCATTTGGCTTCCTTCCACTGGCTGCCTGGCTTGCTTGCTCTCTGCCTCACCAGGGCTCCAAGCTCAGTGGCTCCAGCGCACGATGGCAGCATTTGCAAAAGATGGCTCAGCCATTCCTCCCCCTGTTCCTCATGGGCAGTGGGGAGGCCAGTGCAGGAGGACCAGTGAGCAACAGGTGAAGGGATGGAGCCCAGCCTGGCTGAACCCAGCCACGTGCCACACAAGGCGGCTGGGCGAGCAGAAGGCCAGAAAGCCTAGGGGCCAGAAAACTGCTCTGGCCTTGGGCTCGGGGAGGGGAGCACAACCTGACCCCTCCCTTCCATGCCTGGAGCAAAAGGGAAGCAGCTGGGACCCTTGGCCTGCTTGGAATGAGAAGGTGACTGGGCTGGAACTGGACCAGGCAAGAAGGAGGAAACCAGCCCCAGCCGCCTCTACTCTGCCAGCCCCTTCCTGGTGGCACACTCATCCTGTTGCAACCTCCTGCCTGCTGGGTGAGCCTAGCCACCTGCCCAGCCACTTGACCTCCGATGCCCTCCCTGAACTCCTCAGGTATGTGAGCGTGCATGCACATTTGTATTAGTTTTTGTGCACAGTACACCTCCCTCTTCCCATCCTGGCCAGCACCAGGTCAAACTTGACAGCTATGCATCCACATCTGTTTTGTATCTAAACAGCTTAGCATATGTAAATGTCAACTTTCTTACAGAGAAATGGAAAAAGAGACATTACTGGATAACAAACTTTTAGGGATGGAAGATTTTTAATTTAAGGACTCCCAACTCCTTAATTCAGTGGGAATCCTCCAGGGTGAACCATGATTCCCACGATCCATGGAGCTTTTTCCTAATGGTTTGAAGCAGCAGCACAGGAAAAGCAGGGAGGCAAGGAGGCTGCTCTACCTCCTGCCGATTTGACAGTTATCAGTTCTATAATTTGGTGTATGGATTCTCATTAAAATAAGGGGCTGGGAGCTCTTGAATTCTGAAAATCCTATCCATGTGAACTGCAGTTACTAGAA
>JAHTLZ010000122.1:28328253-28360694 GCA_023846285.1 Phrynocephalus versicolor | reverse complement strand
TATCTATCTATCTATCTATCTATCTATCTATCTATCTATCTATCTATTCAAATTTTATACCATACCATCTGACCAACAGTCACTCTGGACGATTTAGAAAAGTTAGGACATAGGCAATACAAAACAATACAATTAAACAATATACAATATAAACAAATATAAGAATCCAACCAATCAAACATAATTAAATCTAAAGCAAGTTAAAAATGATAAATCAAATACAATACAAACCAATAGAGTTGGATTAAAATATAAAAATCAGATCAGTAAACTGAGCAAGGCGATATACAATAGTCAGGGAAAGCACATCTGTACAGCCAGGTTTTAAGCTATTTTTTTTTAAATTGTAGCGTGGGGTCCAAACCAATCTCAGGGGGAAGTTCGTTCCACAGATGAGTTGCAACTACCAAGAAAACCTGGTTCCTGGTAATGGTCTTCTGAACTTCCCTTGGGGTCAGCACCTTAAAATGGCCTGCCTGAGAAGAAGGAGTGATACGGGCAATACTCTGTGGTAGGAGTCATTCTGACAGATAACAAGGCCCCAAACTGTTTAGGGCTTTGCATGTCATCATAAGGACCTTGAAGTTGATGCAGTATTGAATTGGTAGCCAGTGCAATGCGGCCAGAGTTGGAATGTTATGTTGATTTCTTTTTATACCAGTTATTAATCTGGCCGCTGTATTTTGCACTAGCTGGAGTCTCTGCATTAACTTCAAAGGCAGCCCCATGTACAGTGTGCTCCAGACTATAAGTGCATAAACCACCGTGGCGAGGGCCCCCATATCATGGCTTCAGAGACTAGGACTCGGGGCAATGGTTTCAAACTACAGGAAAAGAGATTCCATTTGAACATTCGGAAGAACTTCATGACAGTTAGAGCTGTTCGGCAGTGGAATATGCTGCCACGGAGGGTGGTGGAGTCTCCTTCTTTGGTGGTTTTTAAGCAGAGGCTGGATGGCCATCTGTCGGAAATATTGTGAAGGGGTTCCTGCATGGTAGGGGGTTGGACTAGATGGCCCATGAGGTCTCTTCCAACTCTATGATTCTATGATTCTATAAGAAAGGCGTGGAGCTGTGCAATACATCACAGCTGCAGCAGACCAGACAACCGATGCCACCTGGATCTCCATGGTAAGGGGTGGGTCCAGAAGGATGCCCAAGCTGTACACCACCACCTGGGCAGAGAGAGTCACCCCCCAAAACTGAGGGAGCTTTCCAATCCCCTGACAGCACGGGCTCCCACCCGAAGGACTTCCGTCTTGCCTGGGTTCAACCTCAGTCTATGCGCTCTCATCCCTCCCAGCGCAGTTGAGGTTATCCAGAAGTTGAGTTATGGCAACTGGACTTCTTTTTTTGTGAGATCAAAAGGTGATGGAACTAAAAGAAGGCCTTCCCAGACAGTCTTAGGTTATTGTGACACTATAGCAAATATTTTAGCTCCGGTGACAAAGCTATGTAATCCTGGGATTTGTAGTTTAGTGAAGCACTTAGAATGTTATCCTAAAGACCTCAACTTGAGTCCCTTGAGAATCGTAAATATACCTTGTGTGTGTGTGTTGTGTCATTACAGTCGTGACCGACTCTTCGTGACTCCATATCCATGGAGTTTTCTTGGCAGGGATACTGGAATGGTTTGCCAGTTCCTACTCCAGGTGCCTACAGCCCCTGGTATTCCTTGGTGGTCTCCCATCCAAGTACTAACCAGGGCCGGCCGTGCTTAGCTTCCGAAATCAGGCAAGATCGGATATGCTTAGGGCATCTAGGTAGCTAAACCTTATCAGACTATAAAACCTGCAATACCTTTGGGTGGAGAAATGTTACATACTGGGCTTTGCTTACATGTGTTTTGTGATATCCCCAAGCCTTAGTTGGATTGCCACCTGATAGAGATTTACAAGCACCCTAGCCCAAGGATTTGCCACTGCTGTTACTCAGACACAGTGTTCTCCTTCATGCTGCCATCAAAACACCTGGTATTCCTGGGCCCATTCTTTAGCATTCACTTCCCACTGTGGAAAACTTTACTCCAGCCTTTAGTGCTGCCATCGGACCCACGTCCACTGACAACCATTGGTGGACAGTGGAGAAAGTGCTGCTACAGAAGGACTAATCAAATGCTCTGTCTCATTGTAAAACAGATTATACTTTTATGTCTTCCTAAGCCTGAAGGTAGTCTGAAACCCTTTGTAAATACTCTCCCTACCAGTTTCCAAAGTGTGTGACTTTGGTCCTTATCTTTTCTTCTGCTCTCTGCTTTGCTGGGTTATGATCAGGATGCCAGCATGGGTGTTTTCTGTTTGGTAACTGTTCCTAAGGAATATGTAGATGCTTGTTGTACAAAACAAAAGGGGCTTCTATTTTTATAGTAGGTGAGCTAATGAGGAATGAAATAACAACAATATAAATGGTTTATAGATACATCATGCACCTGTCATAAATATATATCGCAGCTAGAGTTTATCTAGCGTTGATATATATAACATTCCAGTTCTGTCAGTTCTCATCTCAACTCATAACGTATCTTTTTCATACCCATTCCAATTCTAAACATTATTCTTACAACCTTCTCATCCCCATCTTAAATTCATAATTCAATCTCCTATCTAAGGTTCACAATCACAAAATCCTATTTTTCACAGTCTTAGCTATCTGACATCCTGAACACTCACTCACACTCATGTATTCTCTCCCTCTTGGAAAGAAGCCAGTCACAGCAGAGTTCTTATCCAGCTTCCAACTGTCATACTTGTCCTAACTTTCCATCACATGGCGCTCACCTGTCAAATCAACCTGTTTATACAACATACGTAATTCCTATACATAAAACATTTGCAATAAAAAAAAACCAAGCACACCCAGAAGCAGACTGCAATTGTCACATGAATTGAAATAGTTGTTCTGAAAAATGTCAATGAAATAGACTGATCATGTCAACGTATATGCCCTGCTATCTTGGTACAGAGTTCTGCAAAATATCTCCTAAAATGTCTCCTCTCTAAAAATATGTTATATTGGGAGCTGCAGGGCATGCTTCAGCCTCTTCAGTCATGGGAAATTGCCGGGTTCTGTTAATGTAAAAAGTGAATCTGAAAAGGGGAAGCAAGGGCAGTGTACTTATGATGTATGTCCTTATAGATTTCTTACACATTTGGTTAACATTTAGCACACAGTTAATTCTCCTCATTTTAATTGGGTCCTGGGCACTTGCCTTCAGTGCCTTCCTGAAGAGGAATTACCTCCATGCGCACATTTCCACTTATGCGATCTCCATCCGTGCTGCTTTGATTAAGGAGTAGGATTTGACAGCGTGATTTACAAATGCCATTCATACTTCTCCAGCGAAACCATCAAATCTGTTTCTAATCTGATGTGTTCCTGAAGGCAAAAATAGATAGTGCTAAAAACACATCCCTGCACTGCAGGTTAATAGCCTAGCCCTTTTTTCTAGCAAGTTTGCTGTATCCTGCGTTCTTCCATCCCCATCCCCATCCCCACTCCCACTTCCATCCCCAATCCCTTTAACAATTAACAATTTCCCATAAACAGGTTCCGTTTTCCTCTTATCAGCTTTGGAAATAAAATAAAATAAAACTTTAAAATAATCAAGTATTACCCTCTGTGGCATTGCAGTCCTGTTACAAGGAGAAAGCTCTGAAGCAATGCGCATGCGTTGCTTATTCCAAGTAAATGTAAGTGGGCTTTCTTCTTCGTGTAGTCATTAAGCAAAGATTGAAGCACTGGAGGATGCTCTAATTTTATGATCTGGATGATTTCTGTGAAGTTCATAAGCACTGGTCACTCCTTCCCCCCATTTATATGGAACATTGCCTTCCCCTGCCTTCCACTGTCTGCCTCTCAGTTTTCTCAAAAGATTATTTCCAAATGGGATTGCTTCATACAAATGAGTGAACTTTTCTATGAGACAGTGGTTTTGCCCGTTACAAATCAATAGGAATGTGCTCTTACAAATCAACCAAGAATATAGATAGCAGTCATCTTGCACTCCCAGGTGGGCCACAAAACTAGAATTAATCTGCACCTCGGAAGATTAACTTCACACTGTGAGCTGCCGGCTTTAAATTAGTATATGAATCAAATACTGTACCTCTTCTCTTAAATTCTATCTATAGGGTACATGAGATTCAGTCATGTGTTATGAAAGGAATAGAAAGGAATGTAGAGAGCAAGGGAGGGGAGGCCCTCGCCTTTGTGTTTGAAACCCTTGGCCCAACCTCCATTTTTTGATAATGTTTTCTCCCAGTAATGGGGCAGATGACACACATACCCCCTTCTCAGAGTGAGCAGTACTGCCCCAGAGAAACCAATCACTTGCCTTCATGTAAGGCAGGCATGCCCAAACTTCGGCCCTCCAGATGTTTTGGGACACAACTCCCACAGTCCTTTGCCATTGGAAATACAGGCTTGGAATTCTGGGAGCTGTGGTCCAAAACATCAGGAGGGCCAAAGTTTGGACATGCCTGATGTAAGGCAAGTTCCACTGTCACACAGAAGCCATTCCATCAGACAGTAGGTAAGACAGAGAAGGAAAGTAGGCCTACGTATCGTCAGACCTCATAAAAAGTTATGTAAACATACAGTACCTTAAAAGTACAGTGGACCCTCATATAACAAACAGTTTGTATAACATAAAATCTGTGCAACATAAAAAATTCTGGAGATTTGCTTAACAGAATCAATTGCCTATGGGGCGAATCCGTACAACATAAAAATAGTTGCGATTAGGGATTACTCTGTTTTCAATGCATTCCTATAGGAAATTTGTATAAAGGAACGTTTTTAACATAATTTCATTTGGAACAAATTAATTCCTTTATACAAGGTACCATTGTATCTTAATTATGGTTCAAAGCAGGAATACTAGCAATCACCACAACCCCTGTCATCTGCTGACAATGCTAAACAAACTGTTGCAGAAAAGGGGACAATACCCTCCTCTAGGAATATTACGGGTTGCAGTGCAACACTTGTCTACTCATAAGGACCCCACTGAATCAGTGGGTTTCCTTCTGTCAGCTCAGGATTACAAGACCCACTATTGTTATTGACCAGCTATAGATAGCTGTCCATGTTAATCCAGTCTTCAAAAATCCCTAGTTTGGCTGTCTGTGAACTCATGGAGCACAACTGAATTTGCCCTCCCACTCGAAATGACAAGACGAGGCAGTAAATGGGGTTTAACTGGGCCACACTTTATTAACACAACATTCAACTTAAACAGCAACAACAGGAGGGGCCTGGCTTCAGTATATATGGTTGGAACGGCGGGGTCACCCGGGACCCCTCCAACTGGGCAGCATAGGGTGAGATACAACCCCCAGATGGTGCAGTCAGCCGACTGCACCCACCAGGCCAGTTGATGTAATAACCCCTCCCTGCAGTAGATGGCCTTACGCTGGGTAATTCCCAGTGCAGGGAGGCGACCCCGTGTATCCACCAGGCATGGTGACCTCCGGATCCGCCATGCTTTTGGGTATAGGGTACTTGGGGACATATGTTCATTGTATACTCACCACTGCCCTCCATCTGCTTCAGCCGCCAGTGTGACCAAAAGTGAGGTGACCATCCTACTGCCAAGGCACCAGTGTGAGATAGGCGAATAATCCCCCTCTCAACAGCCAATTTAGAGTGCAGGTCAAAAATTCCTATCTGGCCCCAAATAGGCGACCAGTTAGACTCACACTAGTCCTTTAAAAAGTAGTGGGTGGGTGGGGAATGCCAGCGAAAAATGCCTGTTGGAGGGGGTCGGAGCCGCCCTCTTCTAGGGCGCTCCTCCCCCTCCCCTCTAGGACGCTCCCTGTGACCTGCCCGTCCCGCGTCTTCTCACGAGAGGGCAAATCGGCTCCATCGGGCTGATTCACCGCCCACGGAGCCAGCATATGCTGGTGAGAAATTCGGGGAAAACTTCTTAAGCATTAAAGAGTACAACAACGGAACAAGTTGCCTCAGGAGGTGGCGAGCACTCCAATGCTAGAGGCATTCAAGAGAAAAAAATGGGCAACCATTTGTCAGATCTGCTTTGATTTGGATTCCTGCATTGGGCAAGGAGATGCCTAAAAGTCCCCTTCAACTCCAGAATTCCATGATTCTATGAAAGTCTTATTATTCAAGTAGTAGGTTTTGTTGCTGTTCAGTCCTAAAAGTTGTGTCCAACTCTTTGTGACCCCATGGAACAGACCACACCAGGGCCTCCTGTCTTCCAGCTGCCTCCCGGAGATGTGACTTGAACTACACAAACTGCAGCTAGGTGTGTAAGCCAGGAGATACGATGATGGAAGAACATCCCAATCATGCCTCCTCAAAGTTAAACGAATGGTTTTCTTTTCATTTCTTTTTTCCCCACCAGAAGCTCACAGAATTATCAAGCACTGGCAAAAGAAAATTTAGTTATAAATTGTGGTTCTCGCACGGATCACTTTCAGACCTGCTAATATTTCTGCTCTCCTTAATTTTTTTTGCATGATTTATTCATGTGTAGAATTCCAGCAGACTGAATAAACTTTTTGAGTTACTGCCCTTGAAGTGTTTTTTAATTAGGTAGCTCCTTGCTATGAAGTGTTCACACAAGGAGCTATCATTTTAAAGTATCATGCCATATTAAGCAATTGTAAAATGCATATATTTTGTGCAATTACAAAGCTCATTCTCTTGTGCTCAAGAGATTCCCATGTAGAATAATAAAGTTAGAAAATATATTGGTTGGTAGTCCTAATGTGCACCTTTCATGCTCCTGTTCATATCTTATTTATTCTGAAATGCCAACCATGACTAAAATGGGTCTGGAAGGAGCATTCAATGTTAAATTATTTTCCTTAGCATGTGTATGTACCCATGCTACAAAAATGTGTGTATGGGAAAAATATAAACAAAGAATGCTGATTGAACATTCCCATTCAGTAAGATTAAATTTGTATGCATTAAATCGGTCCTCTCTCCATGGCTTTTGGAACTGGCAACCACCTGGAACACAATCTATATAGACATTTTGCTTCCCTTTCACACACATGTATACAGTTTTCAAAACTGAAAAGATGATCATAGTCTGAGATCCTTGGTGAGATTTGTGCACACAGTTTATTGCACCTAATTCCAAGCAAAAACAATGTTTTGCTTGAATGGCCAGTTTTCTCCCTCTGATAAAAGTACTGCATATACTCGAATATAAGCCTAGTTTTTCAGCCCTAATTTTGGGCTGAAAAAGGGGGCCCTCGACTTATATGCGGGTCAATACTTTTAGCCACTGAGGCAAGTGCTTGGGTCGGTGGCTAAAAGTCATTTTAAACATTGCATGCCGCTTCTCATGACTCCCCTCTGCATCACAGGGGAGCAGCGCACGGTGTTTAAAATGACTTTTAGCCACTGACCCAAGCACTTGCATCAGTAGCTAAAAGTCATTTTAAGCATCACACACCACTCCCCCAGCTCACAAAGGAGGAGCTGCTAGGCCCTGCTGCATTCCCCACCCTAGACTTATACTTGAGTCAATATGTCTCCCCAGCTTTTGGGGGTTAAATTAGGGGCCTCGACATTACCAATTAAACAGTATGGATATACCAAAAAACATCCAAATAGAAAGTATTTGAGGAGAAAGATTAACCATTGGGGTATTAGGACGATTCACAGATCGGATGGCACATGCAAGAGGCATTTTCTGCAGGTTCATTTTTAGTGGCTGCAGAATATGTAATGTGTATCGCGAGCCCATCCATCAGCCTGTTTCATATTTATAAACTTCTGAGTTAGACAGAAGACAAAACTATTGTAGTTTTTACAAAGTCATTGCACGGCAGACAACAAAGATAGACTAGAAAATGTAGTGATAATGGCAGCTAATTCTCTCTGCTATGGTGTGTCTGAAAGGGCTGCAGGCCTCAGATGAAGGTGAGCAGGATGGAGAGTGTGTATTATGAAAAACAATAAAAATCTTTTGCACACAGAAATTAACATAGGAAAGGGAAGGGCTATACTTTCTTTCTCCTGACAGCTAAACCTTAAGGATGATTCAGAAAGTACAGCTAAACTCATTGGGAGGAAGCAGGAAGCTTTATGAGTAATGCTTCCTATTTTCTTTTACTGTACTTTTGGCTAGACTATATCAACTGGACCCCCACCCCCTCTCCAAAAAAATCTGGTTCCATTTCCCCCACATACCCATTGCCTACTTAATGCCCACTGAATATGTGGAGTCCCTTGAAATACCTTTAGTATCAAAGCTAGCAATTATTATTATTATTTACTATTTATCTGAAATATTTTATCCTGCCTTTCTCCTTAAAAAGGACCCAAGGCAGTGTGTATAATTTAAAAAAAAACTGTACTTAAATGCTTAAAACAGTAAGTAGACAAATATTTTTAAAAAATTAAGCCAATGGTAAATAAAAATCAATATTTAAACACATTTTAAAGAAACAGAACCCAGCAGTCCATTTACAACCCTTCTCAGGCCCCCCACTCACTAAGGAAATACCTGCCTGAAGAGAAACCACTTCTCTGCAGAAAATTTGCATTTTGCGCAGCAAAATTTGTAAAAAAAAATTACACCCACCCTTGTATTTTCTCTGCCCAGAACACAAGGGTTCTGCACAAAAGCCACCCCCTTCTTGTTTTGCTAATCCTGCCAGTGATGAAAAAGGTTCTGGCCTTTTGATTCTCATGCAAGAAAGAATTCTCACAGCAGCTCGCGATTCCCCCCCCCCAGCCATGTGCCTTGATGTGTTGTGACGTCCTTTTTTGTTCAGGGCAAAATGCATTGACTTGTCATCATGTCGTTATTCTAGCCTCTTCTGCCCATGTTTAGGTTCATTTGTTTCCCAGCTAGTAGGGCTCAGGTGGTTTCCAGGGTTTGGGACTCTTTTGGGTGGGGTGGGGAGGCTGAGTGGGCAACATGCAGTTTAGAGGCTGTTCAGATCCTCCTACCCTTGGCCTATACCACAGTTGAAGGGCATTATTGACAGGGAAAATGGTGTGCCATGTAATTGCTTCATGGCTATGGAAATATCTCCTTGGGACTCAAAATTACATGGGTTTCACAATTTCTCAGAGAGGACTGAAAGCTTCCCTACTCCTGAGAAGCCTTAGGCCTTTGGGTGGGCACCCCTACCCCATATTCCTGCAGGTGTTACATTGCATCCAAAGTTCTCCAGCCAAGAGGTGTTTCTGCCATTTCTTTTTCTGTTTTATTGATCAGCTGTAACAATATATACTTTTTGTTTCTTCTCATGTGATCAAAGTCAACTAGCTTCCTTCATTTTATGCACTCTCTGATTTCTTGGGGACGCCCAGTGTGACAGAGTGGAAAGAGGGATGGACTAAGGCTCTGAGGAAAAAGTGTTTGAATCCCCACCTTGGCCTTGGCCCCTTACAGGAACTGGTACAGCGTCTGTTTTGGTGACACATAATAATTATAATGATTTGTTGGTCTTCACACCTTCTCTTCAAGCCAGTAGGCTTTGGTGTCTTGCAAGAGGTTCACATTTTAAGTGCTAATTTCTTTCTTTCTTTCTTTCTTTCTATGGTCGTCCAAATTGAAGTCCACAAAGCTACACCATACCATTGAGCTGAGAGTTCTCAGTTCCCATCCCTATATATTCTCAAAGCCAGTTTTAAGTCTCTGCTGCTCATTTTATCCATCTTGAATAAGCTTTCCCCACACTAGCTCTAGTCTGCCCTTCCTTGCAAGGGCATGATCACACTGTTCATCCAGTCATGAACAGCAACTGCTTTCAGGACTGATATTTTTTAAGTCCTGTTTTAATGTTCCCATTCTATTTTATTACTGTATATTTGTCACAAACTGTCTCAACTTGGCAGGATAAAAAAAATGTTTGCGGTAAATCAGAAAGCCTCCTGCTTTTGCACGCAGAGTTCACCTGGGGCATTGGTGAACTCCGAACTTGTTGGTTCTGCCTGCCGTAGTCAAGCTGGGATGACAGAAAATTTAACCAAAGCTGCGTGTTAACTTTTCAAGAAGCAGCATCTCAGTTAACAACCTCAATCCTAGAGTGGTGACCACAGCACCATTAACTGTTATCAGGCTGCACGTGAGACTGCAATTGTCTCTACAGGGGGTAACCAAAACCTCTCATTTTTATTCGCTATTTCAGCAAAGCTTATAAAACACATTATACCACAGAACAAAGGATCCCATTGCAGGACTTGCTTTCCTTGAAAGACGAAGCTCTTTTCATCTGAACAGGTGGGGGGGGGGGAGTGGGTGGATGGGGGGGTGAGTGGCCCAGTTTGCCTTTCTGTTTTACTCATATTTGCTTCTGCCTTTGGATTTTTGAGTTTCATTTAAGAGCCAGGGCGCCTACTGTGTAAATATATGATATTAATAAAGGAACCTCTTTGAACCTCTTTCAGATTAGGATATCTGGCAGTGGAAATGCAACAAAACTGTGATTTGGGTTAGGCCACTAGTGCCTCTACAACCCATTTAGGGTTGGGCAAAGGTGGCCTCCTGTACACAACAAGAGGTACGTGCACGCGTGCGTGTGCGCGCACACACACACACACACACCATTCCTTATGCAAATCATTTCCTTTTGGATCACTCTTATGCATGCCTCTGTGTATGTGTGCATGCAAGAAACAGTGAGTGAGAGTGACAGAATGAGCAGGGCTGGCCCATCATAAGGCAGAGTTAGGTCGTGGTCTCACTAAAGTTTTCTGCGCATCTTAATTTGATGCGTAGGGTTTTTTTCGGGCAGTCACATGGTGTTTGATGCGAAGTTAGTGTCCTGTCAACCGGGTAGTATTTTACTGCTCTGTGCCCATCTCTACTTGCTTACTGCACATCTTTTCCCTTTTTTCTGGGTCGATTTTCTAAGTCTCCATTGCAGGAAGTGGGAGGAAAAGAGGTACGAAGCTAATTACTCCGTATTTTCGGGGGTCGCACCTCGCTAGAGTAGCAAAGAACTGCACAACTTTAACGGTAGTTTTTTTAAAATCCACCCCTAGCGGTGGTTTAAAAAACTTCGGTGAAAGTGCACTTCCGGGGGCGTGGTCAGTCGGGGCACCAAATTACTTCCCTTCGCGGTTAGGATGCGATATTTTACTGTGCAGTTTGCCACAGCAAAAATGCGCAGAAAACACTGGTGAGACCGCAGCTTAAGGCAATTGCCTCCTGTGGTAAATAGCAATGGCAGCCTTCTGACAGTTACTCTTGGACTCCACCACTATAGTAGTCCCCTCGACCGCACAATGTATGCGGAGTTCCTTAAACGATCCCGACGCCCAAGATATATTGGTGAACATTCTCCGGTTACAAATATTAGGATCTGGTTCGTTTGCTTGTCCTGTCCATCTGGCTTTTCCATATAGAATGGGGAGGGGGACATCTTGGCCTCACCCTCAGTGGCGAGATGCCTCAGGCTAGAAGTCACAGTGCGTGAAAATGAAAATATCGCAACCATGGAGGAAGCTAATCATACGGGTCTTTCCTGTCTAATTCACACCTGCATTTTATATCATCATGAGATCACACCAGGGGAAATAACTCCCATGCCAGTGAGCATAGATGTGCCTGCATAGGAAGGAGATGTGTGTGTGTGTATTGACAGGGCCCTTCTGCAGTAATGGTCAGAATAAAGCCTGAAGCTACTTTTATAAACATCTAGACTATGTCCCCATCAAATTTAAGGGGCTCAACAAGTCCCTCACCCCATCGTTTGTAGGGTTCTCTTGCCCATGGTCTCCTCCTCATCTCAGCTGCTGACTACTAATGTGTTAATGACATATCTTTCATTTTGTTTTTAGGTCTAAGGCCCAAAAAAGGTTAAGAACGGTTGGTAATTTTGAATGTTTATGTTTTTAGTTCCATCATTACTTTTTTACAACATGTGTTTGTATATACTTGAATATTAACAATTTGGACGCAGTAATTTTGTGATACCTATGGGAACCTGGACGGCAAATCACCCAAGCCTGTGCTGTTGTGATGTTGTGGGGCTGTACACAAAGTGAAATTTGTAATCACACTTAAGCTTTGGTGCCAGCAGTCATGTCTGACTCCGGTTCCTAGAAGTAGGAGGCAATAATTTTTTCAGTAAACACTATGTTGCTAGCTGCACAAATCATTGCTTCCCACAGTAAAATTGTTCTTATGCTTGGCATCCAGGAGTCAGCTTAAAGAAGAAAGAGGGCCAAGGTTAAGAAAAAAGGAACGAAAAGCCTGAATAGTTGATTAAAAGAATGAGAAATCTTCTCAGCGAGTAAAAGGCATTAAGGGAGAGGTGAAATGTCAAGCAAGTTAAAGACACATTCTTCATTAACTTTATGCTGTCGAATTTGTGACTACCAATTTAACACTCAGAAGCATGAAATGGAAAGGAAATTAATGACGGCTAAGGAGAAAGGTAAGATGCCTGTTTCTCACTGGCAATACTATATTTCTCCTTCTCCATCAAGGGCATTTTTGCTGGTAAATAATTTTTCTTCCCACTTGGGAGACCATGCAACAAATGTGTTGCAATCATCACGATCGCCTACTTTTGCCTCATATTTCATAACATGGGAACCATCAAATTCCAAAGATGCTTTGCCTAACATAAATCCTATACAGATGTTGTACATTCAGGTACTTGCCACTGGAAATAATACCTTCCCACCCCAGCTCATGGTATCTCAGGTCCACTGGCTGGAGCAGTCCTTCCAGACCTTGCTTTGCCCCACACTCACCTTTCTCCCATATGGAAGAAAATAATAGAGCAATGCATATTAGCTGCTGCTTGGATAACCAGCTGAGCTCCAACCAGTAACTGCTATTTTCTATCTGCACTGGCTTCTGCTTCTGCATTGATTTCAAGGCTTAAATGATGACATGCAAAGCTTTAAACGTTTTGGGACCTTGATATCTGTCAGAATGGTTACTTCTAAATAGAACTGCCCCGGCCATTGGTTTATCTCAAGTGGGGCATTTGAGGACACCAACACCAAGAGAGGCCCAAAAAACATCAGCGAGAAACCGGGGCCTTCTTGGAAGTTGCCCCTCCTCTGTGGAATAAACTGCCCCAGATATATGTTTGGTTCTCACTATTAAAATTTTCAAAAGCCAATTAAAACATGGCTCTTTAGGATAGCTTACCCAGAACCTTAATCTTTATCTTTTTAATGTCTGAAAATATTGTCTCTGACTCTTGTTATGTATAATTTGGTTTCAATTTATTTTCACAGTATAATCTTACTTTGCTAATACTGAAATTGAGCACAAATATTTTATTTTTATAGTTATGTTTAATTTAAAAATGATTAATTTGCACTTTGTTATCGTTTCTTGTTGATAATTTCTATTTTGATATACAATGGTACCTCGAGTTTTGAACAATTCATGTTATGAAAAATTCAAGTTATGAATAACAATCCATGGGTATAGGGAAATTTCAAATTACAAAAAAGCCTTTTTTCGAGTTATGAAAGGGAAAAGGAAAGCTTGTTTCCAATAGCAGTACTGCCATCTTGTGGCCACCTGACTACAGCGTTGCAATTTTGAAAAAGGAAGCTGACAACTGGATCTGCTTCTTTTTTTAAATGACCTTCTCAAACTATAAATTTTGGAAATATTTAGCACTGTTTTTGGGACTTTTGGGGATTTTTTGGTGGATTTCTTGTGGCCATCCGACTCCAGTGCTGCAATTAGCAAAAAGAAGGAGCCATTTTAAAAGGAAAGGTGAGGGCCTGGGCTTCTGTTTTTCCAATGAACTTTTCATACTGCCCATTTTGCAAATATTTGGCACTGTATTGCGGACTTTGGGGGGGATCTTCTTTCTCAAGTGATTATGAGGTAGGTTGCTCATCTCCTGTTTTTCATTTTCCTGTTACTGTGCTTTTTGCTTTTGGTGTGTGTGTGTGTGTGTGTGTGTGTGTGTGTGTGTGTGTGTGTGTGTGTGTGTGTGATTTCCAACTTGGATTGGATTAATCCATTTCCAGTGCATTTCTATGGGGAACTCTGTTTCAAGTTATGAAAATTTTGAGTTCTGAAAATCCATTTGGAATGGATTAACTTCATAATTAGAAGTACTTCTGTATTGCAAACTGCCCAGAGTAGCCCTTCAGCTAGATGGGTGGTATAAAAATCTAATAAACAAAAAACAAACAAACAAACAAATAACCCCTCCCTCTTTCCAGTGCTCTTTGGCTTGTTGTGGATTCATTCTTCTCTTCTGTGTTTTCATCACAACCTGGGTTGGAGGCCTTTGTGGCTGCCTGATTTTTCTGTCAAAGGAAAAGGGTGCACTATTGTATCCACATGTGTTAACATATGTGCTTAATGATACTTGTGGTTTGATCCTACGTGGTCTCTCTTGTAGGGATTTCTTTTTGTCTAAAATGGCATCTAGCAGGAATTTGGTTTTTTGTTATTGTTGTTGTTTTGATTAGCTGAAGAAAAATACAGAAATGTAGAGAGATTAGTAAGCGAAAAGGGGGGAATAAAATAGACTCTTCACCATGCAGGAGCCCCTTTGTAGTCGGAATAGAGGAAGAATAAACAAACAATACAGGCAAACAAGTGCCAGAGACACAAAAACCTTCATTTGTCTAATCAGAGGCAAAGGACGATGACCCTAAACTATCAATCCCCCTCCCATGAAGAGTTAGTGTGAGTGCATTTAATATTGCATCTCCATCATCTCTACTTACCTGGAAACAAACAAACCTGAAACATGCTAGAGTGACTTTTTTATGATGAGTACATTGAGCAAAATTGGTCTACCAGGTGATATAATGCTAAGTTTGATTCCCATTTCTAGGGAAGATTTGGAATATAAATGAAATGAATAATCCTGTGCTGCCCACTCAATTCAGATTTATGGTGACATTTCTCAGGATTTTCCAGGTGGAGAATACAGTAGGACCCCCATAGTACCTCAACTGGGAAGTTGAGGTACTATGCAATGCCCTAATTCTCCTCTACCAGTCAAAGCACATGCAGCTACCACACAGCTAGGCAATCCTGGTAGTATAATATTATTATCTTACTCGAGTTAAACAAAATAAAAGGACAAAGCAAAGGAACATTCCAGTATAGAAAGAGGCTTCTGAACAGCAGCATAAATCTTTTGCTTTAAAAGGACCTGTGGAAAGACTGCAAGACATATTCCATCCAGTGGCACCAGTCAGAATCCCCCCAAGTGGCTGAGTGGTTAGAAGGCCAGAGAAGACCTAGAACTCCATTGCAGCATACAATGGTACTTAGTCTTATGACATTAATCCATTCCAAAGGCATCTTTGGAAATCGATTAAGTCGTACGTCAAACAACGATTTCTCATAGGAATACATTGAAAATTAATTAATCCATTTTGGTGGAAATGGATTAATAGGTTTTCAATGCATTCCTATGGGAAAACTGTCCGGGGCGCCCACCCCCTCAGTCAAGGGCAACTGAAGACGGTTTTCCGCTTTCCTGCCAGACAGCTGATTTTCACAGGTCAGACCTTCTTGGCAGGTGGAGGGGTTGTGGAGAGCAGCCTTCGGCTGCCCTTGATTTTGAGAGATGCCTCGGCGCCTTGGAAGGGAAACGCTTACCTCTGAGTAAGCACTTTCCCAGAGGTACACGCTTCCCTTCCAATATGCCTGGGCATCTTTGGAAGTCAATCAAGTCGTAAGTCAAACAGCAATTTCTCATAGGAATGCATTGAAAATAAATTAATCCATTTTGGGGGGAATGGATTAATAGGTTTTCAATGCCTTCCTATGCGAAGGCTGTCCCAACCCCCAACCCCTTAATCAAGGGCAGCTGAAGGCTGCTTTCCGCTTTCTTGCCAGACAGCTGAGTTTTGAGAGAGAAGCCTGGATGCCTTGGAAGGGAAGTGCTTACCTCCAGGTAAGTGCTACCCAGGAGTAAGCGCTTCCCTTCCAAGGTGCCTGGGCTTCTTCCTCAATTAAGGACAGCCTTTGGCTGCTTTCCGCTTTCCCACCAGACAGATGCCTTTGACACGTTGCAGCTTGCAAAGTACCCTAGCCGGGCGAAGATCAATGAGTCTGTGCTCTGCTCGCCAGGTAAGTGCTTCCCTTGCAGGGTGCGCAGGGTGCCCGAAGTTGCATCCTTCTCTGGGAACAATGCAACTGCAGCCAGCCTTGGCAATTTGGAAGGGAGGCGAAATGGCCACCTCTTCCTTCTTCTTGTTTGCCTCAATCTCTTTTGCAGAAATGGAAGCAACCAAGAAGGAGGAGAAGATGGTGATGGCAGCGAATGCTGCTCTCCACTCCGTATGACAGGTGAATTTGGCAGGTCTGACCTTTCAAAGTTAGCTGTCATGCAGAGCATGGAGCAACGCTCATAAGTCGAGTTATTCGGTTACAAGCAACCGTAAGTAGAGGTACCACTGTATGTGTGTTTTAATTATCATTCACCTTCTCTTTTGGTGTCAGCAGATCTCTCCTTTGCCTGGCTTCAAAGAGTCAACTCTTCTTATCTTTACGCATGCTGCCTGGGCTGCAAAGTATCTGTTGCTGTGCCCCGAGGGTGATCAGCAGACTCCTTACTCTGTCCTGGAATCACACAAGCATTCAATCCCTTTTTGCACATTTGAGCATAAACAATGTTCATACCAGTTGTATGAAGTCTGGTGATGACCTGTCACCTTGGAATTGCCCCCCTTGTTCTGTTCTTGTCATCGCAACTGTATAAGCGATCATTCTCAGCTACACTGTGCACCTTGAAACTTCCCAATGGGTAGCTATTTGTCAAAGCATTTGGTGTACTCAAGGATGATCCTCTGAGGAACCAAATCACAAGTTGTGCCATAAGCTATGGAGTCACTGGCACCGTCCATTACATAAATACAACATGAGATGTCATCTATTGCATGCTAAAGCTAAAGTTGGTTTCCAGATTAGCTCTACAAACAGTCAGGTCCAACAGGGTAAAATGTGATGCCAGTGTTTTAATGATATGGCAACCATCCTTATTTGTATGGAAACCATGCTAGGGCAGTCTCTCCTGTATATTTTATTCATTTCAGCATTAATGCTGCTGCCGTGGCCATAGCATTTCAATACTTTCCATTTCATTTCCGATCAACTGCATTTTCTGAGCCTTCTCCACACAGTGACTCAAATTTATTGCCCCATTGTAAGAAAGAGAGAGAGAGAGAGAGAGACCGAGACCGAGACCGAGACTGAGACCCTTGCATTGCCTCAGAACCTAATTAATAAAACACACTCATCAATTATTTATTTACAGTTATATCAATACAACCATAGACACTGGGCATAACGGAGAAGGCATGGATTTTTCAGAAATTGCTTACTTCGTGTCTTTTAAAACAGGATGGCATTAAGATGCATCTGTACTTGCTCTATGTTTGCAACTTTGGAGCCCTTGTAGTAAAAATTAAACAACAGCAGCAAAAAGTCTGTCAGCTCTTCCATCATAGCCAATTTCCAGGCAAGGCAAAGCAGATGCAAGAAGCCATTTAAAACCCACCAGCCACAATCTTTATTTACAGGGCATGTTTGCTAAGCCACACCGCTGACAAAGTGTGTCTGGAGATGTTCAGAAAACTCATCTTGAATGGATACCTGCAGCACTCTAGTGGTCATTCTTCAAAAATGCAGCATCTCAGCCGCATAAAGGAAGGTTAGTTATGGATCAAGAGCCGTTTATGCCACATTGGATGTCTTTTTCGTGAGGCCTTTGGCGATGTTTAATCTGGGTTTTTTTGGCTTTGTTTTTCCCCGCCATCGTAACCAGCACTTATTTTTCTCTCCTTTAATTGAGGTGCCATTTGGTTTTAGCTGTGTCTAGGGTGTTTTATTGCTTTGTCTGTTTGATTTTATAATTTGCTGCTTTTGCAGCTTTGTAAGCCGCTTAGAGTACACAGTAGATAAGCGGGGTATAAATACAATAAATAAATAAATAAATAAATTTTTAAAAAGAAACAAACCAACCAAGCCCCAAACTAGTGAGTGCTGGGGCTTGAATGGTTAGAATTGTCAGTCTCCCAGCTGTGTATTGTGAATGTTCAGAAAACACCAGTGGAGGGTGACAGCTCTCTAACAACAGTTCTCGAACTGACCAACAAGCAAAAATAGTCAACTCTTTATGCTTGTATGGATTACTAATAGAGATGGGCACGAAACGAATAATTTTTTGTTTCCGTTTTCATTTTTTCATTTTGTTATGTAACAAAACGACAAACAAATTTTGTCTCTAAAATGAAACGAAACGAACAGAAACACCGGAGATTTTATTATGCATTTCGTTTCCATTACTGCAATATGAGTGAATTGCTTAAAATCCTTAAAAAATCACAAAAAATGAAATATATGGTAACGAAATGGTAATGAAATGAATGAAAATGAAAACAATTTTTTTGCAAAAATTCACAAATAATGGAAACGAACCGAAACGGACCCTCCAAACGACAAAGGACAAATGAAATGCCATTTTTTGATTCATCTCTAATTACTAATTAGAGATCATCTCTAATTACTAATGCTTTCTAATTACTAATGCATCTCTAATTACTAATGCCCATCTCTAATTACTAATGCTTTCTCCAAGATGGTCATCATTCTGATGTGAAGGTTGGGATCTCTGATAGGGGGCACATGGCAACTTTAAAGAATATGTATGTTCTGGTCTCCTAACAGAAACATCCGTCTTGGGTTTGCTTTTTTTTAATTGTTGGCTCCAAAGCCACCAACACATTTTAGGACAAAGTTGAAGTCTAGCTTGTGTAACTTATCTATAGTTCTCTCAATCACTAAGTCTTTAAACATTCAACTGATTTATATTTTTTGCACTAATTTCATTCCATTTATCTAACTGGCATGGAAAAATTCCCCAAACATCAAAAGCAATAATGCTGTTTTATAACAGGAAAAATAATTCAAAGAGATTTAGCACCATCTCACATGGGATATTCTCCCTAAATGCATATAAATACTTTCTCCACTGCTAGAATAATCTGGTACCTACTTTGGGAATACGAGAGTACGGTTTGATTGATTGACTTCTTCATTGACAAAGTTGAAGGAGAAAGGCAAACATTTTAACTTAAGATAGTGATCCCAAAATTACAAATGATCGTCATGAAACAAAAATATAAGAACAATAATAACACTAGGAAGGGTGAATGTGCAGTGATGCACACAGAAGAGAGGACCAAAATAATGTCATAGTAGCCGTAACAATTCAGTTCTTCAAAAAGCCTCCAATTCATGAATGTGAAATATTGTGCTTCCTAGAAGCCCTAAGCACACCCAATCTCGCCTGATTTTGGAAGCTAAGCAGGGTCGGCCCTGGCTAGTACTTGGATGGGAGACCACCAGGGAATACCAGGTGTTGTAGGCACCTGGGGTAGGAACTGGCAAGCCACTCCAGTATTCCTGCCAACTCCATGGACATGGGGTCACAAAGAGTTGGTCATGACTGTAACGACACAACACACACACACACACACTAATGATTTAAAATGTCACAAAATGGCCGGATATTACTGCACAATATCAGGCCCCTGTTGCCAGAAGGAGAAAGGAGGCCACACTTTACATTGCAAAGGGCCACCTGGATGTTGACAACACCAAAGGCAGAAATCAAGATGGTCGACTAAAGGATACCCTCTTGGGCTCACTACCATCCACAAAGTGACACCAAGCAAAGGAAAATCCCTGAAGCTGACTCTTTTTTTTTTTTATCTTTTAACCACTCTTCATCCAAACACATCTGGTGTGGAGAAAAAAAAACAACCTTGGCAGTTGCTTTGTGTTTGGGTAATAAAATCTTCCAGTATCTCAGTATGTTAATATAAAAACTCTTCTTAATTTCCATATCACATATTAATTTATTTTTGGTAGGTATGTTCCAAATTTCTTTATATCACTCATGTAACTGGAAATCATATATAACTTTCCAATTACTTGCTCTCATTAATCTTGCTGCTGTTAATAAGTTGGAAACTGTTAACCAACTCCATTGCTCCCTATCAAATATTGATAGGAGAGCTTTCTTTAAACAAATGCCTATGTTAAACCTAATTATTTATTTTATTTCCTTAAAGACCCACCTCCAAAAGTTCAATATACTTTCACATTCCAACCACATACGGGAATAAGTACCTACGTATTTTCTACTGACACCCTCCATGGCAAAATTTAGAATACTAAGAAATTACTATATACAGTGGTACCTCGGATAACAATGGTAATTCGTTCTCCGAGGTTAGTCGTTATCCGAAACACGTTGTTATCTGAAACACGGTTTCCCATTGGAATGAATGGGAAATCGTTTAATCCATTCTGGAGCCTAGGAAAAAGGCACAGACACCTGGTTTTTTGCTCAAAACTCTTTATAAAGTGCACTTTAAAGGTACAGATGCAATGCCACCCGGGATAACTTTTTTTTACTGATGCATGCTGGAAATTTGTTATCCGAGGCAGACCTATACTTAGAAATTGTGATTCATTATCCGAGGCAGCCCATAGGGAAAATTCGTTATCAGAGGCAGTCCTATACCCGGAAATTTGCAGTTGTTATCCGAATTATTCGTTATCCGGGGCAGTTGTTATCCGAGGTACCACTGTATATTTAATTTCATTGATGATGAACTAACTAATTTATCATAGGACTTAGGAGGAATGTAATTTCTGGGGATAGGAAAAAAATCATAGGATGAATTTTCCTTCTCTTTACATTCATCTTACGAGGTACTACTGATTCTTGCCCAGCCTGTGTGGCTTGGAAGGGAAGCAGCAGTCGTGTGCCTTTTAACAATGTCTTGGGGCAGTCCAGGCAAGTGGCGGTAGTGGATCTTCCTTGTACCCCCTGCCCACCCCCCAAGCTCTTTGGCAGAGGCAGTGGTAATGGAGGCTTGCCCACCCCCTGCCCACCCACCCCAAGCTCTTCGGTGGCAGTGGCATTGGAGGTTCACCCATCTGCCCACCCAAGGTCCTTGGCAGTGGCAGCGAAGGCTCACCTGCCCCCACCCCACCCCACCCATCCCCCAATCTCCTCGGTGGTGGTAGAGCCCAACCGCCCACAAGGTAAGTGCCATGGCAGGGGTCCCCAGGGTGCTGGTGGCTGCCCCTTCAATTTCCCATAGGAATGCATGGATAACCTATTAATCCTTTCCCTCCAGAATGGATTAATTGTTTTTCAATGCATTCCTATGTGAAACCGTGCCTCGCAAGACTTTTTTTGTAAGATGAATTGACTCTTACAACGAATTAAAAATGTCTTATGAGGTATTACTTTAATGAAGCAAAAAGTGCTATAGTCACCTCACACCACCAGTGGCAGAAGGAATGCAAAATAACAATAAAGTATACATAATGTGATCTACTGGCTTTTGTGACAGCTCATGTCAGCTGCCTAAGACTGCCTCAGTGTGCCTAGCAATAGGGCCAGCCCTACTGTACCACTAAAATACATGTATTGCTTGTTTGTAAGTGTGTGTGTGTGTGTGGGGAATCTGCAGGCCTACTTATCTCATTGCCATCATGCTTTACAGTTCATTCCACTTCTGAAGGAGTTTGCTGTAATTTAGTGCTCAGGTTAGGTTTCTGTTTAAGAAATACAGTTCTAAATGTCATGTCGCTTGTCATGTGGAGTGTTAAGTTTTGCTGAGCACAAGCCACATCTTCAGTTCGTATCTTAAGCCACCTTTACCTTCGCTCATATGTCCACCTTCAAGCCTTAATTATTAGTTGTGCTGGTTTTTAACCTTCAAGTATATACTGATGAATAGATATCAAATACGCCTCTCAATTTTTATTAATTGTGAAGGACAACCTAATTTTGAGTCTCCTTTGTATGTACTGAGAACAAGGGATTTTTTAGAGGGCAAAAGCAAATGAAATTCTGCAAAGTCCAGGAGAGCAGAATAATCTGGATACCTTTTGAGGCAAGTACACCATGTAATCCACCGTGGCATCCCTGCTTAATAGCCAGTCTTAGCTATTATCTTACAAGGAGTTGCGATAAATAAAACTGCTTCTTCCATTGTCCAGTATGCCTTTCCATTCTTCAACCATATCAATATGGATTGACTTCACTTTATTCCAGGAACGGTTAGAATGAAGGCCTAAAATCCTTTAAATAAGCAAACTCCTATTTATCTGTTCACTTTCACTGGTAGCCTACCTTTGTTCAAATAAGTTCTCCTTTCCCCTCATAAAGCCCTCTGAAGTAGGTAAGCATGAGTAAAAGTTACTGACCTAGAAATACCCAGTCAGGGCCACAACTAGGGGGGAGCAGGGGGCATGTACCCTGGGTGCTATGTGGGAGGGGGCACCAAAATGACAAAATAGTATTTGTACTGTTCCTACCCCTCCCACACTGGGGGATGGGATCTGTGTTTGGCCCCCATGACACAGGGTGTAGTTGTCACCCTATACCCAATGAATTTAATGGTATAGTGAAGACCAAAACCCAGATTTCTGAAATCTCAATCGGTAGTTTTAAAGAGAACATGTTTGTGAAGTATTTGAACATTTATAAAACTATGTATATATGAAAGTAATGTTTGCTTCATTGATTTCTTCGGTTCCGATCTTGTCATTCGTTCACATCTGAGACTGACGTGTCTAGATCACTATTTGTTTTATTCCCGTAACAAACCTGTCAAGTAGGTCCGCTGAGGAAAAGGGTCTGGCTTAAGAAACTTCATAGTTGAACAAGGATTTGGACTTCCTTCTCTTCAGTAGAGAACATCAAATCCTCTCTCATCTCTGTTCTACCATGTGAGAAATGCTTGATGCTCTTTGGTTTCTTCATTCTCACCACAAACCTCTGACAGCTGCCATTATAATTGCCACTTTGTAGACATGGAAAACAAGCTGGAGACACTGCATTCAGTCAACACTGTTGACAAAACATCCACATCTCCTTTCCTTAACCCCCATTTTCTAAATGAGGACAAAATGATTTAATTTCGGGACTTACCACATTGTCCCCCCCCTAAACTGGGTACCCAATTTACCGATTCCAGAAGGTTGGAAGGCTGAGTCAAATTTTGAGGCAGCAACCTGGGATTAGACCCAGGTCATGTCAGAGTTTTGGCTAGAGTACAGTGAAACTAGAGTAATAACTGTTAAAAAAGCAATGTGCACAAAACACTGTGGAATGCCCTTTTTCACTGTTGCAGTGAGTCAGCTATGGTGCCCACTGCATTCCCTTTTGATCCACCACCAGAGTTTCCGTTTTCTTGGAAAAGGTGCAGAAGAGAGAGACTAAAATGATTACTGGGCTGGGGCACCTCCCTTATGAGGAAAGGCTAAAACATTTGGGGCTCTTTAGTCTGGAAAAAAGGCACCTGAGGGGGGATATGATTGAGACATACAAAATAATGCAAGTGGATAGAGGGAAGCTCTTCTCTCTCACACAAAATACCAGAACTAGGGGACATACACTCAAATTGAGGGCTGGGAGAGTAAGAACAGATAAAAGAAAATATTTTTTTCACCCAGCGCATTGTTAGTCTATGGAACTCCCTGCCACAGGATGTGGTGATGACATCTGGCCTGGATGCCTTCAAAAGGGGATTGGACAGATTCCTGGAGGAAAAGTCCATCACAGGTTACAAACCATGATGGAGATGTGTAATCTCCAGGCTTAAAACCGGGGTACTTCAAGGGCCAGATGCAGGGGAGTGGTATCAGGAGACAGATATCTAGTCTCATGTGCTCCCAAACGCATCTGGTGGGGGCACTGTGAGATACAGGAAGCTGGACTAGATGGGCCTTTGGCCTGATCCAGCATGGCTCTTCTTATGTTCTTATGTTCTTATAAATCTCATGATGCAGTGGTTCAACTGCAGTAGTGAATATGTATTTTTATGGTTCTTTGTCACATTAGAAGTCAAAGTGCCTTGATGAATTAAAGCTGTATTTTATTTTATTTGCTGAGCCCCAAGCACTTTAGCACAGGCTTGGAGCTGGCAAATAAAAAAGGTTAAAAATTGCTCCTCCCCACCCCCAGCCAATGGGGTGAGGGGAAAGGAGGGGGTTTTAATTTTTTTTTTTTGCTGAGCCCCCACACTACAGCTGCTGGGCACTTGGGGCTCAACTCCCCCCCCCCAAAAAAGTTTAAAAGGGGTGATTTAAAAAAAATTGCAAGCCACAAGCCCACACTACAGCTGATCGGTGCTTGGGGCTCTGGAAAAAATCCTGTGGTTTCTCCGTGGCCGATTGGTTGGGGGGAGGAGGGATTTTAAACTTTTATTTGCCACCAGAGCTACCACTGATCAGTGCTTGGGGCAGCAACAATAAAAAGTTTATAAATCCTGCCTTTTGCTGCACCTGATCTGTGCAGGAAGTAACACAAGCATCACACACATGCCATTTACCTCGGTGGCTCAAAGACATTTAAACTGACCTGCACTATCCCCATGGGCATGTTGGGGGAGAAGCGGTGTTTTTTAAAAAAGTCTTTGCGGCAAGTGGCAGTGGTGGAGCTGTTCCACCACTGCCACTTGCCATGAAGAGTAAAAAAAAAAAAAATGAAAAAAAAATTGATTTTTTTTAAAAAAATGTTTGAAATGAAACAAAAAGAAACGGAAAACAAAACAAAAAACAAAATGAAACAGCATTTTCCATTTCTTACCCATCTCTAATAAACAACACCAAAACCCATTCAAAGCTGTAAGATACAACAAGCCATTATTATTTTTTTTGCCAGCCCCAAGCCCCCACTACAGCACTTGGGGCTTAGCAAAAATAAAATAAAATGAAAAATAAACCTTCCCCCCCCCCCCCCCCCCGGGAAAGGAATGGTTTTAAACTTTTATTTTGGCTGAGCCCCAAGCACCCATCAGCTGTAGTGTGGGCTAGGGGCTGGCAAAAAAAATGTTTAAAAATCATTCCTTTCCCCCACCCAATGGGGAGTGATTTTAATTGTGTTTTTTTTTTTGCCAGCCACAAGCCCACACTACAGCTGATCAGTCCTTGGGGCTCAGAAAAAATATATCCCCCGATTTTAAACTTTTTTTTGTTTGCCGCCAGCATTACAGCTGATCAGCGCTTGGGGTGGCAAAAAAAAAAAGTTTACAAATCCCACCTTTTCCCATTTTGCTTGATCTGTGCAGGAAGTAACACAAGCACCACACAGAGAGAGTACAAAAACAAACAATGAAACAAAATGAAGAACAAAACAAATTTTTAATTTAAAAAAAAACATTTCAAATGAAATGAATGAAATGAAAAACAAAACAAAACACTTGCAATCAGAAAATATTGGTCTTTTCTATCTGTATCACCGTAACAAAACAGCAATATTTATTTATTTATTTATTTATACCCCACCTTTCTCTTTAAAAGGACCCAAGGCAGCTGACCTCATTTAAAGAAGTTAACAACAGTGAGTACACAATACTCAAAAGTATCAAACCAATGGCATACTAAAAAAACATAAGCAATAGAGATGATCACGAAATGAATTTCTTTTGTTTTGTTTTTTGTTTTTCATTTCATTTCAGAATGAAAAATGAACTTTAAAAAAATGAAATGAAAAAAACTGAAAATTTTTCATTCATTCCATTTCGTTTTTCAGCTGCGGAAAATGTACCAGCTCCGCCCCTATCTAGACGAGCAGTTACATATGCACTGGTAACATCCCATAATGATGACTGCAATGCACTTTACGTGGGGCTGCCTTTGAAGACAGCTCAGCAATTGCAACTGGTTCAGAATCGTGCGGCGCAGCTGGTAAGCAGTGGGGCCGCCAGGGATCACATCACACTGATTCTACATAACCTACATTGGTTACCAGTTGCTGCCCAAGCCAAATTCAAAGTGCTTGTTTTGACATATAAAGCCCTAAATGGCTTAGGACCTAGATACCTGAAGAACCACCTCCTTCCATACGAACCTAGCCGGCAATTAAGATCGAGCCAGGGGGCCCTCTTGAAAGAGCCATCCCTCAAGGAGGTGGGAGGGATGGCTTGCAGACATAGGGCCTTCTCGGCTGCTGCCCCCAAGCTATGGAATGCCCTCCCAAGTGAGATCCGGCTGGCGCCAACATTGATGACATTTTGGCGCCAGGTAAAAACCTTCCTGTTCCAGAAGTTTTTTGATACAATATAGACTGTGGGTCCTCTGATGGCAATTTTAGTGTAATGATTTTAGTGTAAGGTTTTTATTATTGTTTTAATTATTTATTGATATTTGATGTTTTAACTGTTAATTCTTTGATTGTAAGCCGCCCAGAGACCTTTGGGTAGTGGGCGTCATATAAGTTGTAAAAATTAAATAAATAAATAAATAAATAAATGGCAAGGTTTTCCACATGAATGCATTGATAAGGCACTGGTGATCTTGAGGTTGGACTACTGTAACACTCTTTACATGGGGCTGCCCTTGACTCTCCTCCAGCGTTTGCAGCGGGTACAAAATGCAGCAGCCAGGCTGATGGCTGGAGTGCGTCGCTATGACCACATCACCCCAGTCCTGGCTCGCTTGCATTGGTTGCCCGTTGCGCACCGGATCAGAATCAAGGTGCTGGTTTTAGTCTATAAAACCCTCCATGGCTTGGGCCTGGACTACCTGGCGGAGCGGATCGCCCAGCGATCAATCTCGGCCCGACCGGTCCAGAAGTCGCGAGCGCACTCGCTCCGGGTCACCACCCCAAGAGAGGCCCGTAAAACCATCACCCGTAATCGGGCCTTCTTGGTGGCGGCCTCTTCGTTGTGGAACGCCCTTCTGAGTGATGTGTGCTCTGCAGAGTCCCTGCTGGCCTTTCGTAGAGCTCTTAAAACCTTGCTCTTTCAAGAGGCCTTTGGTGACCAAGTTTAATTTATGCAGTTTTTTTTTGTTGTTTCCACCATTCGCCATCTCTGCTTACTCTGGAAAGTTAGTTGTATGGCTATTGAGCCTTTTTCGCTAGAATGCTAAGGGTGCCAGAAGTGTTTTTAACTTGTTGTTTTGACTATTATTGTATTCATTGTCTATTGTACTTGCCTATTGTATTTTGTACTGACGACCACTGTTTGGTCCGTCCATTGGAAGCCGCCCAGAGTTCCTCCAGGAGGATGGACAGGATATAAGTCCAATAAATAAATAAATAAAATAAATAAATAAATAACCAATGCATTCCTATGGGAAACCACTTAAAAACCCATGCCTGTAGCCCCAATTGGGAGCACTGGGGGGGGGAGGCACAGGTCATTTAAAATGCCTTCGAGCCACCCAGGCTGCCTTGGTGGCTCCATACTCCCCCCCCCATCGGGCACCTTGGGGGAGAAGCATGGGTCCTTTCAAATGTCTTTAGCCACTGAGGCAAGCGCTTGCCTCGGTGGCTCAAAGACATTTAAAATGACCTGCACTCCCCCCCCACACACACACACAAATGGGCACATTCGGGGGAGAAGCTGCAGGTTTTTTAAAACGTCCTTTGAGGCAAGCAGCGGCAGTGGAGCCGTTCTGCCACCACTGCTTGCCGTGAAGAGTAAAAGAACAAAAAATGAAAAAACAATATGAATTTTTTTTTGTTTTAAATGAAACAAAAAGAAACGGAAATAAACAAAGTGAAAAACAAACTGAAATGGCATTTTTCCATTTCGTGCCGATCTCTAATAAGCAACACCAAAACCCATTCAAAGCTGTAAGATACAACAACCAATTTAAAAAACAAACAAACAAAAAAAAAAACAGGCAGGCAGTCACTCAGGGAAAGCCAGCTTGAAGAGCAAAGTCTTTACCTGCTTGTGGGAGGACAGCAAAGGTGGGGCCAGCCTGGCCTCCTGCAGGAGAGGGATCCAAAGTCTGGGAGCAGCAACAGAGAAGGCTTTAAAACCTTTAAATCCAAAGAGAGATGGACTTCTGTTTAGAATGTGATTTCCAGAGAATACTCCATACTAGTTTCAGGGAACAGCAATACCCATGATTTTAAAAACATATGTCTTATATCATGCAGTGTACAAGTGAAACAAACAAACAAAAACTCCTAGGCATGCTTCCCCCATCTTTTTCTTACATGTACCTAAGGCTTACTAATCAATAAAGCATATTAGAGATACGCAATTCATCATACTGTACTTCTGTTGAGATCCTGTTCTGTATTCCAGACCACTAATTACTAAAAGCCTTTTGAAAATCCTTCCATTTCTTTCCTATCAATTGATGGTTTGATTTTTGTTTCCAGCAGCCACAAATGTTTAAATGCTAGGTAATCAATTACTGTAATACCGCGTAACTTTAATTTAGCCAGGCCAGTCATTCTAACAGCAAGTACATTTATTATTCTCTACTTGGAAATACCAATAGTTGAGAAAAGCAGCACAATAATATATATTTAAAAAGCAAAGCGTGCTGTTTATTTCCCACCCCATAGAACTTAAAGCACTCTCTGGGCAGTTTACAATTTAATTAGGCCGGCAACACATTGCCCCTCACCCCCCAATTGGTACCCAGTTTACCAATTTCAGAAGAATGGAAGGCTGAGTCAATTTTGAGCCAGCTACCTTGGAGTGAACCCAAGTCATGTCAGAGTTTTGGGTAGAGTACTAAATTCTGTCCAATCCTAGATGAGTCTTCTGTTGGAGAAATTTTGATCAATTCCTTTTCGGTTACCAGAGCATAAAGTACAAAAACACAAATAGCTGCAGCACAGGGGAAACATGAAGAATAGCCATAGATCTCCGTTTCTACCCAACTCATATATATTCAGAATGTAACTCGCCTTTGCATATAAAAAACAATCTGCAAGTAGAAAAAAAGAAAAAATGATTACATACAATGGATCTTCAGTTACAATCAGAAGAATAAAAGGATAAAAAAGGCAGTGGTATATCTCTCAACCCTCTGAAACAGGAAGAAATCCATGCAACCACTTATCCAAAGTGCAGAAAGGAGAGAAAGCCAACACAGCCAACAGAAGCAAATGGACAGGAAGATGGTGCAGATGCTGGGGGAAGGATTCCACAATTTGGTTGGTGGCAGAAGACAGAAGGGGAAAAAAGACCTCCCTCCTCCCATTGAACCCCATATTGATATCAAATTTCCTGTGGTTCCAGGCAATGCAGATGCACACTGCCAAAGAATGCTGGAAGCATTGGTCCCCCACCCACCCACCCATCACTCCTTTCTGTCACTTCCATAAACAGGGATATTGGGAAGCATGTATCTATGGCTAGGATTGGCAACAGCAGAGATGCCTTGATACCCATTGGTACTCCAGCTATATTGCCAGCAATGAGAATCCAAGATGATAAAAGAATGTCAAAAATCAGATTGAAGACTCTCCTTAACTGAGATTGAGGGTAAAGAACTAAAAGTGAACTAATTCACATTATGGCACCTCACTTCATACTACAGTATGTTCACACGCATAGCAATTGTGCTACGTTCTTTCTTTCTTTCTTTCTTTCTTTCTTTCTTTCTTTCTTTCTTTCTTTTCCTTCCTTCTGTTCATAATATTGCTTGTACTTATCTTTATTCTTTTCATTTTCTTTGCTAAGTGCAGGTCTAGACCCCTGACATTTGTATTGGATTTTCAGTGATGCACAGCATAGGCATTAGCCTATTCTTTTCTCTCATGAGTATCCCTAAAGTGAATTATTGAGACAGTTGAGGAGAACCAAGCAATAAGGTTGGTCTGCTGAGAGCAGCGCCAGTGGTAGTTTTTTTGCACTCTAGGCGAGGGGCGGGGGGTGGGGCAGACGCCGGGCAGGCAGGTGGGGTGGGTGGGCGGTGGGCAGATGGGGCAGGGGGCGGCAGGGCAGCGGTGGGTGGGCAGGATGGGGGCGGGCAGGGGGCAGGGCACTGGGGCAGCAGTGGGGGGCGGGGAAGCAGCGGATGTTGGGGGACAGCAATGGGCATGGGGGTGGTCGGCGACAGGCACGGGAGGGGGGCGGCGATGGGCACGGGGGCAGCGGGCAGTGGCCGGCTGGCGACAGGCAGCGATAGGCAGCCGGCGAGGGATGGCTGGTGGGCGGTAGGGGGACGGCCAGCGGTGGCCAGTGGTGGGGGGGCAGGGGCATGGCAGGCTGGCCAGCGCCCTCTCTCCATTTTGGCACCCTAGGCAACTGCCTAGTTCGCCTTAATGGACGCACCGGCCCTGGCTGAGAGGAGCTATTTCATCTCTGTAGGTCCCTGAGCTGCTGCACAGTTGAAGGGCTTTAGCCATAAATGTCTACATTCTAATAGTAGGCGCCTTCAAAACAGCCACTCATTCCTATGTCTTTGGAGAGGAGATGTGCTACCATTTAGAATGGAGAGCCTTACAAGACATGGTAAAAGAGGCATGCCATTCAAATCTGTACTGGGGGGGGGTTGCTCATTTTTGTGGCTGTGAATTCTGTAAATTAACCACTTTTTGTCCTGATTCCAGTGCTTAAAAGTTTCCCTGGGAGACGTTAAATTGTCTTATTACAGTAGAGGGAAAACAACATTCATCCGCTTTCTCCATCTCATATATGATTTTACGGTAGTCTATCCTACCCTGTCATCTTCTTTTTAAAAAATCTAAAACCTGCTGATCTTCTAGATTTTTCTTGTATTCAAAATGTTCCATAAATTATTCAATTCATATTTGTAAAAATTGAAATAAAATATGTCTCATGCTGAGGAGCTCAGCTATTAGTTATTCAAGTTTAAATAAAGATGAAGGGGAAGAGGGAAGGCAACTCTGAATGAAAATAACTTAGGATACTAGTAGTAGTGCGTGTTTGTAAGAACTTGTCTTGAGAATAATTTATTGGTAACTTTTATTAATATTTGAGACATACACATGTGTACTTTATATCTTTTATTTTATTTTATTTTATTTTATTTTATTTTATTTTATTTTATTTTCTACACCAAAAAAACCCTGTCATGTTACATACTATATATACTCGAATATAAGCCTAGTTTTTCAGCCCTAATTTTAGGCTGAAAAAAGGGGGCCCTCGTCTTATATTCGGGTCAATACTTTTAGCCACTGAGGCAAGTCATCTGTGGCTAAAAGTCATTTTAAACATTGCATGCCGCTTCTCATGACCCCCCTCTGCATCGCAGGGGAGGGGCGCACAATGTTTAAAATGACTTTTAGCCACTGTCCCAAAAACTTGCATCAGTGGCTAAAAGTTATTTTAAACATCACACACCCAGCTCACAAAGGAAGAGCTGCCAGGCCCTGCTGCATTTCCCACCCTAGACTTATACTCGAGTCGACTTATACTCGAGTATATATGGGTAAGTCAATCAAAATTATTTCCCCAACATTTAAGCTTAATGCAATTCCTATCTCCTTTCCCATCTTAGAGCATATTTTCATATTTTCATATTTATTTTTCTTTTTATCCCATCAATATTCTATATATAGTTACTTATATCTATTTCCATCTAATACAAAAGATAGAAATAACAAAATACAATGTTGAAATAGCCTTCACTTTATATCTTTGATAATCACAGAACATGACACGCACATATATAGGGGAGTATTCATAAGACTACATGTCACATCGGACATAGGACTGTTTTCAAAAATAGCAGTTCTCATGAGGAAGTTTCAATATAATGGCAAATAAGAAACCATATCATTATTTTATGAGTTATTGGACTACTTGAATATCAAATCAACACAATACAATTTCAGTATCAGTCAGCATACACCAGTTGAAGTAAATCTGAAAGCCATTCAATATATTCTGACAACATATAGCTAACAAGAGGAGAGTTAAATGTAAATAATAAATGAGGGTAAAATTAAAAGAAAGAAACATGGTCTTAGAAGGAGGAGAGGAAAGGAAGAGTAACAAAGGAAGAAAAGACTTTTGGGGGTTTTAGGGGATAAGGCCTTAGGACAAAATGAAATAAATTTGGATAGACAAAATATGGGGAAGTCAATGAAATGTAGGTTCACGAGTTTGAACATCAAAGTCTTAATCTCTTTTCAGACAGCAATGACTAGTGGAATGAAAGCAAAATCTAGATAAGAAGCTAAAAATCCACATTAAAAATGAGAGGGAAAATAATACTAGCTGACACCAATCTTCTTACTCCTCCAACTCAGAACCAAACTATTTTATCTTGACTTAAACTGTATAACCTAAATAAACATGCACACTTTGTATGCTGGATCAAGCTGGTGGGCATGTGCATAAATTTAAAAAAAAAAAACTGGCAGTCCGCACCAGGCGCACAAGCAAAAAATAAAAAATATTAAACATAAAAATAAAAATTAGAAAAAAATAAAAAACATGCCAACCTGGACGGGAGCCACATGATCGGGAAGAGGAAAAGAAAGGAAAAAAGAAGAGAAAAAATCCCACACCGAACCAGCCAGGGGCGCGAGAAAAACAACAACATTAAAGTTAAAATTAAAAAATTAAAAAACGAACGAGAGCTAGGGCTGAGTTGCTTGGCTGGCCCCAAGCCAGCGCCTCTCAGCTGCTTTGCACTGACCCCAAGCCAGCGCCAGTCAGCTGTTTAAAAAAGCCCCACATCAGGGACTTTAATAATAATAATAATAATAATAATAATAATAATAATAATAATAATA
>JAHTLZ010000122.1:28293729-28326753 GCA_023846285.1 Phrynocephalus versicolor | reverse complement strand
GATGAAGCTGTTTGGATGAACAGCGAAACGTTTCTATCTCTCAAAAAAGAAGTCCAGTAGCCATGACTCAACTTCCAGATAAACTCACCTGGATGACTGAGAATCTTCACAGACAATTGCTTATGTTGTGTCTTATCCTTTCCTTCTTCTATTCTTTTCTCCGCAGACAACACACTGTTCAGGTTTCTCTCTTCCTCCTTTGCGTCTTCACAGATGGGCACAAAACAAAAAATGAAATGCTGTTTTGTCGTGTCATTACATAACATAATGAAATGAAATGAAACGACAAAAGGAAGCAGCATTTTGTTACAGACAAAATGAATTTTTTTGTTGTTGTTGAAATGAACCGTTTCCTTACATCTGTAAGCCACTTGGAGAGGGAAAGTTTTTATAAAAAGCCCCCTCCCCCAAGCCCCAATATCAGGTGTCTCACATTTGTGAAACGGCCATTATATACCATTGCTCAAAATGTATGAAAATGAGGGATGGGCACAAAATGGGAAAAAAATGTTTCATTTGTTTCCATTCACCCCCCCCATTTTTGTTTTGTTTCATATTAATTTTCAAAAAAAATGTATGAAACATACCACAAATGAAATGGTTCGTGCAGGGGGTGGCTTGAAATTGGCCCCACCTGCCAGCTAATGGGGAATGGGGTGGGGTGGGGAATGGTTAAGCAAGGCCTGTCATGGCTGGTCTCTTTCTCAATCGTTTACAAAATAATACCCAGACGAAACTGATTTTGAAGTGATTGATTTTTAAATAACTCATACCTGATAATAAAGGATGCCTAAAGAGAAGGTGCTGCAGATTCTTTTCTGTGAGAAAGCTTTAACATTTCATATTTGACAAAAAAAGTCTGTTACAACAGCAGCCCTAGGTCCCTTATTCACACCATGTCTAAAATCAACAAAAAGCAGTCAGACTTTCACAGATTCCCATGGTAGGAGATCAAATTCCAAATTCATGTGACTAGTACAAATATATCAGCAAATTTGGAAAACACAGTTCATTTCTGCTATGCTCTAAAAGCTGCAGAGTGCTCCATAACTCATTGCATTTGAGATGGAGATAGAAACATTGAAAGAATTACTTGACGTAGACTATCATCCAGACAAATGTATTCCATTATAGGCATGCCTTTGGATAGTGAGTGTCTCTACAGGGTAGATAAATCTGTATTTGGACAGTCTGTTAAAAATACATTAAGTATTTTAAATGCATTATCAGGCGTTCTTTTATTGCCTTTTTTTCCTATGGACTTTTCAATTCAATATGCACTAAAGAAAAACATAGGAATTAACAATGTTCCTTTTCTATAGGCGTTATATGTGGGTATTGATTTCTAAGCCAATGAATGAGATTATATTAAAAACTATAAACATCAGCAGAAAATAGCAAATGTGTTTGTTTATGTAAGCAAATAAGCTTTCTTTCTGTTTCAAAGAAGGTTTTTATTTTCACAGAATGATTCCATGTTATCCAACTACCACAAAAATCAGTACTGAAAAACGTACCTTTTAAAAACCTTATTAATGCTGATAGGTTTTTATAGAAATAAGTACTAAGGGTGGGATTTTTGGAGAGTTTCAAATGGTATCATTCTGATATTCACTTTTCCCCGAAAAGTATATATGGCATCCTCAACCTACATCCACATTCCTTACATCTATCTTATTGTATATTGTTTGACTTAAAATAGCTCAGAATAAGATTTATCATTCTCAGATTAATATACAGTAATACCTTGCTTACGGGCATAATTTGTAACAGAATCATGCTTGTAAACCAAAACACTCTTATATCAAAGCAAATTTCCCATAGGAAATAATGGAAACACAGATGATTCGTTCTGAGGCTCCATAGACCACATACTATACACACAATGCCAAAACTCACAAAAGAAGTTGGCTAGAAGTCCACGTCCACACCATGGTTTAGGTACCTGGAGGCAGAATCTGCTTTGCTGTTGGGACTAACAACAGGATGTTACTCTGTGTTTTGAATGTGGCAATAATAAAGTGCAGTTTGTAGCCATACAGTATACACACTTGCCTAGTTGCCCCATGACTATAAATGGTTTGAAAAATAAGAAAGGATGTTGAGAACAAATTAAATAAAAATATAAATATAAAGAAAAAGAAAACCCTAACCTGTATTCTCCTTTGAAAATGTTTCTGGCTGGTGCAAGGGATACCTCCTTTCCTCTATCCTCTCTCTGCTTTTGAAGCTTGCCTGAGATGGAACATTCTAGACAATCATCCATAATCAAGCAGGAATGGGGAGAGAGCCACCATTAAGCATATGCATACATGATTCTGTGCATGTGAGACCTCTGCTCTCCCAGTTAAGTCTCTATGTGGTCCTTGGGTCCCTAAATGTGTGACCTCCTCCTCTATTCTTCTTTCATTAGTAACATAACACTTTAATTGAATATTTTAATACAGAGGATTATTACAAATGTGATTCTCGTTCCACCCCTTGGTAACACAGAGACATCAGCACATCTGGAGTGGTTCAGCCCATTTTACTATGTCATTCTGAGATATGTCCAAGTTCTTGATCACATGAATTTGTGGGCCCACAAATGAACAGATTTGAAAAGAGGACCAGCTAACACTGGCTGCTTTCACAGGGCTACTAAAACCTGCAGCAAACTTTGATCTGGATCACCCCCCGAATGGTCACATGGTTGATGTCGTGGATTGGTGTTCCATTGGTCACATTTTGAAAATCCACAACTGTTCTGATCCCACAACTGAGAACTGCAGCAGATACCATAATGGGGGCTAAAAGGTTTTTGGTGTGGATTTTCCGTGTTCTCATGGAATTGAGTAATGGTTTAAAATTTGCATCAGAACAGCAACAAGGATTTTACCACCTTGAGACCAGGTACTTGCAAAATGCACTGGGTCGCGCTTAAGTGGGTGGGGTTGCACTTCATTTTTTTAAAAAGTCTGCTGCTCATGGGAAAATGATTTTATGCTCCGCATCGATGAGCACTTTGCAGTGGATTTTAGTGTTTGTGTGAAAATGGCCACTGTGAAATCATCTGAGCAAAAGGAAAAAAAGGCAAATCTACATTTATAGTTTTAGTCTGAAAAACCTTAATAAGTGATTATCTTTGAACAGACCTCTCCTAAAAATCAAAAGTAAAGCAGTTTATAGCACTTCGCACTGATATTCACAAGATCCTTGCCACCATCTGTGATGATAACGATCAATTTGAACAGCATTGCTATTGTTATTTGCATCATTTTTATTATTAGCCATGGGCCACTGTGAGCATCTGATATATGAACAGTGAATCCCAAAGAGTGGTGATTTGAATATTAGCCTGTGATCGTTTACTCTCTGGCTTCTCACCCATTTAGCCCCTTGCATTTTAAGATTAATTTATTTTGTGTGCCTTCTGTGGTCTGTTTCAGCATTGTGACTTTAAAGCCAAATATGGATAGTGGTTTTAAATGTCCAAAGAGCCCGTGAGAAATGGAACGCAACCATAGCAAAATATTGGCATGATTTGTCCCATTACAAGTACAAATGGCCAAATGAAATGGAGCACTGGTGTGTGTAGTATTTTTGCTACAGCGGGTGAGTTCAGACAACTGTTGTTCCGTCTGCTTTAATTGATGCCCTCTGCTTTGGAACTACTCAGATGTCCTTGGAAGCAGTGGGTTGGATGTTTGCAAAACATAACTCTACCCTGGCTCCTGTGTTTGGGACAAAATGGCACTAATATGGTAAAGCTGGGCAGTGAAGAAAGCAGAGGGGAAAATGATTGATTTGTCTGATGCCATTGAAGGACACCACAAACCACCTAAAAGGCAGAGAAGAAGATTTTAGATCAAATCAAGCCTGACGTTTCCCTAGAAGAAAAAATAACGAAACTGAGGCTGTTATATTTTTGGGCACATTGTAAGCAAACAGCATTCTCTGGAAAAGATAATAATACTAGGAAAAGTTGAAGACTGCAGGGTAGGTGTGTGTGTGTGTGTGTGTGTGTGTGTGTGTGTGTGTGTGTGATTTACTGTTTCCAGATTTTTTAGCCCACTTGGACCTTTAAGGAGAGATTTTAAATCAAATTTAAATCAGGTATTTACAGTGGTGCCTTGTATAATTAATTCATTCCAAATGAGTTTATGTTAAGCAAATTTTCCTTTATACAAATTTCCAATAGGAATGCATTGAAAAACGGAATAATCCCTAATTGCGACCATTTTATGTTGTACAGATTCGCCCCAGATTCGCAAATTTCTCCTATCTCCAGAATTTTTTTATGTTCTACAGATTTTGTGTAATACAAACCATTTGTTATACGAGGGTCCACTCTATTTTGCTTTTCAAGAGGAAGTGGAATTCTATGTGATTGAAACAAAGGAAACAACTGACAGCAAGAGGGCAGTCTGCTCGGTTTTCCCCAGCTAAAACGGACATGCAGCTCTCTCAGGAACTACTCTCATTTTTTAAATGCATGGATTACTCATTAAGATACCACGAAGTCCTTTGTGAAATCTGAAGAAAGATTCTGCATTTTCAGTAGTGGCATAATAAAGGGGCAATGTGACATTATTGGATGGAGAAAAGCATTCCTTCAAAGGCAGTTCTTTTCACTTCCAGGACAACTGGAGAACCACTGCAGTCTCCTGCTGGGAAAAACCAGAGGGGGCCATTTTCAGCAATTTCTCCCTGAAGATATCTCTCCCACTGTTCCAGCAGTGCCTCCAGCCCTCTTGTGAGTAATTTTACCTGCATTGTTCACAAGTAAGTTTCCCAGTTTAGTCATACAGTGACCCCCCCACCTATCGCTGGGGTTAGGGTCCCGAGCCAACCCACAATAATTGAACATCTGTGATATGCGGATGCAGGTCGGGTCAGGCCTGGGGGCTCTAGCTGGGGGCTCTTGTACTTACCCCCAGACTGGCGCTGCCCGAAATGGGCCTGTGAGGGCCTTCCCGGGCCTTCTGGAGGCCCCAAAAGGGCCTCCCTGCGAACCAGAAGTCACTTCCAGAAAACTGGGGGACCAGAAAACTGGAAGTGACTTCCGAATCACCGAAAATCATTTCTGAGGCCTCCAAGGGACTTTACCCCCATACCCCAGAGGGTCTTATTTCATATATTTTGGTCCCACAATATAGCGGGACTGCAGTATATGAACCGCGATAGGGCGGGGGACCACTGTATCTATGTTTACAGGGTTTACATTGGCAGGGGTGTGTGAGAGGCTGGGTGACCACACAGTGGGGCCTGAGAGACTGAGAGAAGGGCCTCCTGGAAGATCTTAAAAAGCAGATGGAGTTTGGTGCCTTCAGACTACCATTCTGGACAGCCTCTTTTAGTTTTTTCATATAGATGTGAAACAGTGTCATAGAACCATCAGACATTATCTCCCAGCACAGAACTGAAGTGCTGGTTGAAGGGGGAAGTGACAACATGCAAGGGAAGAGTCCCAGAAGCTGACTTTTCCCCCCATCAGTTCACCACTTCTCACCCAAATGCAAAGCAGTTGTCACAGCTATTTTTCAACAAGTGTGAATGCTAGTGGGCAGAAGAGGATATATTGTAGACCATCTTGACTGTGGCCATTGGTGTTGTCAGCATTCAGCATTCAGGTTGCTCTTTGTTATATAAAGCAAGGGACACACACACACACACACACACACACACACACACACACACACACACACACACACACACACAAGTTGGAACAACTACAGTGGGCACAAAATAGAAAAATGATGTTTCGTTTCATTTCATTTCATGCCCACCCTTGTTTTGTTTTGTTTCTTATGATTTTTTAAAATGAAACAAAATGAAACGACTCCCCTGGGTCCTAGAGGCAGAAGATTTGGTGCCTGGGAGCCTTTTTAAAGGGCTCCTGCCAAGCTGTTATCGGCTGGACCCTTTAAAAACAGCCGGGTCAGCACCAAGGAATCCCCCTGGTGTTGCCTGGGCCAGAGTTAAAGGGGTCCAGCCCATTACCGCTTGGCGGGAGCCGTCTGAAAATGGTTGGGTGGCAGTTCCAGGCTATCACACTGCCCACCTGACCATTTTCAGAGGGCTCCTGCCAAGCTGTCAATGGCTGCTGGACCTCTTTAAAACTGGCCCAGTTGGCACCAAGGGGATCCCCCGGTGCCAACTGGGCCAGTTTTAAATGGGTCCAGCCATTGACTGCTTGGCAGAAGCCCTCTAAAATGGCTCCCTGGTACCAAATCCCCTGCCTCTATGACCCAGGGGAGTCACCCCCCCACCCGCCTCCCAACTGAGAGGAGGCCAGAAGCTGGGCTGAGAGGAGGCGGGGACCCACCCCCTCCTCCTCCCTCTCCTGGGCTCCAGCAGCAGCAGCCACCCTGCAGTTAAGGAACTACTTTTACAGATGGAACAAAACAGTTCATTTCAATGGAATAAATGACCATTTCGTTTTATCTGCTTCTTTGTTTTGTTTTGTTTCGTTTCATTTCATTATGTAACGAAACAATGAAAAAGCATTTTGTTTTTCATTTCATGCCAATCCCAGATGAAGGGAACTATTTGGATCATACTGTTCAGTCCTCACTTGGAATACAAAATCCATTTTTTTAATATGAAGGGTGACTGCACTATAAACTAAGCCCTCAGAAAACTGATTGTGAGATCTCAAATAAGATTGAGAAATGGCATGATAGCCCCCTTTAAATATTTGAGGAGTTGTCACACACCAGATACAACAAGCCTCATGTCTGTGCCTCCAAAAGGTGGAACTCAAAACAGGGGATTCAAATGGCAAAAGAGGAGGTTTTGAAAAAATAAAATAAAACATATAATAATTAGAGATGGGCATGACTTAGCGAAATTTTTGTTTCCGTTTTTGTTTTTTGTTTTCGTTACGCAACAAAACAAAAAATGAAAATTGGCTCCAAAATGGAACGAAAACGGAAACGAAACGACTAATTTTGAGCCAATTTTCGTTTTTCGTTACGGCAAAAGCATTTAATGGCACTAAATGGGGAAAAACGAAAAAATTTTCATTTCCGTTTTCGTTTTTCATTTTCGTTACGAAATGAAACGAAAACGAAAATGAAAAATTTTGAAAATTAGCTCACGAAAACGGAAACGAGCCGAAACAGACCCCTAAACGAAAAACGAAAAACGAAAAACTATTTTTCCTGAGTCGTGCCCATCTCTAATAATAATAATCTTACAGTTGAGAAGAACTGCTGAACAGTAGAAGGGACTACTTTGGAGCTTGAGGATGCAGGCGGGTTTGCCTTTAATAGAGTCTGCATAGTGGAATTAAACTATAAATCGCCCAGAGACTACTTGAAGTGGTATGGGGAGGTATATAAGCAGAACAGTTTGCTTTGCTTTGCTTTTGTAAGAAGTTAGACAATAATCTTTTGGATATGCTTTAGCAATGGGTTCCTGCATTAGCAGGCAGTTGGACTAAAAGATCCCTTCCAAATGCACGCTTCTCTGGATGGATTTGTCATGTCATGGGAAAAATATCGAAACAAGATATCTTTAAGTTCTGTTTTTAAGAGCTAAGCACTCTGTGTTCTTTCTCCTGACTGGGAATCTGTTGGGAGTTTTCTTTTTAAATTTTTTTTTTTTAACAAAAATGTCTTCAGTGCTTTGCATAAAATATATAAAGCAATTTGTGAATTAATGGAATGTCCTGATACAAAAATGCAAAAGCCACTGGTCTGGCTCAGTTCACGAGGCACACATGGTCATCTCGGCACTACATCCTCCTCATAAAGTTGCTGGTTATTATAGCCTGGCCTACTTCCCAGCTCCTGGGAACACATTTCGGTGCTGAAATTACTTACAAAAACGAGAAACATTTTACTTAAGCATTCGACTTCAGATTGGAAGGTCTTTATTTAGAAATGTTTCCCGAGGCTTCCTGTTTTGCTACAGCTTTTCCTTTTCCTTGCTGTGTAAGTATAAGTATGAGTTTGAAATATTTATGTACATTCCTCAGTGGGTATCTGACTGTGAAGAAAAGGATAAAGCGCTAGCTAGCTATGCTGTGAGAATGTCTGTATGCTTTCATTGGTGTGCTTCAGAGAAAATACGGCACATTAGGAGAGCAGTGTGCCTGTTTTAAAGTTCCAGATGTGGAGTAAGGAAGAAAGCATTTCATACACACTTGCAATGGGAAGTGGGCATGGTTCAACTTGCTATTAGATATGGACACAAAATGGAAAAATAGCATTTTGTTTTGTTCTATTTTCTTTGCTGTTTCATTTTCATTATTAACAAAAAAATTAAAAATCACAATGAAACAAAACAATACAAAACAATTCATTATGTTATATGGGTCTGCTCCACTGGATACTACAGGTACTCAATTTTGTGGGTAGAATCTCTGTGCAGAGAGATGGGACCCAGGAATGGATGATGTACCAGTAAGATATAGCGGTCCATCTGGGAAGAGTTGCATGAAATTTGCATATGCTAAACCCAGTCTAGAAGCAGATTTCAGAAGTCTGACTATGACTTTTTGAATGCATCAGGGATAATGTGAGTTGGAGTCCAGCCGCAGCTCAAAAGCCTTATGTTCCTCACCGTTTCCTCAGAATCTTTCTGAAAGAAAGACACATGGGCTAATGGTAAGACAGGGGCATTCAGGAACACATGTGCCTTTGTATGTGCCCACCCTTTGGTTTCTTACATCTGACAGAGCTAAAGACTGGACGGTATTTAATCCATCAAAAATTCAAAAGTAAGCAGTTCTTTCAAATATATGGAAAAGCCTGCAGGATTGTAAGTAGCTTGTGAGGATTGAGGCCCCAATTTTGAGGGGGGGGGGAAGCTCCACCATTTGGTCCATGAGCTGCCCCTATACAGGCCCTGATCTAGACATGAGAGGCAAAGGAGTTCTGGATTTGTGGGTACATGTATCACTGTATTGGCCTTTCCTATGCAGCTACAACGCCTCTTCAGGCAGGAATTGAATAGAGTGCCCTAAGTATTAGAATTCAGAATCTGTATATTCTAATGGCAGCTCTTTGCAAGTCCATGCACTCATGATAGTGGAGTGAGCATGCCATGACCCATTTCTATCCCTGAGCATTAGAATTCTGATTCTGACATTTGTAGAAACACCTTTGTCAAATGCATTTTCCATTTGCTGTCAAATAACACAAACCCACTCAATAATAGCAAAAATCTATTTCAGAGTGTTCTACCATTTCCACTTCCCACCTGGGTGTAGGCTCCTGCCCTTCGTCCTCTCAATATACTTCAGGTATGTGAAGGCAGGAGAGCGGTGAAGGCCCCGGGGTGCTTTCCTGCTGTAGAGCATTATTAGGTGGAAATAAAATAATGTCTACCAATCTGTTATTTGATCATTCCTTTGACAGAATGAGGAAATGGTTTTTAACACTGAGTAAAATGCTACCTTACCTGTGAAACCTTTAGAATAATGTGATTCCTCCCAAGTCAATATCCTGCTGTCCTGAAACTTTGGACCAAAAAATGCAATTTCAAGAACTTCAGAGTAAGAAAAATATGCCATTAAACAATGGAGTAGTATATGACAGGGGAGTGTGACTTGATGGCATCAACATACTAGCAAGGATCAAAGACAAGGATGGAACAAGATTCAGAACTTGATTAAAAACATCATGTTATGTGATACTGAAATTACCTCCAAGAATAGCCCCTGGGTTGTTCCATAACTCTGAAAAAAGGACAGGAGACCAGTGTAAAGCACTAGGACTTATTTCATTGACCTCTACTCTAGAGGCAGATTTAAACACACTAATTAAGACATTGCTCTTGTGAAATTCACCCTCTATGACAATTTACAAGTACTCTATAACAAAATGAGGAAAAAAGATGAAAAGGTTAAGTTAAGAAAGGCGGGAATTGCAAAATAAATTCAAACTTTGGTGTCGTCAACAATTATGCTTCTATGTAGTTATGGAAACAAGAATAATGCAATTTTAAGCCCCAGTACATTTGACATTTCTTATAGCAGCTCATGTGACACCTGGGATTGGGAGACAACTCATGAAGTTACAGTATTTGCCCATGCATAAGACAATATTTTTGTCTAAAATTATTAGACTAAAATTTGAGGCTTGTCTTACACATGGAAGTAAGCTAACAAGAGAGCTGTGTGGTTAGGAAACTGTAATTTTGGGTGTTGTCTTATACATGGGGGCATCTTATATATGGAAAGATACAGTTATTAAAAGTTGCTTCTGGTTTAGAGATGGGTACAACATGAAATACAAAATGCGGTTCTTTCGTTTCATTACGAAACAAAATGGTAGAATGAGTTTCGTGATGAAACAAAATGAAGTTTTGGCTCCAAAAATTAAATGATTCGTTGTGCTGATAGGTCTTGCCTGAAAGGGCTGCTAAGTGATAAAGTAATAAAAAAAGGAAGAGAAAATTTATGGCCCGAGCCTGTGCTTCCTTCCTTTAGGGAAAGGCAAGCAAAAATAGAACAGAACAAAATTATTTCAGCACTCGCCTCAACCCCCCCCCCTCCTTTGCATTCTGCAGCACAGAGGGAGATAAGGCTTGAATTTAAAATGTCACATTTTTCCTCTTCCTCCTTTTCCATGGGGCCCGTTTTGAAGTTTAATAACTTGTCCCCCTGAACTCCAAACCTCTTCAGATTTGGAGGGCTTACAGGGAAGAGTACAAGGAAGCTACCTGCCAAATTTGGTGCCCCTAGGACCTAGGGGAGCCATCTTATTGCATAACTACTCATTCCATTTTGTTTCGTTTCATTCCAAAAATCCTTTTAAAAATTGTTTAAAATGAAATAAGATAAGATAAATCTTTATTGATCCCACATCTGGGGAAATTTACTTGTTACACAGCTCCCAATATAAAAAACAAGTAAAGATGGGTAGGTGCACAAAAAGTGTAAGGTGAAAGAGAGAAAAAATAGCTAATAGAGATTAAATAAAATAAGAAACCCAATATTACACTATAAATATTTGCATATAAAAATAAATATATATAAAGAGAAGCTATAGTATACCCCATATGAATATGTTAAACTGAAACAAAATGAAACAAAATGCTATGTTTCATTTTGTGCCCATCTCTGTTCTGGTTTAGAACAAACTCATAACTTGGTAGCTTCTAAAAATAATATTATTAACAGGCCCGCCCAGGTGTGTGGAGGAGAGGCACCCTCTAGTCCACACCCAGACTTGCCAAAAAGCTCCAGCTGGTAGGTGGGAGGGAGGGATGAAAGGCAGTAAAGAGGAGCAAGAGGGAAAAACTGCAATCAGAATTTACTTACCTTGGGGCTCCAAAGTACCAGGGGTGCCTTCCTGAAGCAATTTTAGGGAACCTCCTGAAATCTGGAAAGGTTTGGGGGTGAGGGGACTTAGTTATGAAGCTCCAAAGGGGCTGGGGGTAGTTAATTGGCAAAGTGTGCTGGGAGCATGGAGGCAATTAGGGAGTTAATTTTAACTGGGAGCTCCAATTTTAACCATTAGCCATCCACTCAGAATTGTCTTCTCTTTTTCTGTTAAAAATATATGGCCCAATGTCCCCAAATGAGGTGAGTTAGCACAAGTAAAATAAGGGTGGCCCGTCCTGCAGAGTGAAGGTAGGCCACGTACATAAATACACTATGGAATGTGTTCCTCTTTCACTGGGGAATAAATAAGAACACTGGCAGGCTATGATCAATGGCCAGGTAGCTTAAGAGATGTTCAGTATGGATGTGCCTTCATGCCACTGTCCACTATGACAAAAGGCCTGAATTTATATTGCAAGTGCTTCCCATCAGATTTATCTTCACTCTTTCTATTAGAAGAAAATATATATAAATGTATGCCTATCATATATGGAGCTAGACAAATAGATTTTAAAATGTTTAGCATAATGAAGAATTAAGATTAATCAGGCTAGTTTGATATCGTACTTTGTTATTTTTACTTTGTGTATTAGATGAAAACGGAGATAAGTAATGATAAATACAATGATAGAAAAGAAACATGTAAATGTGGAATTCTTTAAGCATTTGGGCTGAAACACTGGGAAAATACTTGTATGGAGACTATATGTAACACGACAACACATAAGAAATTTATCTGTTTTAACCTGGTATGTTTAGAAAATTCAATAAAATATCTATATAAAAAAAGAAGTCTCTGTTTTGTTTATTCTTCTCCCCCACACAGCAAAATCCCCAAGGTACCATGTTATGTGCCAATATAAAGTTGTAAATAATGGTGAAGAGACATATGAAAAATAATGATATTTAATGTAATAAAATCTTGCACTGCAGACAAACCAGATGTATATACTTGGAGAAAAAGAATAAAAAAGCGATTGGCAGCCTGAAGAATTTGGAAGAATTAATCAGACCAATAAAAGATTTTGTATCTTTTTCACTATATATACAGGTTCCCCCCCCCCAAAGGCGCAGCGCTGAAATATTCGTACTTATTCCAAGCTTCCAAGCTTTGTATCATCCCTATGAAGACAGCAGGCAGCTGTATGATCAAGAAGATTAACAGATGTTATAATGGAGAAAAGAGCATTAAGAACTAAGTACACCTTCATGAATGCTGTTTTCTGTTAACAAGAGATGAAAAGTCGTTCTCCACAGAAGCCAATTTTATACTTATTTTATCATGCATGAAACTGAGAAAGACCAGTCATAGCAAGAAAAGACTGCAAGTGACAAAAAGGAAGGTTAACGCTTGTCAACTATTTTATATTGTAAAACTTGGTGAGGGTTCTTTTAAGAGTAACTCCCCCCTCTTTAAAAATAGATACAACCCAAATGCCAGATGTGGTTCCTTTCAGTCTCCTTTGTTCTACCCTCATTTGAAAAATTGTTTATGTGTGTATGGTGGTTCAGATCACAGCGAATAAAAATTATACTACATGAACTGCTGGATAGTTCAGTGGTTTGGTAGAGTCTGGACTCAATGACCCATAGGGTTTAGCTCTGTTGTTGTTGTTGTTGTTGTTGTTGTTGTTGTTGTTGTTGTTGTTGTTGTTGTTGTTGTTGTTGTTGTTGTTGTTGTTGTTGTCCAACAATACCAGGCACAGTAAATCAAAATTATAAAAATAGTCTGGTATTACATAAGAGATATAAGTTTTAACCAAAAACCTAAGTATCTGTTCAATATTGTTGCAGTACCACTTCTTCAGCTGTTTGACCAGTCCCAGGCAGGTGCATGAACATGCCTATCCTGCCTACTTGTTTGAGATGGTGGTCCGTCAAGGTGGTGCGGCAGGGAAGTCCATGCTTTTTCTGGAGACTGGTCAAGGAGCTGAAGAGGAGAAGGTGAGGCGCATCCTCTCTAACTGGCTAGTGCAGGGATGGCGAACCTATGGCACATGTGCCAAAAGTGGCACAGAAAGAGCTTTTGCCTGGCACGCAACATGCTCCTTGCTCCCCCACTTCCCCCTCCGCTGGACCAGCCATGAGGAATTTGTGGAGGGGGAAGTGGGGGGGCAAGGAGCATTGCCATCGCCGCACTTACTGCCACCCCCTGCTGCCCCTGACCCCGCCTCCGCCAACCCGCCACCAAGACCAACTCCATACCTGCCCCTCCCACTGCTGCTGCCGCTGCCACCACCACTAACCCTGACCTGTCGCCCTTGCTGCCCTTGACCTCGCCCCATCCCTGACCCCCTGCTGCCGCCGATCCCAACCGCCCCATCCCCATCCCCATCGCCCTTGCTGCCCCTGCCACCACTGACCCGACCACACCTCTGCAGCCATTACTGCTGCCATCCCTGCCCCTCCCGCTGCTGGCGATGATGACCCTGACCCCGCCCCCTCCATCACCCTTGCTGCCTTCACCCCCTTCTCCCCCGCTGCTGCCGATCTCTACTGCCGCCGCCGCCGCTGAGTTTGGGCACTCGGTGGCAAAAATGTTCGCTATCCCTGGACTAGTGGGTCATTGGCTGGTGAGAGTGGGATTCAGTAAAGGAACCAGGAGATGGGACCATGCAGCACTTAGGCTGCCATGCCCATGATGAACTGGCATGAACCTCCAAACCTAGGAGCCTATCTGTAGTAAGGAATTGAACTTGTAGTTACAAAATGCCTCTTAAGGAATAACAGATCAGTTCCTGACACCTTTAGTTGTAACAAGTGACACTAGTTAGTTTAAAATATTTAAGGGCATTTAAGTCATTTTCTTTGGCATTTTTAGAGGATTTTTAAAAGGGACATGCCATTCTCATATCAGTTCTGAGGAACATACAAAAACATAAGAACATACATAAGAACATAAGAAGAGCCATGCTGGATCAGGCCAAAGGCCCATCTTGTCCAGCTTCCTGTATCTCACAGTGGCCCCACCAGATGCGTTTGGGAGCGCATTAGACTAGATATCTGTCTCCTGATACCACTCCCCTGCATCTGGCCCTTGAAGTACCCCAGTTTAAAGCCTGGAGATGACACATCTCCATCATGGTTTGTAACCTGTGATGGACTTTTCCTCCAGAAATCTGTCCAATCCGCTTTTGAAGGCATCCAGGCCAGATGCCATCACCACATCCTGTAGCAGGGAGTTCCATAGACTTACAACGCGCTGGGTGAAAAAATATTTTCTTTTGTCAGTTTTTACTCTCCCAGCCCTCAATTTGAGTGTATGTCCCCTAGTTCTGGAATTTTGTGAGAGGGAGAAGAGCTTCCCTCTATCCACTTTACTCATGCATTATTTTGCACGTCTCAATAATAACCCCCCTCAGGTGCCTTTTTTCCAGACTAAAGAGCCCCAAATGTTTTAGCTTTCCTCATAAGGGAGGTACCCCAGCCCAGTAATCATTTTAGTCGCTCTCTTCTGCACCTTTTCCAGTTCCATTATGTCTTTCTTGAGATGCGGTGACCAGAATTGTACACAATACTCCAGGTGGGGCCTTACTATTGCTTTGTATAATGGCATTATAATGTTGGCTGTTTTATTTTCAATCCCCTTTTTGATAATCCCTAGCATGGAATTGGCCTTCTTCACCACTGCCACACATTGGGGAGACACCTTCATGGAGCTGTCCACCAACACACCAAGATCTCTTTCCTGATCCGTCACGGATAACTCAGAGCCCATGAGTTCATAGATGAAGTTTGGATTTTTTGCCCCAATATGCATTACTTTACATTTGGTTACATTAAATCACATTTGCCATTTCTCAGCCCATTCCCCCAGTTTGGAGAGATCCTTCTGGAGCTCTTCACAATCTTCTCTGGTTTTCACCACACAGAAAAGTTTTGTGTCATCTGCAAACTTGGCCACCTCACTGTTTATCCCTGTCTCCAGGTCATTTATGAACAGATTGAAAAGCACCGGTCCCAGGACAGAGCCCTGGGGCATACCACTTTTCACTTCTCTCCATTGTGAAAATTTCCCATTGACACCTACTCTTTGTTTCCGGGATCTCAACCAGTTCTCGATCCATAAGAGGACCTGCCCTCATCCCCTGACTGTGCAATTTTCTCAGCGGACTTTGGTGAGGGACTGTGTCAAACGCCTTTTGAAAATCCAGATAGACTATATCCACTGGCTCACCCGAATCCACATTCCTGTTGACCTTTTCAAAAAGTTCTAAAAGGTTTGTCAGACAAGACTTACCCTTGCAGAAGCCATGCTGATTTTCTCTCAGCAAGGTTTGTTCTTTTATGTGTTTTAAGATTTTTTCTTGGATGAGGCTTTCCACCATCTTCCCTGGGACAGATGTAAGGCTAACTGGCCTGTAGTTTCCCAGGTCCCCCCTCCTTCCTTTTTTAAAAATTGGTGTGACAACTGCTATCCTCCAGTCCTCCGGCACTGTGGCCGTTTTAAGAGACAAGTTGCATATAACCGTTAAGAGATCTGCAATTTCATTTCTCAGTTCCCTAATAACTCTTGGGTGGATGCTATCTGGGCCCGGTGACTTGTTAATCCTCAATTTGTCAATTAGTCCTAAAACATCCTCTCTTTTAACCTGTATTTGATTTAATTCTTTAGTCAAGAGGGGCGGAATCCGCTCAAGGTCCTCTGTTGTGAAGACAGACGCAAAGAAGTCATTCAATTTCTCTGCAATGTCCAAGTCCTCCTTAACCTCCCCTTTTCCTCCCTCACCATCCAGGGGGCCAACTGGTTCTCTGGCAGGTTTTCTACTTCTAACATATTTAAAGAAGCTTTTATTATTACCCTTTATATTGCTAGCCATGCGTTCCTCAAAATCTTTCTTTGCCTCCCTTATCATCTTCTTACATTTCTTTTGCCAGAGTTTGTGTTCCTTTTTATTTTCCTCATTTGGGGAGGATTTCCATTTACAGAAAGACCTCTCCTTGTGCTTTAGAGCCTCTCTAACTCCACTCGTTAACCATGCTGGTGTCGTCTTGGACTTATATGAGCTCTTCTTTCTTTGTGGTATGCACTTGTGCTGGGCCTCTATTACCGTTGTTTTAAACAGGCTCCATGCACAGTGAAATTATTTTGTCTTTTGTACTTTTGTAAGGATTTCTGAGGTACTATATCAAAATTAGTCTCTAGTGGGAACTCTAAAGCATTCACCTGTATTCTTCTGGCATGTTTCTAGTGTTAGGACAACACATTAATAATGGTTCACTTTACTATAAGCTGTACTTGCACAATTGAAACATTGATATCCATAAATGGCAATCTGACTGCCAAGAAATAATAGCATGCACATAAAACCATGCATACCTTTAAAAATACGAAGGACTAAAACGCAATGTGGGAGTTGAGCACATTAGGTAAAAAGCATAGATTAATATAGCATTATAAATTAATATACAAATTGGCTTTTAAAACATTGGCATTTTATTTGGACAGAACACTCAACGGTTTGCAACCCAGTACCCCCAAAACAGCAGCAGCAGCAGCAGCAGCAGCAGCAGCAGCAGCAGCAGCAGCAGCAACAACAACAACAACAACAACAACAACAACAACAACAACAACAACAACAACAACAACAACAACAACAACAACAACAAAAGTAGGAATATGTTGCAGGATGAAGGTTTAAAGAACTATGGTGAAAACAAAACAAATATTCAGATTTCTAAATGTGAGTTTGTATCCCAAGTGGGATAAAGCAACCAAATATTTTGTTACATATGAAATGGATTATGCTTATTGATAGTGAAATTTATGTCTAATATAGCACAGATGAAGTTTCAAGGTTTTTTTGTGTGTGGTTAAATCAATACTCTACTGGACATAGCATTCAGTAGAGGAAGATATACAGTGGCACCTCGGTTTATGAACTCAATGTGTTCTCTGAATTGCAAAAAAATCATCAACCGAAGCATGCACAGGGGCTGCACTATAATCCTCCCAGGCTCAATGCATCCTGGGGGAACTTGCTTTGTATTGCAAAAAAAAAAAAGGTAAACTGAGGCATTATTTTTAATGGATTTTCATTCGTAAACTTAAAATTACATTAACTGAGGCATTTGTAAAACAAGGTACCAAAGTAAAGCACAAGGATTGTTATTTGCCTTGGGCTCACAGCGAATATTGTTGTCTATTAGCAGACTGTTAACAGTCTATAGATAGACTGTTGTCTATTAACAGATATTTGTAGAATTAAAATAAAAGGCTGATACATGGACCAATTTTATTTTATTTTATTTTCTCTCTGGTACCTCATGGCAAGATGGATGATGCCTCGGAGCAGCTCTGTCACAAATCCATATTCACTCCTCACACTCCTTGCTTCCAGTAGTGCAGCTACTGTAAATGCACCGTGAACAGAGACTGTGTTCAAAGGACTCTGAACTCTTACTCTTTGGAAGACAAAATGAACTCTTTCCACATAACACTGGGATTGTAAGAGATAACTATTTTATGAACCGTCAAGTGAAGCCTCTTCTTTATTATGAGGGGAAGGTGAACGTAGATGAGGCAGCTTGCTTTATATGTGACAATCTGAACATAAGGACACATGTTCCTGAATACCCGTGAAAAGAAGTTCATTCATTTAAGTCTTATGATAAGAGACATTCCTCTTCTTATTGCATCTCCCTCTCTCTCTCCACCTTCCCCTCATAATAAGAAGAGGCTGCACTTGACAGTTCATAAAATAGTTCTCTCTTACAAAAGAAAATCTAACAAATGATGTCATCTTTATACACTGCTTAGTGTAATAAGTTGCACTGGAGTAGAAACATTAAATCAGTAGGGATTTGGTGAAGCAACTGCTCCATAAGGTTGAGCGATTCATACAGACCTACTCCAGTTGTGACTTCTTTTAGTGTAGTACGTTGCAGTTAAAGGATTCCCATCTGAATTGATGGAACTTAACAGAGACATTGACTAACCAAATTCCAATTTATTCGGTGAACACATTCTAGTGTGGGATTCTACACTCTGTGAGAGGGTATCAGCTAATAGGTCACTCGCACACAAAAGGATGTTCTCAACTGTGAAACTGTCTTTCCTCCACTCTGTAGCCTCATTTGGAATACTATCTGAATGTTGATGGCCATTGTTGAACCAATAGATGAGTGTGAGATTTTAGCACATACTTCAGTAGGTTTGTTTCATAGCCATCCCATAATTACCAACGATGAAAACTGGGGTGTGAAGTATGCTTGAGAGGTGACATTTTTCCCGATCTGACATCATCAGGTCACTGGAGCCTAGCTTTCTTTTTGATAGATAGGATGACAGGAGGAGCATGTGGACTAGTGACATGGTCATTTTTGCTCTTCTGTTAGTAGCACAGGACATTTGACAGAAATAAAACAGAATTGAAAGGAAGTGAATATGTCAATAAAAGAAATGTTTCCTGATTCGGTCATTTACAGACTTCAGTTTGGAAGAAGTGGGCAGGACTGTCAATGATAAAGACCTGTGGAAACCAATGATTGATAGTCATAAGTCAAAAGCAATTAGATAGTACACCATATTTATGCCTACTTTTAGGTAAAATGTAGCAGTGTGATACATATTAAAAGTAACATGAGTTTAAGTCAGACTAGGTGATATATCCAGAAGGTTTTTTTTTTTAAAGGTGCTCTCACAAAGATGCTTGTTTGTCATAGGACACCTATGTTTATTGTAGTTGGTATCTTTTGCTTTATGATTGCTCGTGGAAAGGTGAACACAGGCTTAATTTGTGCATCTGGCTGTAGCTTCAGGAGTTTCTGAGGAAATGCTACTGTTGGAAGGAAAACAGATTAATCCTTAGAATTTCACATTCCCTTTAACATCTGGTTTGACCCACTGACCTTTAGTCCATTCAACATATGCTTATGGTGTATGCTAGTATTGGCAACAGTGGCACTGGACGGGTTCCAGTGTTAGCTCTGAGGTCTTTGCAGCTGCAAATATAGACGTTACAGCCAATGAATATTTGGTATGAAATGCATATCCCATCACATATTATATTGCACACCTCATTCTGTTGCTATATGTCTGAAGAAGGGCACATGTAGTCCACAAAACATTACATTAAAATATGAAAGTTAGTCTTTAAGGTGCCATATGTTTTATGTCTGTTTTGGTTGGTTTTTCTTTGATTTTACCTGGACATCTTATTACAGCAGCGTTGGCAGGTATTGTTCAGGCCTTAAGTCATGCATCCATCCACATATGCCTGTCCCGGTAAAAGCGTATGTGTGTGTATGTGTTTCTGTTTATCTGTTGTATCTGTGCCTGTGTTTATAAGCCTGCATACATGTCTGTGTGTGCCCAGAGCAAGATAAGTGCACAGACAAATCAGAGTCATGTTTTTTTTAAAGCTTATGCCTTAAAATAATTTATCCATACAAATAAATCTGTTGGGCTTTTGAAAAACCAAACCAACTCATGTATATATCTTTCATTATGCCCCAGTAAATGTTTTGTTGTCCAAACCTTCTGTCATTCATTTTGTGCAATAGCGGTTGTTTTACTGGGGTTCATCTGTTTGTCAGTGTTAATATTATGACCTGGCTTTTTAGCGGCATAATGTTATGACACATTTGTCAAAGAGAGCTCCATCATCTGGCATGAACAACAGACGCGGAGGGAGTTTTCATTTGGGATGCAATATGCATTATGTTGTGATAGAAGCTGTGGCTGAAAATGGTGGATATTGTCAGTCTGTTCCTTTTTCAAAGTTCTTGTTATGGGTTACTAAATTTCATTTTATTCAACTCAGTACAAATTTGATTAATTAGTATAGAATATTTATAAGTAAGCCTGCCATCTGCTCCTTATTCATATATTCTGGACTATTATTCCTCGCCAATAAACATTTCAAGGAAGCAGTAGGACTTGATCGTTTAGCTCTTAAACTACCATTCCCTGAATTCCCAACAGGTCTTGAGGTCAGATAGATCCTGATAGATCTTGTTCAAAAGGCTATTTCCCCTCTAGCTGGTATATGCAGGAACATATCTATACTGGATGGTGATGTACACACAAACAAACAAACATAAAAGTCAAACAAACATTAAAGTTTATTAATATATTAATAGTGCTTTTTAAAAAGTTGTGCTTGTCAGAGTATATACTCAATTTCTGCTCTGTATTGTGTATTCCTGCAAGCTTTCTTTTGTGATTGGCCATGAGAAGGTAAAAATGGGTTTAATTTGTAAGTGTGAATTTTGAGGCTCTCCTCTCTGAGGAAGCCATGTTCAGGGAGATAAATCCATCTACTCACAGAGAATAAAAGATTTCTTTGATGGCTCATTTAAAGCTAGCATTCAGTGATATACTGTACGTAGGTAACAACAACAGCAAGCTCCTTGAAGTTCTGATTAAGGGACAAAAAAGGGGATCAACAAAATTGCACAAGTTATTTCATTCCTGTAAATTCAGTTTACCCCCTTTCTCCCTTCTTTATTTCTGATTTCCTTCCATTGTTTGTTATTCCCTTTCTCGGTGTTCTGACATCTGAGCGTGCAACCTGCATGAAGGGTCTGTCTCTCACATGGCTGAGGCTCACTTTTCCGTTTTGCTTTTATCCTTCTAACTGTAACTAGGTATCACAACTGTAAGTAAATACAACCTCCCCCCTTAACATGTTTCCAAGGTATTTTCTTAATATATAAAATGTGAAAAGTGGTGGTTATTACAATCTCTGGCATTTTTTCATGTTTTCTCTGTGCAATTGTTGTTTGTACCCAATGCTCTGCTAACTATAGAAGAAATTAACCAAATTCTCCAGTAGTAGACTGATTCTGTACCTGTTTTATAGAAACATTAAGGGTGCCCTTGATAAATGTGCCCACCCTTTCTCAGCTTTTATTCTGTAAAGGTCACTCAAGACTATCCGGTTTGGAAGGATTAATGACTTTCTTAAAGTCACCAGTCATGCCTGAAGCAGAGTATGGCTGGCTGGTTTACTGGTAAATGTAATATAGGCCCAGTTGCCTTTAGGAACTCTGTCTAATTTTATTCTCATAAATAAGCAATTTCCATGCAAAACTCAGCAGTAGTGTTCTCTTGCTAAAACAATATTAGCAGCTATTAATACAATTAAAGCTTTGTTGTTCAGGCAGGATCTAGCCAATGGTAAGGACTCTGAAGCCCAATTAATTTCAGTGAGAGAGATTTAGGCAAGAGATCAGCTCCCCCATTAAAAGAAATAAGCCATTAAAATGCTTAACTGTGCATTGGACCATCCTCTCTACTTCCTGGGGGGCAGGGTTGTTTGTTTTTTGTCAGCAAGATGAAAACACATATAATCTTAGCCTTCCAAGATCAGCACCTTGAAGGGGTAGAATGCTCTATTACAGATTTTCTTTTTTTTAAAAAAAATTGCATCATGGAAATTTTGTAGTGAATTTCTGAAGTCTCAATAGTTCTGGAACAACTTTGAAGTTGTATTTGAATATATCTACTGCCAAGGAGATCAAAGGATTTTAAATAATCAATTTGCATCGTGTAGCAAGAGATTTAAATAGCTCTACGTACCTAGTATTCACTTATTAAACAATGTCAGGGAGTTAGAACTATGGCCCTTCCTGACAGATTTATTGAATGCAAATGAATTTAGTAACAGAAATGGCTATATTACCTTTTGTACTGAATTACAGCACCGGAGTAGCTTCTAATGCCAATTTCCTTTAAATAGCTTTGCTGCAAGAGTAGGCTCCTGTAGATGTGTTAAAATTCTTCATTTCTCCCTCAATTCAATTTTAAAACAGTGTAACAATTTATCTTTAAAAGATACACACACCACAAAACACACATGAATTCACTCACCATTTTAACGCCTGGGTATCACATAGTAGTGACTGAGTCACAACCATCATGCTGAAAATTTCTCCACAAGGTGGATGTAGGAACTGGTATGCAAATTAAGCTGGCAAAACCTGCACTGAGCTGTAGCCACCATTCTGGGCAACCCCCCCCCCCAAATATACCTTGGTCACTAAGCTGATCGTTCTAAATATGACCCACATGAAACAGATGCATAAAACATATTTAGGGTTATATCACGTCAGACACTATGGTCAAGCTACTGTTTCTTCTATTATATATGCTTATAATTAGAACTGTGATTACATGTGGCTGTTTTTATTTAGAAGATACCACTATATCCGAGAATGAATGTGGAACAATTAAATCCTAGAGTGACTGTGCCTCTGGATTCCCATAATCTCAATCCTAAATAATAGGCAGCTTGACTTGGAATTGACTTAGTACCTCTGCAGGTTTAAACTGAATTCCAGTGTTATCCTAGTGATTGTAGTGGAACTTTCTTACACTCCTCCCTCTGTCATCGTCGTTGTCGTCATTGTCTTCTTCTTCTTCTTCTTCTTCTTCTTCTTCTTCTTCTTCGTCTTCTTCTTCTTCTTCTTCTTCTTCTTCTTCTTCTTCTTCTTCTTCTTCCTAGCATTTTCCTGCCACTTTGCCTGATCGACTGTGTCTTCAGGGTGCAAGCCGATTACTTATGTGTCCTTATTCACAGTGTACTGCCATCTCTGTTTTGGTTGTCCACATGGCAGTTGACCATCAATGTTTGGGTAGTAAGCAGTTTTGACAATAGTGGTAGGTGCCACTCTCAGGCCATGTCCATACCTGCGAAGGCGACTTTCTCTCAACTGCTCTGTAATTAATATCATACCTAGTTGATCTCAGATGGAATCATTTATTATGTGGTTGAATAGGGAGATACTCAGTATTAGAGATGGGCACGACTAGGGAAAATGACGTTTTCGAGTTGTCGTGTGTCGGAGGCAGCCCGTTTCGGCTCGTTTCCGTTTTTCGCGAAAATTCACAAAAATTAGTCGGTTCGTTTTTTCGTTTTTTTGTTGTCGTTAGTACTGGTTTTTTTGGGGGGTAGCGGGCTCCTGGAGGCACCTCTGTGGGGTGGGTGCCTCCTCTGGCCCACTATAAAGGGAAAGCGGGCTCCTGGAGGCACCCGTGGGTGCCTCCTATCCTCACCCACTAGGAAGGGACAGCAGCAGCAGGCTCCAAGAGACCCCTCAACATGGGGGTCTCCCCTCCTCACCTGCTGCTGCAAAATGGCATGCATAACCATATATATGGATATGCATACCAGTTGCAGACAGTGAGACCAGTCCACTGGTACGACCCTCCGTCCAGGACGACTGGGTCGCACCTGCCATGTCCCACAAAGAAGGGAATCGTACTTGCGTGTAGTGCAATGCAAGTACATCTGGCTTAGGGTTAAGGTGGGTTAGTGCAAGGACTAGGGTTAGGCTAGTGACGGGTAAGGTTACGGTGGGCTATTGGGTTGCACCTCTGGGTGCCTCTCTGACCCACTAAGAAGACAGTCTGTGACGTATGGGTAAGGAGTCAAGGGTTAGGGTTAGGGGGTTAGGGGACTAGGGCAGGTTTTAGGGGGCTTTTTGGCACATCCCAGAAGTCTCCATGGCCAAGTGGCCATGCGATTGGTGGGATGGCTCCAAAAATTTGCATGGTCGTCCACTCCCACATGGCTGGTCACTCGGCCAGCCCATCATTGCGCAGGTGTAAATAAAATAAAATAAAATAAAATCAATGGAGGACAGAGGAGGAGAGGAGAGACATTTTGTTGCAAGAAGAAACCCACTGCTACTGTGAAAAATCTGGCAGTTTATCAATTTTCGCGTGTTTCTGTTGTGCTTGTGTGTTTTTGGACAACGATTTCAAAAACAATATTGCGTTCACCGCCCCATTTTGGATTCCCCCGCCCGCACCGCATGACATGGCGAGTCCGGCTGCCCAGGACGGGGGGGAGGCGGGACCCCCCTCCAGAAACCAACCCTCCGGTAGGTGCCCTGCGCCGTTAGTCAAGCAGGCATTTTTCCGCCTGCTTTTTGGCCCGGGAATGGGTGGGGGAGAGTTTAAAAGTTTTTTCCTGTGCCGTCCGTGCCGCTTGAGCCGGCGGCGAGACTCGTGCCGTGCGGCTTGTTGCTGCTGCGAGCCTGCGGCGAGTCCCACCAGAGCAGCCCAGGACGGAGGAGGGGGGGAGGCCGGGGACCTCCAGAAACCACCCCTCCAGTAGGTGCCCTGCGCCCTTAGTCAAGCAGGCATTTTTCCGCCTGCTTTTTGGCCCAGGAATGGGTGGGGGAAGAGTTTAAAAGTTTTTTCCTGTGCCGTCCGTGCCGCTTGAGCTGGCGGCGAGACTCGTGCCGTGCGGCTTGTTGCTGCTGCGAGCCTGCAGCGAGTCCCACCAGAGCAGCCCAGGACGGAGGAGGGGGGAGGCCGGGGACCTCCAGAAACCACCCCTCTGGTAGGTGCCCTGAGGCACCAGGACGGAGGAGGGGGGGAGGCCGGGGACCTCCAGAAACCACCCCTCTGGTAGGTGCCCTGAGGCACGGCAGACATATTTCCGCCTGCTTTTTGTCCGGGAACCGGGTTTTTTAACTTTTAAAAACTTTTTTTAAAAAGTTAAAATCAGACCAAAATTGTTCGTTCGTCGGTTCGAGCTCGAAGTCTGGCGGAGTAATTCCCGTTACCGTTTCCATAGAATAACAGAACCGAGTAACGGAAACGGAAACGGGAATACCGCTAAGTCTTGCCCATCTCTACTCAGTATTCAACACAGCACATGTATTTCCATGGCATGGAGGTGGCTCTTTACATCCATTGTTGCTTCTCAACACTCTGTACCATATATTGCAACAGGGAGGATATCATCTTGTAGATCTTAGATTTGAGATGGATCGGCATTATCCCCCAACCCTCTGTTTTGTCTGTAATCTGGCTCTAGTGACTGCCTTCCCACTCTACCAGATTCTACCAGATGGACCTGCCCTTTAACGGCTTCCATTCAAAATGTTATTTTTCTTAACATTTCCCATTCTGGGATTCATATATTTCGTCACTCCCACACCTTCCATGACAGTACAACACACCTGAAGTTCTGTGATTCCAACATAATTTTTATAGTCCTCGGCTACAACACATACTGTTCATGTTCTGTATTGTCTAAGGCACTATCCTTTCAGTTTAATACCATCAGTAATTCTTTTTTGACTCTTATAGTTCCATAAAATTCTGATCTAAAGTGTAATATATACTCCACAGCATACCATATACACATAATATAAACCTTAAAAGGCATGAAATGCTCATTTCTGTTTAGTTGACAATATAATCTATAAGTGCAGCCCATCTTTCATTATAATTCCTCACCTTATTTCTTCTCTTATGAACAATCACTTCACTTTTTGTTAGCACAGCAACTTGAACAAGCCACATGTAAACTTATATCTTTCAAGTCTTTTTTTCTCGTTTTGCAGCCATGGAGGCTCGAACAATAAAGGAACAAATTATTCTGCGAGACTTAAAGTTTCTCCCTCATATGAATGAATAGTCTGTTCAGTCACCCTAAGAAAATTTTCCCAATTCATTTCTAAAAATAAGTAGCAATCTGGCCACAACATATGTGTGAGAATCACTCACATCTCCATGCCAACAATTAGTGCTAGGGAACCAGATTGCTTTGGACATTTCTGAGGGTGTCACAAATAACCATATACGCTGGTATTTTGAATTTAGATGTGACCATTCTTATGATGTACTCTGCATCTTATCTTGTCCATGGACATGACTGCTGAACATCAGCTCACTGATTTAGAGTAGTGCTTCCCAACTTTGGGTCCCCATTCATTCTTGGACTACAACTCCCAGAATGCCTGGTATAGAACTCTAGTGGGGAAGATTTCTGGGAGTATTAGCCCAAGAACATCTGGGAGCCCAGCATTATATATATATTAAATACACTATCTCATCCTCTAAGACTTACGACAATTACTGTGAATATATAATGTTTGCTACCAGTATTGTTTGTAGGACAGCCAAGGCCAGATCTAGAGAGTTCCTTTACTAAGAAAATTTATTGTACCCCTCCCTCTTTTTGCACTCATGACCTGCTTTTCCAGAGCTTGGACCAGGAAGTATTCAGTCTTGTGCAAGTGATCTATAGCATATGCAAAAAATATTATTGCTCCATCAGCACTGGGTAAAGTACTAATCTGAGCTGGTTTTTTAAAAAAGAAACAGACAAACAAACAATCTACAAGTCACTCTTTAATTGGGCAAGGATTTGTTGAGAAGGCTGCCTCCAGATAAGCATTCTTATGCCTATAGCCTTCAAATGAAAAACTTGAAAGATTCTCATTTACTGGCCTGATCCTGCTCCACAGGCCTCAAGTTGCGGAGCTAGAAAAAAGGGAAGTGATCTGCCCTCTTCTGGGAACCACTGTTTATAGTTATCCTTCACCTGAAGGCTCTCCAGTCCATGTGTGATTTTAAAAATAAAGAATCACGAAGCAGAATATAGGGACCCTGAAGTTGCCCAACCACAATGAGCACATGGACAGCAGACTCAGCACCAGAGGCATAGCTAGGGTTTTCAGCACCTGGGGACAAAGTCAGTTTTCACACCGCACTCACAGGGACCTTTCCAAGATGGTTGACTTTACCCCCCCCTTTTTTTTTTTGCTTGTTTCTGCCAATATATTGATTATATTGCTTTTTTGAAAAAAAAACTGCTTTTTTAAAGCAGTGTCTTTTCAAAAGCAATTACATATATATTATTCTATCATTAACTATATCCCAAATTTCCTCCATGGCTCTCCTCTGACACATTTTATCCTAAGATTAGCCTTGTAAGATAGGTTAGAACAGGGCTGTCCAGCTTTGAACAGGCTGAGGTCTACTTTTTCTGTCCAAAAGTGCCTGAGGCCTACTATGCTAAAACCTCTACTTACGAATTTTACCCGTTCCGAGCACATGCTCACAAGTAAAAAAAAAAATGTAAGTAGAGCAGCAGCTTTCCATAGGAACACATCAAAAATCAATTAATCCGTTCTGGAAGGAACAGATTTCAATGTGCCATGGCCATTGAACTGCCCCGCTCAGCTGAGAACAGTGGGCTGGCAGACCCAGAACTTTGCTGGGGCAGTGGTGTTCCTTAGGATAGGAGAAGGAGGAATGGAGAATTTATCCCCTCACTTTTTAAACTGATGACTGGCAGGCTACTTTTGAACGCTTCATGGGTACCTCTTGGGCAGGCCTGGGTTAGAACATGAACGAGAGATCTGACTGCCTCATCCACTGGGCTCCATGGCTCAGAGGAATGTCAGACCTGAATACCCCAACTCCGAGTCCAAAATGCTGTCCATTAAACCATGATGCTGCTTGACAAAAAATAAAAAAGGTGCACACCCGTTCTCTAGGATGACAAGAGCAGAAACAATTTTCTACCATCAACACCATTCCTTGCAAGTGTGGATGGGTCCCTGTGTATGCACACACCCCATCAAGTCAGTTCTGACTTATGAGGGCCCTTTTAAGGTTTTCTATGCAGAGACTATCTAGAAGTGGTACTGTAGTCTACTTACTTAATTCATGGACTCGAGAACCTCCTATCCACACTATCTCAGTCTTGTTGGGATTCAGCCGCAATGTATTGGCATTCATCCAGTCCATCACTGCCTTGTGCTGGCTTCAATAGCCTTGGAGTCATTTTACCAGCTCTTGGTAGAGAAATATTAGCTACAATACAGCAGTATTTAAGCTTGTTGATCCCTCCCCTGTGCCATAAATTGCACTGTATAGACATGGGGATAACTCAGCAGAAAATTAGCATCTGAAACAGTTATAGTCCCAGTACAATGAAAAATCTATATGATATATTTTTGAGAAGTTGTTCAAGGAAACCTGGCAGCATTTGACATTCATCAATGCCCTGTTGATGGAAAAGGCCAGGCTGTGTCCTATAAATAAGCTTCATTTAGTCTCTGGCTTGGAAATTTTCTACTTTTGTCATTTTCTATAAGGCTACATATGTAGACAGTAAAATGGTTTAGCCATCACATCATCTTATAGAAGGTGAGCAAGGTCGCCTCTATTCTCGGCTGAAATAAATCCCATCTAAAAGAAGAGTCTTGAAATATAGTGATATCACTGTTTCATGACTCTATAAAAATTTATGAAAGTGGAGTTATATTTCAGAATCTCATTCCAAAACTTTAACCATTGTTTAGAGTGTATCGTTAATGCTACACAGGTTTACTGGAGCCTCCAGCATCATGGTGTGAACTGGTTCAGCGTACTGTTTCAACAGCTCCTTGATATTATTTTTCACCTGTTTCAAAAAGCAAAAATAAAAAAGTATTAAAAAGTATACACTTTAAACCAAAATGCTTAGTTGGCAGACATTGGGTGTTTCTGTTTCTTTTCTATGCGTTTTCTGTTTATAATTTTAAAATATGATAGAATGTTAGGGTCCCAGCGCAGCGAGATTAGGCAAGTATGCTAATTAAAATCTGTTCTTGTAGAATATCAAGTTTGGGTTTACATTTTAAGTCAGGCGTCCCACTCCAATTAACAGAGCCAAACCCTTTCAACTTCTAGATACTTGAAAGGTGGGTGGAATACATCCTTCCAGAAGGAAGCTGAAGTGCAAATGTAAGCAGGCTAGCAGTCATGTCCCCACAGAACTGAAAGACAAAGAAGTGGCTGCTAGATCAAGTGAAGCCTGACCTCTCTCTAGACCAGTGGTTCTCAACCTGTGGGTCCCCAGATGTTACTGGAATGCAATTACCAGAAATCCCTTCCAGCACAGCAAGTGGTGGAGCCTTCTGGGAGTTGCAGTCCAGGAACATCGGGGGACCCACAGGTTGAGAACCACTGCTCTAGATGCAATCTCCCCCATGCTGTTCAACATCTATATGAGACGCTGGCTGAGGTCATCAAGGGATTTAGAGTCTGTTGTCATCAATATGCTGATGACACGCAGCTCTATCTCTCCTTTTCCAACTCTGCAGAGAAGGCGGTACGCTCCCTCGATCTGTGCCTGGAGGCGGTCATGGAATGGACCAGGACTAACAGGCTGAAGCTTAACCCGGAGAAGACCAAGCTTCTGTTCTTTGGGGCGCCTTCGGCGGGGTACAGTGGCCCTCTTCCCAAGCTGGGGGGGTGCTACCCTCCAGCTTGCGGACAGGGCCAGGAATCTGGGAGTGGTCCTGGATCCGGCCTTATCCATGGAACATCAGGTGATGGCTATTTTCAGGACTGCCTTTTTCCATCTGCGTCAGATTGCCCAGATCTGTATGTACCTGGACGAGGCCTCCCTCAGAACATTCATTGAGGCCCTCATGATTTTGAGGATCGATTACTGCAATGCTGTCTACGTGGGGTTGCCCTTGACCCTTGTCCAGATATTTCAGCGGGTCCAGAATGTGGCGGCCAGATTGGTGTTTGGTGCATGTCACTATGATCGTATCACCCCAATTCTGGCTCATCTGCACTGGCTGCCTGTTGTGCTTCAGATTAGATTCAAGGTCCAGGTTTTGGTTTACAAAACCCTCCACGGCTTGGGACCGAAATGCCTGTCAGAGCGTATCTTCCAAAGATCAACTGAGGCCCAGCCCACTAGAATGTCGCAGGCACTCTCACTCTGAGTGGCCACGCCCAGGGAGGTGCGGAAATCAGTCACCCATAGCCGTGCCTTCTCGGTGGCTGGCCCCTCGTTATGGAACCATCTTCCGAGTGAGTTGCGCTTTGCACAGTCCCTGCCTTCCTTCAAAAAAGCGTTAAAAACCTTGCTTTTTAGGGAGGCATTTGGCGACCTGGTTTAGGGTTTTTCTGTGCCATTTTGCCGTTGACGTTTTAAATCCTTTGCTGAGTTGTTTTATATTATACATTATATTTTATTCCTTTTTTTGCTTCTCATTTTTATCATTGATGAATTGTTCTTTTGGGTTTGCTTGCCCTCTCTGTTCACCGCCCAGAGTTCCTTCGGGAAGATGGGTGGTATAAAAATGAATAAATGAATAAATAATATAAATAAAATGTGACCTAGAAGCCAAAAAAAGAATTGTCTACATTGGGTATTTCAACGGAAATGACAGTAGTGCTGGGAAAACTGGGAGGCAGTCAGAAAAGAAGAAGATGTGAATTGGTTCACTAAAGGAGGCCTTAGCCTTGAATTGCTAGACCTGAGCAGAACCGTAAACGATAGAACCTTCTGGAGGTTATTAACGAATAGGGTCACCCTAACGCAAAAGCAACTTGATGGCACATGCAGCACAACATTTTTTATTTTAAACTTCATCTGACATTACTTCTTTATATTGATATCTTTGAAAATGAATTTTTAAATTTTTAAAAATATATCTTATTAGAATTGTTCGTTACTTCTTAGGCCCTAGTGCAAAAGAATTAATGACAACCCTCTTTTCGTCAACTTCCCCAGCTTTTCTTGTGGCCATAAATTTTCCTTTGTGATATAGTGAAACAGCAATGTACCTATCTGGCATGGAACACCTAATGAGTGTATCTGATTTATATAGAAAAGCATCAGTATGAAAATATTTAAAATTTAAATCAGTAGATGAAAATAGAGGAGGGTGTTTCTCTTTTCAGTTTTATCTAGAGCAGTGATTCTCAACCTGTGGTTCCCCAGATGTTCCTGGACTGCAACTCCCAGAAGCCTCCACCACTCACTGTGCTGAAAGGGATTTCTGGGAGTTGCAGTTCAGGAATATCTGGGGACCCACAGGTTGAGAACCACTGATCTAGAGCATTTGTTTTACCAGAGTACAAAGCAGAGGGACAAGAAGCACATCAAGCCTCTACAGTCAGAAAGATGCTACCTTGCATATAGAAAACATGCACTAGAGAAATGAGGCATCCTTCCCTTCCGGGACCCCACCATCCTCCAAGGCATCTTCTGCAGTGAAGCAGTGGCAATGAGCGACAGAAAGAGAACTGCAGCAGCCAGCAGTGCGTGTGGCAGGGCTAAATCTGCATGCACATGTACAACCAGATGTTCCTTCACAACACATCCCCCAGCACCACTCCCCTTCCACACTTAACAAACACTTCACACTCATTCCAAAGAAGCCCAGTTTAGCAATGGGTTTTTAATAATTTTAGGCCCATTGTGAACATTCCATTTTGGAGCCAATTGATCGAGGTAGGCGACCAGCTGCAGACTTTGTGTGAGGAAATTGATAACCTAGATCCAGTTCAGTTGGGGTTCAGCCTGCTCCATGGAACTGAACCAGGATGGATCACTCTGTAAAATGACCTCATGAGAGAGACAGAGAGGAGGAGTGTGACCCTGCTGGTCGTGCTTCATCTTTCTGCTACCTTTGATACTGTTGATCATGATATCCTTCTGAGATGTCTATTGAGTTAGGACTCAGGGGGGTCCATTCTTTGGTGGTGTCAGTTGTATCCTGAGGATTGGTCTCAGATAATAGAAGTTGGGGAGATAATATCTACCTCTTGTGACGTATGTCATGTAGTCCCACAGGAATCAGACATTTCCCCAGGGCTTTTCAGTATCTATATGAAGCCACTGAGAGAAATCATCTGGAGATTTAGAGTTTGTTGCTATCAATACATGGGTAACACAAAGTTCTATGTCACCTTCTCTTCATTGTCAGGCAATGCTGTACAGGTCCTTGAGAACTACCTAGCATCAATGATGGACTGGACAATGGCCTCCACGGCTTGGGTCCTGAATACCTGTCGGAGCGTATCTCCCAGAGGTCATCTGAGGCCAGACCCACTCGGATGTCACAGGCGCGCTCACTCCGGGTGCCCACTCCCAGGGAGGCGTGGAGGTCGGCAACGCACAACCACACCTTCTCTGTTGTGGGCCCCGCACTATGGAACCACCTTCTGAGTGAGCTGCGCCTTGCTTTGTCCCTGACCACCTTCAAAAGGCTTTAAAAACTTTGCTTTTAAGTGAGGCATATGATGACCTAATTTAATTTAATTTAATTTAATTTAATTTAATTTAATTTAATTTAATTTTGTTGTTGTTGTTGTTTTGTTGTTGTTGTCTACCTCCACTGACCTATCTTGCTGTATTGTTTTGTACTGCTTTGAATTGTTTTTTAATCTTGTAAACCGCCCAGAGTTCCATATTGAAAGATGGGCGGTATAAAAGTGAAACAAACAAATAAATAAATAAATAAGAAACCAAATCTGAATCCAGGTAATTTGGATCTCCTAGCATCAGGAGGATCATCAGACTAATTCGCGGGATATTTACCAGGTCTCAGTTAAATTAGACTCCCCCCTGCAAGAGTGGGCGCACAGCTAGGGTGCATTCTTGGACCCAGTTATATCTGTGGGTGCACAAATATCTCTTGTGGCCAAGGGTTTTATCTTCTTTTTCGATTGCCCAGATGTAATTATTCTTCCCTATAGCATGGTGACAGGAGGGGGGGGGGGAGTCTGGATCTGGCAATTTTGATATACTCATTTCTAATACATTCTCCCTGTGATAACTGGAGCAATGGTATAGTTAGAGCCAGAAGTCAAGAGAAGGTTTGTGCACTGTGTATTGTGTTCTCCACTGTAAAGTTTAACTTCTCTCTCCCAGGAACTTGACTCAATGTTTTGTTGTGTCAGTCCTTCCCTGAAGCCAAATGTAGATGCAACGTTCTGCTGGTTGCTTTCTCCCCAAACAGTAAATGGATCAAGGTTAGGATGCCGAGTCGCGTTTCCGTCCCTCTGCCGATGGCAAATTTCTCGGTGATAAGATCATCTACTCTGAAAAGTGATAGAACAGAAAATGAACTCTCTGAACAATAAAAGAACCTGACATCTCAAAGGAGTTGTTGTTAAGCTCGAAGAAAGTAAAAGCATAGAGGAGACTGAAGATTTATAGAAT
>JAHTLZ010000122.1:28273176-28293229 GCA_023846285.1 Phrynocephalus versicolor | reverse complement strand
AAAGAATGAAAGAAAAAAGAAAGACTGATTACATGTATTCTTTAGACTGATGTTTGGTCTACTGTAGGGACAGGCTTGTTTCCTCCTAAAGATAGCAGTCAGTTTTGTTGCTGGAGTGAATCCTTGACTTTGAAGGAGCAAATGACCTTGTATTCGCAATAGGATTTTATTATATTGTAATGATTTATTTATTTATTAGATTTATATACCGCTCGATCTAGCTACCTGACTACTCTGGGCAGTTTACAAAAGTAAACAAATATCAACTATCCATAACTACTAAACCATAAAATAAATACAACAAAAGAAAACGCAGTACCATAGTGAATGTCACACATGATCATAGTGAATGTAACATATTGCAACCCCCCCCCCAAAAAAAAACTAACAGTAACAACAAAGTGACTTTTTAGAGTGGAGAAGGGTGAAACTATGATGCCAAGAAGCAGAAATTATGGGTTGCAGATACATAACTGATAATAGATTAACCCCGTCTGAACCAACTGTATATTTAATTCAAACTCTCATCCTAACCACAAACCTATTTCTATGTAGTAATCTACAACATATTGGAATTCTCCTGGGCCCTTCAGTTACTCAATGCAGTGCTTAAAAACACCATTGTGGATGACAGTTCACAAAAGGTGCTACGTGACTCTTGGTAGTTTTCTTGCAACAGACTAACACAGCTACTACTTTGGAAACTGCTTGACTCTAATTTGGCAGAAGAAAAACCAAGGCAAGGTGAGGCAAAACAAGACTAACAGCTACAGGTGGGCATTAAACGGAAAACCCATGGTTCGGGTTCATCTGTTTTGGGCCCACCCTTGGTTTGGTTCGGTTCAGTTTGGGTTCGTACAAATTAAAAAAAATGTACGAACCCGAACCAATCAGAACTGGTTCAGATACAACTTACTGGGCAGTGGCGGTGGTGGCACTGGGTGCTTTTTCATTTTTTAATTGTTTTAAATTTGGAGCACTGACCTGGCAACCCCTGAGGCTGGGTTGGTGCTCTTTTTAATTTTTTTTTTAAAGTGCCGACCACAAAGCTCCTGGGGCCGGGTCGGTGCTCCTTTTGTATTTGTATTTGTATTTGTATTTGTATTTGTATTTGTATTTTATTTATTTATTTATTGTGCCGACCACATGGCCTGCCTACCAGCAGTAGCATGGGCCGGTTGGCTTTATTTTTATTTTTTAACTTTTCCCAGCTCGCGGGCTGGTTCCACAGCCCGCAGGTCTGGTCCAGTGTTCGTGTGGCGGTACCAGGGCCTGCGTGCCGGATCAAGTTTTTTTTTTTATTTTATTTTATTGTGTCGACCACGTGACCCACCTACCAGCTCTAGCGCGGGCCTGTCAGCTTTTTTTAAAAAAAAAATCTGGAGCCCAGGAAGAGGACCGGAACATTCCATCACCGGCTGTACAAAAAATGAAACAAAGTGAGCAATCACTTAGTTAGGTCTTAGCTTTTGACACCGATGTTAGTGGGACCCAAGTGCAACCAGGTTGCTCAGGATTTCACTGATTTCTGCTTTTACATGGTTGTTAGATTCCAAATATTTTTGTCTGGATTTTCTTTCATTTGTCTTCACTTTATGTTTTAACACTGCAGGTAAAGGTTGGTCCCTGCGCATCAATGAATTTGGAGTGGGAAATGGACAAGCTTTCCCAGGCAATAAAATAAGAAACATTATCTTTGGTTAAAACAAGTTGTCTGTCACTGTAGGGTATTTCCTTTGCCCTTTTTCTTTGCACTCATCATTTCCACAATGCGCTCATCATTTCCACAATGCCCCCTGCTCTGCCCTGCCTTTGACGCTTTCACTGCCTCCAGTCCCCATTATCTGCAAGGTAAATCTTTTCTGGACACACTGGTTACTGCAGATACTCACCGCAGGCTAGCTCCTCCTTATGATATTACTGGAGTCATGGATGCACTTGATCCCTTACTAGAATAAGAACACTGTTCATATAACTGGAATTGTTCAGAAGCCTTTCATGTCTTAATGCCATGTGAGAAAGTTCCTTACTGTTGACAGAGAAGTTAAACGCTTTCAATTATTTTTAAATCGGAAGGTTTTTTTTTTAATATGATGAAGTATCTAATTGCCTTTTCATATTATAATTCACTGGATTTCTTTTAAAACATCTTGCAAGCTGCCATGAGTTCGTATATAGAAAGGAAGGCAGAAGAAAAGAAAAGAAAACATCAGAAAAAGTGATGAGTGTATCTTGCAACTAAACTTCCTCTTCTGAGAAAGCTCAGAAGACAGAATTCTCAAGAATTGATTCCGTGTGCTGTATTTTGCCTATTAAGGATGTGCATTACTGATCCATACTGCAAGCTGTAGGCTAAGAGTTTTATGAGCTTCATTGAGTGGGGTGGGAAGTAACTTAATCCCCCACACTGGTAGTAACAAAGATGCACGTCCGCTGGAAATTTAAAACAGTTTGCAGCATGTTTTATTTGTTTTGCATTTTCATGTGGATGAACACCGCACACCTGCCACCAAAGATTTAGAGATTTAACTGCAACTAAACAAATTAAATAGCAGGGCTGTCTGACTTCAGGCAAAGTGTAAATTATTTAGAGATCTAGTTGCTTGCTGTCAAGATATCGGATAGAAGTCCTGTATACTCTTAGGATCTAAAATATCAACATTTAGAAGTGAGTTTCATGGAGCCATGTATTATCTGTATGTAATTCTGTCTGTGGCCATTACCGCGCTCTGGAAGTTGAACACCAGCTCTTCGGCCTGAATATGGAGATGAGCACCCTCCCTAGAATCAAACATGACTAGCATGCGGGGGGAACCTTTTCCTTTACCTTTTTATGCTGGGATGCAGATAATAGTATTATGAAGAGCCTTGTGGTGCAGTGGTTAAACTGTTGTACTGCAGCAAAAACTGTGCTCACTCCCTGAGGTGTAGTCCCAGGTAATGAGCACAGTTAGCTGGCTCGTGATTGACTCAGCCTTCCATCCTTCCGAGGTCAGCTTGCTGGGGGACCAATGTGTAGCCTGCCTAATTAAATTGCAAACCGCCCAGAGAGTGCTTTAAGCATGATGGGGCGGTATATAAGCAGAATGCTTTGCATTTGCTTTGTATAAGTCTCTAGTGCATCCCCTTTGATTCTTGGTTTTGTGAGGATTATAATTGTTCTAGTTGAGCAACAGTAGATAAGGTGCCCCTACCCTGTTTGCCTTTTTAACTGGACTTCCAGGCCCAGGTGAATGTTAAGACTGAGTGTAAAATCGGATCATAGACAAAAATAGAGTGGAGTTGGCACCCTTCTCCCCCCACAATATTTTGCTGCTGCTGCTGCTTCTACTACTGCGTCGTCATCATCATCATGTTGGATCTGCAGAGCTCGAAGGGACCCTGATAAGAAAAGATTAACTCTCATCTGAGGAGGCCCCTGCAATTGCCACAGGTCTTCACAAAGGAAACCTCCATTAATGCCAGTTTTCTTCTTCATTCTGCCTATGTTTGTAGGCGAAGAGATTTAGGAAAAGAAATGGCTGGATGGTGGAGGTTGAAAGCACCACAACTGAGGGTGGTTTGGCTTGAGCCCCACCACAGATACAGTTACTAGGAAGTCAGAAAGTGAGGCTCCTTTGTGTATGGTATATATTTAAGGTAGTGTGCAGTTTTGAACATGGTTGGGCTGATCCTTGTCTTTGAAGAAAGGGAAAGTCATGAATGTGTGGGGAGTTTCCACTGCTGCTCCCAAGCACCTGTTATACGAAACAGTTTATTATTTATTATATTTAAAATATTCTTACTCCATCTTTCTCCTAAGAAAGGAACAAAGACAGCTCACATCAGTAAAGCAAAATATTTAAGACAGTGAATTCGTCAGATAATAAAAAATTACAATGGAATCCCTGTATCCATGGGATTAATATCTATGGCTTCATGTACCCACAGTCTAAAAATATTAAAAATATTAAAAGAAAAACACCAGAAATACATTTCCCATGATGTAATTACCAGAACTGGCCACAAGAGGGAAACAGAGGCCATGCTTCTATCTATCTACAGTGGTACCTTGTATAAAGAAATTGAGTCATTCCAAATGAAATTCTGTTAATCTAATTTTCCTTTATACAAATTTCCCATAGGAATGCATTGAAAACAGAGTAATCCCTAATCGCGACCATTTTTATGTTGTGCAGATTTTCCCCATAGATGATTCTGTTAAGCAAATTTCCCCTATCTCTGGAATATTTTTATGTTGTGCAGATTTTATATTATACAAACCATTTGTTATACGAGGGTCCACTCTATCTATCTATCTATCTATCTATCTATCTATCTATCTATCTATCTATCTATCTATCTATCTATCTATCTATCTATCTATCTATCTATCTGCACAATCCTAATATAATAACTTTGTATTTAAAATGCAAAGTAAAGAATTACTCAAATAGCAACAAAATGCAAACCATTTCCAAGACTGTAAGTCACCAAGGAAAATCCGGCCTGAAGATAAAAGTCTTTGCTTGCAGAACAACAGTGACAGCACCAGCCTGGCCTCCTATGGGAGGGAGCTCCAGATCCTGGGAGCAGCAGCAGGGAAGACCTTCTCCCATGTCTCCAACACTCTTGCATCTGATATCAAGCACGAGCTGTCTCCCTCTGCCCAACAGTTGGGGTAGCTCTATTAAACTGTTACCATTTGGTGAGGATCCAAGCATACCTTCCATCTTTCTAGGCTTTGGCCAAACTCTTGGATCTGTAAGGTGGTCACAAGTAGAGAACCAGTATATAAAGAATACTTGAGAAATTATTCTCAGCCATTTTCCAAATTTCACTCTGTGCAGACGTCTTGCTGATAATTCCTGCAGTACCAATCATTTCTGTGATCAAGACATCCCGGTCTTGATTGTCCACTTAGGGCCATCTTTTCTGCCTGTTCTTTTGCAGAAGGAACTGCCAATTTCTGCCCAGATTAATGATATCGCCTGAGAATCATGTACAGAAATGATGCAATTCTGCACAGGATTTGTAAGAATTCTGCATAGACTGACCTTTCTTTGAGGAAAAAGGGCCAAGAAACACCAAAGAAATCTCATAAAAATTATGGGGGGGGGGTTGCTCAGAGAAATCCCCTGCCCCTGTTTCTTATGGTGAGCAAGTGGTTGTACAATTCACAAATGTCTGAAATGTTTAGTGCAGGAGAAGCTATTGGGAGAGGATCCCACCTTTAGGTTTTATTCCACCCTAACATTTTCTCAACTGCCTGCTGGCATAGGCGAAGGGAAAGCTGCAGGGGGGAATCCTACTGTGTAGCCAGTACATGAAAGATCCACATAGAGATCACACTCTGACCAAAGCATGAGATGGTTTCTGCAATGTACAAACAGGAGCCAGTACCACTTAGTGCCTAAGAAACATTGAAAGAGACACATGACTGTTAGAGCCCCCTGCCTATCCATGCCAGAGCATGTCCAGATAGGGATTTGTTCTGCTGTTTGGTGCACGGCTGGGATGGATTGGTCTGTTCTTTTTTCCAGTATGCACATGACAAATGGACCAATTGATTCCCAGGAGACCCAAACCTGGAGCTTCTACTTTTTGGTGCTGGTTGGTGCACTCTACTCTAGACTCTTCCTGGTGCATACGGGTGCTGGGACTAAAACTGAGCGTTATAGCTGTCAAACCTGTCAAGTATTCTGCTTAAGAAAGGAAAGGGAGAGATATTGGTTCACACACACACACACACACACACACACATTTCTGTATTGGTTTAGGTAACTGACTTCTCCAGCCCACGCGAAGAGGACCTCTCTGGACATGCCCTCAGTTTCTGCGGAAATATTTCATAAAAAAAAACAATGAAACCTGACATCATTACATCTAGTATTCTACCTGCAAGTTGATGGCTAGTTAGCAACTAAAGTGGAAAGGAAAGTGTGAGAATACCTTATTATATGGCTTTAAAATACTTAGTGTTACCAGGCAAGATACATGGAGATGTCAGCCAATATTAAATGTCAGCCAATATTAAATGCATGTCCCTTGAGATATATACTAAGACCCTTAGGGCTCAATCACATGAGTGAAAAGAACTATGCTTTTCATACCACTGTAATACTGAGTTTTTTAAATGGTGGTTATGTGGTATATACTGTATATACTGGCTGGAGCATTCACATTGTGTTTAACAGTATCAGTTAATTACTTTCTATTTGAGTTACACTGAGGCTACACTGCTCTTAATTTTGTATCAGTTCATTTTCTCTACTGTTTCTTTTAAATTACAAAAGTGATACATTGACAGTGCAATAGAAAGGATCAAGTCTTCTCTCCTCTTACCCCTTTCCCTTCTCTCCTTTGCCTGAGAGTCTGCAATGGAAATAAACTGACAATATGATATTTTACAATTTTTTTGCACATCATTATCGGGGGAAGTGGGTTCTGAAAAAAACAACACATTATTTTGAAGGGAGGGTTTTTTTTAAAAGGAGAGATGAGATGCACCACTCCTTTCTTTACAATTGAAAGCAAATAATGTCTCTGCTCAAGTTCTCTTTCACTCATAAGAGAGAAGGGAAAGATGTTCCCTTCAAGCTGTCTCCTTCTGAGCAATGTATTCATGTTATTTTTGCAAGCAGCAGTGACTGTTCCTGCCAATTTGTCGATATACTTTTAAAAGAAAACTAATCTAAACCAAGAGTACAAGTGAGAGTACCCAGAAATCAAACACCTTTGCAAAGGAAATATATTGACAACAATGTTCTCACAGGCTGAAATAATAAGGTATGAAGCATTTCACCATTGTTACAAAATAAAATAGCCCTGTCAATGAAGGGAAAATAACTGCTGGCCAGAAAAATGAGTCTGTCTTGGCCATGTGTCATGTGCTTGGAAATTTATGAAATGTTCTTTTAAATCAGTATAACTGCTCAAGTCCTTAGGCTAAATTTCTGGTGATACCTACTAGAGTCTAGTAACTAGACAGTAACACAGAGTTGCATAACTCTGACTTGCTTAGAATTACAGTCAGTCTGTCCAACCTAGGATATTTCCATTCTATGAGACTTTTAATATTGAAGTTGCTTTGATTTTCATGGGAAATTTAGCTCATTGAATGCTGCTATCCCTTTTTATTGGTGTTATGTGTTCTCAATATATCTTCATGACAAATTTGTTCATTTATACATTTTTTGTTAATGTTTAATGTTTCTGAGTATTACTTGTGGCTTATACATAACAAATGTATAACAAATGAATACATCTGGTGTATCATCAACATATAGTACTGCTGGAGAATTCTTTGTCTAGAGAACCCTCTAATTTTGGTAACAGAAACAGTTATAAAATAGTGGCTGTCTTTGGTAACAGTTATAAAATAGTGGCTGATGTTTTCCTACTTCTTATAAATGGAAGGAAGATAGATTATGTTTCAATTCCATTTTACTCAGCTTTACACATAAGAAGTTTGCCCTATTTTACATTTAGTGCTATTTTCTCCAATACTGCTTGAAAAGAATATTTACTGTATATTCAAGGAGGAACCCAAGAATTTACTGGTCACAGCAGACTGCACAGGGAACTGGGCTGGTACTGACAGACCAAACTATAACTATGGGAGAATATATAGTAATCAGAATTAACACAAGCAACAGTGAAGCATGGGAGGAGCAGAGGCACAACAGTAACTGTGTTATTGCTCTTCTGTCTTTTCTTTCTTTAACAGGAACAAGGCAGGGCAATATCAAATCTCTCTTCTTGTTACCATTTCAAGCAGAGGGATCCATATTGTATACATCTCAATGCAGCAAACAAAATATGCTGTTAAATACTGCTGCATATGAAGTACAGATATTCTTTGGAGACATGCAAAGCCCTGGAGCCTCGTCACAGTTTGGCAAGTCTCATTAGGAGTAGAGAAGATCATTTCCCGCTGTGATAATGAAGGCGAGGAATATTGCTATTAGAGATGGGCATGACCAGAAAAAATGACGTTTCGAGTTGTCGTTTGTCAGACAGGTCCGTTTCGGGTCGTTGCTGTTTGTCACGATAATTTTCAAAAATTTGTCATTCCGTTTGGTCGTTTGGTCGTTTGGTCATTTGTGGGTTGGGGTTGGGGTTGGGGTTGGGGTAAGTGGGCTCTGGGAGGCACCCCTCTGGGTGCCTCTGACGTCTGACCCACTAAGAAGGGAAGGGAAGCGTTTCGCGGAGCCACCGCATATTTATTTTTTACATATGTTGGGTGGGGGGGAAGTGGCAGAGGCACTTCTCTCTCTGGGTGCCTCTGACTCACTCACTAAGAAGGGCAGCATACTAGCGTACCGGCGTACAGGTTAGGGAATGGGATAGTGAGAGTGCGCTCTGCGAGGCGACCACTTTGAATCACTAAGAAAGGAAGTGTACTTGCGTTCAGATCTGGATTAGGGTTGGTGGGGTTAGGGTAAGGGCTAGGCTTAGGGTTACGGTTAAGGTTAGGGTGGGTTATTGGGCTCCACCTCTGGGTGCCTCTGACCCACTAAGAAGGACAGCGTACTGGCGTATGGCTTAGGGTTAGGTTTCGGGTTAGGGTTTGGGTTCAGGTTTGTGGGCTTTTAATGCCCTCTCTGGCACACCCAGAAGTCTCAGTCAAAACCTGGCCGTGCGATTGGTGGAATGGCTCCAAAAATGTGCATGGTCCCATCCCATGGCCAGCCCATCATTGCGCCTGCGCAGGTGTAAAAAAATTAAAATAAAATAAAATAAAATCAATGGAGACGTTTTATCGCAAGAAAAACCCACTGCTGCTACTATAAAAAAATCAGGCATTTAAAATACCTAATTTTCACATGTTTCTGTGGTGCTTTGGTGGTTTTTGAAGCACGATTTCAAAAGAAAAATTGCGGTCGCCATTTTGGATCCCCCCACTGCATGGCAAATGGAGAGAGACGACGAGGATGTCCCCCCCAGCCTGGTACCAGCAGCCCAGGACAGGAGAGGGGGGGAAGGCCGGGGACCCCCCCCCAGAAACCACCCCTCTCTGGTAGGTGCCCTCACTGAGGCAGGCATATTATCGCCTGCTTTTATGGCCAGGAATGGGTTTTTTTAACAAACTTTTTTTCTGTGCTGCGCCGCTTGGCATCGAGCGATCGCCGGCGCCGGCGCAATGCCATGAACGACAGTGACAAATCAGACCCAGTTTATCTTTATCGCGTCGGGTTCGAGCTGGAGCGGAGTAATTGTCGTTCTCGTTCCTCGTTACATAACGAGAACGAAGAACGAGAACGGAAATGAGGATTTCGCCTAGTTGTGCCCATGTCTAATTGCTATGCATTTAGTTTGCTTTATTTCTTCCACCGAGGACATGTAGAGCATATTTCCTTTGGCTGAAGATTCCTGAGGGTGCCCTCCTTCAGTCTGATGTGTTAGCTAACAGGCTCCTTTCTTTCCTGGCCTAAGATTTGTATCAGTGACCCCTTCCCATATTGCAATATGGAGCCCTTCATTTTCACCATTTTGAAAGCTCCACCATGTACAAGCTGCTTCTTTGACCCAACACAGGAAACACCTCTATGGAACCACCTCCTATTGGTTCCATAAACATTGTGTTATTAAAACAAATAAGAACCTGTTCCTTTTTTGCCATTACATTTCTTGTTTGCCCACCCTATTGCACTTAGAATTGAAGTCCATATGCTTCTCTTTACTCACTGCCAGGATGTCTGTATCTGTTGGCACAACATCTCATTAATATGATTTATCTCTCTAGCATCCCTTGGCAATTGGAAAATGAGGTGTTGTTTCAATCTCCAGACAAAATGGAGGCGTGGTAATGATGGCTCATTGACAGTTTCAGGGGCTGTGGCCTAGTGAAACATTTGAACCTGAGTAGGGATGGGCACGGAATGGAAAATTAATGTTTTGTTTCATTTTGTTTCATTTCTCATTATGTTTCATTTCATTTCATTACTAAACAACTTTTTATTGAATTTTAGTAATGAAACAAAATGAGTAATGAAACTATTCAGAAGCTGTTGCTACACAGGTGAAATTTTTTTGACAAGTTGGACCGTTTCCAACAAGGAAAGCCCTACCTGTCCCAAAAAAGCAAAACAACAACAACAACAACAACAAGGTGATGGCAGCTTTCGAATCATTCTGACCTGTCAAACCCAGCTGGGAAGCGGGTGGCAAGGCAAGAAGTGCTCCTGAATTTCCCACTGAAATTAAGACATTAAGACTGAATCACATTACTTCCCAGGCAATGTCTTTAAGGAAAGAGTGTTAATTGAATAATGATGTAATTTAACTACAGTTTCTGTATGCATCCCCATATTGTAGTCTCCTGGAAATGAATTTCCTGACAAGATATATAATGCAAAGTGAGTGAGGGCATTCAAAAGCTCAGGTTTCTAACATTTTAATTTACAACTACATCTCCTGAGCTTCTCCCCCCACCCCGCACCCCCGTACAACCACAGTAAAACATTCAAGGTTCACAGAGACTGTGCTGTCCAGTGGGACTTGTTAGCAGAAAGAAAGCCCTCAAGTGTTACCTTGCTGATTAAGATAACACTCAGCAGGGAATCTGTTTTGAATTTCACATGCTGGGGTGGGTGGGAAGGAGGAGGAAAGGAGAAAAAGGAACTGCGGGGACTGACAAGGCTGAGCAAATATGCGGCAAGTTTCCGAGTTAAATTTACTTGGTATAAAAAGGGGTAAAGGATTTGAAAGGAAATATCTCATCCAGAAACTATAAGAAGCTAAAAGTCAGATATATACTGTATGAAAGTTAAACAGACCCATGCAGAACTATTATGGAAGTACACATAGCTCGGTGGATAGTTCAGGTCTCCGCCTGCACCAGAAGTTGGGAGTTTGATTCCCCACTGTGCCTCCTTTACAGAAGCTGGACTTGATGATTCAGAGGGCAGGGGCGTGGCATGGGGAGGTCAAGGGGGCAGGCTGCCCCAGATGCAGCAATTAGGGGGTACAAAATCACCCACTCCAGGCAGGCAGCGGAGCCTGGGGACCGCCGCAGCTGCCAGCGTGTGTGCGTGTGTGTGCGCGCACGCGTGCAGAAGATTGATCTGCTCCCAGCCCTCCTGTTCCTTGCTCTGGCACTGAGACGTCTGCCAGGAGGGACCCATCTGCCTGGGGCAGCTGCCGCTGCCACCGTCGCTCCTGCCCCGGGCAGGCAGAGAGAGGTGTGTGCACGCGTGGCTCACTTGCACTGCTGAAACCCTGAGCTCTGCCCAGATTGAGTCAGCAGTGATCCTGACAGCCTGCTGGCTTTTTTTTTTTGGGGGGGGGGTCTCAGCCACTCCCTCCCGCTCCTTTTCCTGCCGGCCAAAGCTGGGAAAGGCTTCTATGGCGCTGGAGGGACTCATTGGCCTCGTGATTCACACCTTGTGGGGGGGGGGACACAAAAACTGACTTTTGCCCCAGGTATTACACCCTGTATTTTCTGGATCTCTGTGCCTGGTTGGAAGGAGGGATCTAAATCTTGGCCTGATTTATCATCATACAGTATAAAAGTAACTGTAATGGTTTTCCCCACACTTGCATGCTAGTCCGGTCTGATTCTAGGGGTGGTACTTGAGGCCATGATGTCCACAAGTCCCATTTTGTCAGGGGGAGGGTGTTGGACATCAGTGCCACTTATCGGCTCACCCTCTGCCAAATGGTAGATATCCTCAAGCCCTTTGAGGAGACCACCAAGGTACTCCGTGGTCTCGCTACCAGCTGGACACACGTCATCGCCCTCATCCATGCCCTTCACGGAGGCCTGAGTGCTCTTAATGAGGATGATTCCTCACTACTCCTGAGGAACAGGGCCTTGTTGCAGGGTGGTATGCAGAGTAGACTGCTTCTACTCTGCAGAGACAGGGTCTTCCAGCTGGCATGCCTGTGTGAACCTTCCATCAAGGGCTCTCTGGCTACCAGCCCTGAGGATCTTGAGGGATGGAAGACTCAGCTGAGGGATGGAAGAGGTATGCAAGGTTGTCCAAACACAAGGCAAGCATGCACAGCCAGAGATGCAAGGATGCCAGGTCGAGGCAGGGGAGGGCTCATCCCAGGAGCCATCTGGGTGTGCTAATCTGAGGTCAAGTAGTTATCCATCATACTTGGCCTCTGTCAACGCCATGGCAGTGTCCCGGTCTTGGGTGAAGAGGCTGGCAAAGGAGAATACTGCAGCGGCCATAGTCCGAGAATACATGGCTGAGCCCCTCCAGCCCCCCATGGCAGATCCCCTCTGCTACTGCGCTGGGATGTCAGAGATCTGGCCCCAGTTCTCCCAGTTGGCCATACACCTGCTCTCCATCCCTCCCACCAGCTTCTATTGTGAGTGAGTGTTCTCACAACTTAGGGACATTTTCAGACCTCACCACTCATGCCTCGACCCAGGCACTGTGGAAAGGCTGGCCTTTATAAGGTTCAACCTTACTGTGTTGGGGTTCCCCTCCCCCAAACCATAGTCTGTCTCCCTGCCACAATCTGAGGCCGGCCTGCCTGCCTGCCTGCCATCGTTCCAGGCCTGCCTGCCTGTCTCACTGTGTTTCAGGATCTGTAATGACCCAGTTTTTCTAAGGCCTGCCTTGGCCATACCAGGGGGTCCACTCTCTGCCTTGGTCTTCTTGATGATGCTAGGGAGTTCTACACTCTCCCTTCATACTTGAGGGTCTGAAGTGGCCTATAATGTTTGGAAGAGCTGCCCTGGACATAGAGGTGTCTTTTATACCTTAGACATTCAAGAGAGTTTCACTCACACTCTCTCTTCATAGCTCAGGGTCATACCACCCAAGCCCGATGTTCAATTCTTGCCTGCCTGCCTGCCTGGTGGAGTGCAATTCTTATACAGCCCAATGTGCCTTGATGGGCTTAAAGGGAAGAGCCTGAGGAAGCCCCACTGCAATTTCAATGCTGCTAGCTGCTTGGGGTCAGTTTTTTCAATACTTTTAAATTACAAATGATTTTTCTAGGGGCACCCATTTGGAGTTGAATAACTTAGTCCCCTGTACCCTAAACCTCTCCAAATTGGAGGTTCTTGAAGAGGAGACCTTCAGGAAGGTCCACTGTAATTTCCACACTGCTGGCTGCCTGGGATCACTATATTCAAGCATATAACATAGCAATTAGAAATGTTTTTTTCTAGTGGCACCCTCTTTGGAGTTGAATAACTTGGTCTCCTGAACCCCAAATCTCTCCAAATTTGGAGGGCTTAAAGGAGAGAGTCCAATGAAGATACCCACCAAATATGGTGCCTCTGGGAGCCAGGGAACCTATTTTTAGAGTAACAAATTGGTTCATTACTGGTTCATTTTGTACATTTTTAAAAAAAAATGTTTCTAATGAAACAAAACAACTGGTACAGAACCGTGCTGCGTGGTTAGTGAGTGGTGTTGCCATGCGGACTCATATTACACCAGTTTTAAAAAAAATTACACTGGCTGCCAGTTGCTGCCCGGGTCCAATTCTAAGTGTTAATGCTTACATATAAAGCCCTAAACGGCTTAGGACATGGCTACCTAAAGGACCGCCTATTCCATATGAGCCTGCCCGTATTCTAAGATCAGGCCAGGAGGCCCTGCTGAAGATGCCATCCCTCAAAGAGATAAGGGGGGTGGCATGTCGAAGCAGGGCCTTCTTGGCGGTTGCCCCCCAACTCTGGAATGTCCTCCCTATGGAGATCCGCATGGCACCAACATTTTGGCTTTTCGGCGCCAGACAAAGACCTTCCTGTTTGGCCAGCATTTTAAGTAGATTACTCAGTTGGACACATGAGCAGCAGAGTTGTATAATATATAATTGGTATTGTATATTGTTTTAATTCTATTGTATTTTATAGTTTTAATAATTGTATAGTTTCACAGTTTTTAATACTTGTTGTATGCCGCCCAGAGACCTCTTGGTAGTGGGGCGGCTAAAAAATCTTGTTAATAAATAAATAAATAAATAAATAAATCATGGGGGGACAAAAAAACCCACCACATTTTTTTTCTGTTTAATGTCCATCCCTAGTACCAAGCTCGTTGGGGGTGGGGGCAATGTGTAGCCTGCAGAAGTAAATTGTAATCTGCCCAGAGAGTACCTTTGGGTAGTGGGCGGCATGTAAGATGAATGAATGAATGAATGAATGAATGAATGAATGAATGAATGAAACAAGTGTGATGGGGTAGTATATAAGCAGAACACTTTTCTCTTTCAGCTCATGATGGAAAGTTTTGTTTTGTTTTTATTTCTGGAGAAATTTTGCACGCTGTGGATTTTTGCACATTTCTGTAAATGTGCAGCATTGAAAATGGAGATCCTGGTTGTCTTGTTGCATGGTGTGTGTAAAAGTAGTAATTACACTGCATGAGGGTTGTTGTACCTTTCTGATCCATCAGCCCATCTTTCTATACTCGCTGTCTGTTTGCTTTTTGCTTCAAAAAAAGAGAAGGCACTCTCTTTTTCTATGTAGAAGCACTTTTGCCCCTGTTCTTGAAAATATGTAGAGGGCAAACCATTATATACAAGTCTTGCTCTTGTACTGTAGCTTTCTCTTGCAAGTCTTGATGAGTCTGTGACATGTTCACTTACCTTGCTAAAGATAGCTTGCATCTACTTTTTTCTTCTTTAAAAAACCTTTCATGAAAGGTCATGGAAATAAAAAATAATAATGATGATAGCCTTTCAGTAGACGCAGTTGCACTTCCGCCTTGAATGGCACAGATTTGAGTCACATGGTTTTAGTTACACATGGTTTTTTTTTAAAAAAATAAGTACATCAATAAATATTCCAACAAAGAAATATTTAGATAAATAAAAATGCATCTGTGCAATACATAAATACTGTGTTTCATAAATACTGTGCTGTGAATCATCCCCACAAAGTGGCCTGAGAGAGGTGGACCTCAGATTTACCGAAGCCCCTGTTTATTGGCAGCAAAGTGGCCCCCGGTTTCATGGCTGCAGACCATCTAGCCCCCTCCCCCCGGAATGGTGGCTTGGGAGGGTGCTGAGTCATGCTGTACAGTTAATGCAGTAGACTCATCCGTTCTCCTCCTCCTCTCTCTCTCTCTCTCTCTCTCTCTGTGAATCAACTATTAATGCTTTTCAATGCTTTGTAGTTATGTTTTTGGGACATAACAGTTAGTCATACATGGATTTTGAAATACATAAGGCTCTAGAACCCTAACCCCCACATTGTTGAAGAAGTATAATCCAGAAGCAGTGCCTCTCTATAGGAATGAGAGGCACTGTTTCTGGAAGTTCACACCAATAAAACTGTATCAGATTGGAATATTACATCCAAGAGGAGGTTGCTAGCTGTTATCTTTTCTTCCTACCTCACGGCAGGACACGCTTGATTCTGTGCAGACAAACACTTCTTTGATTACAGACCAATTTTATATCCTGCAACACATCAGAATTTTCATGGAGGCAATGGTTAGAAGTTACCATCCAACTGTGTGATTGAAAAGGAACAAAATCCACAAGGATTACTTTATTGCACTTTATTGGCTACAAAATCTTGTAATATAACTCTACCCTTTGGGTCAGAGATTATTACAAGGGCTTGGCCTCTAATGCTTTTTGGCATGTGTTATTTCTACTAGCTGGACTGAATTTTATCATTGTCCCTATTTTGTACAAACTGAGGTCCCAATATTTTATAAAATGAGTTTTATAGAACCTCAGGTTTCTGGTCCATGGAAAGTTCTATCTTCATGAGTGTGACGGCTGGTTAAAAGAAAATCAAATAAATATCTCTGGGTTGATTAAAATAGCCCCTTCATTGCATTTATAATAATACAGTGGAACCTTGATTTACGTCATTAATCGGTTCCGGAGGTCTAGACATAAGTCAAACATGCCTTAAGTCAAATGAACTTTTCCCATAGAAAGTAATGGGAAAGTGGATTAATCCATTCCAGATGATGAAAAAGACCCCCGAAAACCGCAATTTAACACAAATTTGACTGGGATAGGTGATTCCTTCTGGGGATGTAAATGAAATGTCTCTTCAAAGAGAGGAGGAGGTAGTGGGATTATAGTCCACAAGTTATACACCTCCAGTTTTTAATGTTCATAGCAAGAATGTCTATCATTTAAGTTTTACTGATTTTTAACCTGACGTTCCAAGTTCTGAACAACCCTATGCTTACCATTAGAGTCCCATAACTGTACAGCTCCCCAATTAAATGCTTCCATTGTGGACCAGATTTCTGCAGCCAGATTATTTACAAGACTGAGCTGACTGTCTAACCAGCGAGGCCAGCCCCGAGCTCCCGGCCCTTCTTCTCCTCCAGTGGTAGCGGCAGCTTTGGCGAGGCCGAGGACCAGCTCCAGGTGCTCAGCACTGGTGTCGCTGAAGTCGCCGCTGCCGGAGGAGAGGAAGAAGGCAGGAGCAGTTTGGAGGTGGCAGCCGTGATGCTGGGTCGTGGCTACCGCCCAATTCTGGGGCCTTGTGCCGGGGCTCCAAGCTGTAAGTAGGAGCCTGCGATGTAAGTCAAACAGGCCCCTTCTTCAAATATGCCGCAAGTCAAGCAGTATGTAAGTCAAGGTTCCACTGTAACTTCCTTATGCCTTCTATCGAATGCTGTAAGAAGGACATCTGAGCTCACTTCTGATGTCAAGTATTGCTTGCACAGGACACATTTCCACGCAGGGAAAGTGAAGTATTCATAGGCATGCTTATCACAGATAAAATAAAAAACACCCCCACCTTTTTGCTGTGATATCTGCTATCACCCATCCAGTAGTCTTTTGCTTTTCACTCTCTTCCACTAATGGGAGAGTAGAAGAAATACAGCCTTCTTATCGCAATGCTCCTTTTGCTGATGGTATTTAGGAGGTCAGTACTACACTTTTAAGTGTTTAAGTGGCCAGGCACTTGACATTTCCTGCTGATCTAGCCATCCAGCAGTTGCCCATGGACATCCTCAGTGCAAATCAGGATCTCACATAGTAGCACAAGTTCCTGCACTGCTGCCCTGTTAATACAGAGAAGGGGAGGGGGAAACAGGGAGGTGAGTGATTTTTTTATAAAGCCACTCTTTGCCATAATGGACCTTTTATTCAAAAAATATCAAGAAAGTCACTGGGATGTGCAAATAGGCAGCCCCAAGGGGAAAACAATGAAGGTGGCGGCAGCAGCAGTGCAATCCAGTTTTGGCACCTGGGACCACAATTAGGGGCCAAGTGGGAGATGTTTACTGGGCACCATGCTGGGGTTGGGGATGCCTAAATGACAAAATAGTATTTGTACTGTGTTCCGTTCTGTGCCATCCTTTCTGGGGTGGGGGGTTGCAGTGTGGAATCCATGTTTGCCCTAAATGACACAGACTCTAGTTGTAGGCCTGCAGGTTTAAAGGGGGTTCAATGCAGTTGCATGGCCACATCCAGAATGTCACTGCCTGAACTTATTAGGTGTGGCAGAAAAGCTCGCAAGCTTCTTTCTCCATCCTTGCTAGTAAAAAAGGCAGCACAGAGTGTTTGTTGACCTTTGATGGCACTACATGCCTGCCCCCTCCAGTGATTGCCTCACCCTACCTATTAGTAGGGCTGGCTCTCTATACAGTAGGACCCCAGTATCCACTGGGGATTGGTTCCAGGCCTTCCCGTGGATAATGAAAACCGTGGATAGGAGAGAACACTTGCCCACCAACCTCCAAACTGCTCTTTCCTGAAAGTAGCTTGCTTTATGACTGCTGTTTTGAGAAAGTACCTTCCTTTATGGCTGCTATTTGTGACAGTAGCTTGCTTTACAGATGCTGTTTGTGACAATAGCTTGCTTTGTGGCTGCTGAATTATTATTTTTTCTTCTGCCAACTGTGGATAATTGAATCAGTGGATAATGTATCAGTGGATACGGGGGTCCTACTGTACTGAACATTCCTCAAGCCTTCTTTTGCTGCTTGCCTAGAGGTGCACATGCTTGAGGGTTGCAGTCAGCAAGGCTGCCCGGTAGAAATAACAAACTGGGTGCTTTTGGTTTGATGCATTACACTTGGAATGTTGGTCTTCTCAAATGCAAGCAGGACACTCAGCTTCTCTTTTAATTTCTCAAATTATTCCTTGGCTTTGTTAGTCTATAGGCAGTCTTCTCCCATTGTCAGGAGGCTGAAAAAGCCTATTTGGTGCAAAGTGACCTCTTTTTTCCAGGGATACGGTTTGTCAGCAGTTGTTATACAGTACACATCTCCTATCCACCCTCCCTTCTCATTTCTAAACTGGTTCTGCCAGACTCTAATTTAGTTCATGGTGTCAATCAATATTTTACGAAATCCATTATACAGTTTTCTATGGGATCTTTTCTCCTTTTACTTCTAAACAAAGAACTACCTTCTGGAAGGCTCATCATGCCCTGAATATAAATCCGTAATGTCTCTTGTTGTTCCTTCCTGACAGGCACCTCCCCTCAAATTGTTCTTTGATTAAGAAGATATTTTGTCTCAGAGCAGAAAAGAATCTGATATCGTTGCCCTTTGAAACAGGAGCTGCAGCTCTCTAATCAGCTCTTTCATTCCCATTTGGTTTACCATTCAAGGCACATGTCTTATGTCTACGTCTTGATTACCCGGCAGTTTGAAGAGAGACCCTTCTTTCCAGCCACGAATCACTTTAATGATCAAAATATGCATTGCTTTATTAATGTGTAGTCACTGAACGCATCAGATAAGATTGGCCCTCTCTTAAGTACTACATTGATAATGAGATGTTCAAATAATGATGGGATGTCTTGTAGAATTGCTTTGTAAATGGGGGCTGCTCTCCGTACGATGCTTTCCCTAAATGCAAATTGCCTCCATGGGGCAGGGAACAGTCACTGCGACCAGGCCATGATAATGACAGAGGGCAGGGACAAATACGGAGTTGGGAGACAAGGGGCAGAAAATAAGTGTTGATACCCCCTTCCCCCAAAATACTTTCTTCAAATTCAAATAGCCTGAAGAGCCTTGATGGCAAACCCTCTGGGTTGTTGTTGCTGTTGCTAAACACCTGGCTGGTGAAAGGTAAGACAGTTAACATCCAGGATGAACATGCAATAGTTGCAATAGTCAACTGAGATTAGATCCCTTTATTAGGTGCCCTGTCCCACAGCCTGCTTGATTTGAATGCAAGTACCTGAGAGTGGATTCCCAGGACAGAACAGAGATTGTGTTGGTGTTCCACCCACCCTGCTGCACAGCCTTTCCCTTGCCTGACTTGGCTGATGCTCTCAGGGGTAGGGCTGCAATCGTTTTAGCTTGTGCTGGGGGATTTCGGCATCCATGTGCAGACCAGTTTATCAAGAGTGGCTCAGGGCTTCATGTCTACCACGACAGCCATGCACCTGTCCAAATTGATGTCTGTCTCCATTCATGTTGCAGGGCACAGTCTTGACCTGGTTTTCTATGAACCTTTGCAGGGATAGGAAGGCAATTAATAGAGACCATCCTAGGAGACTGTTGGTTGCCTAGATCCACTTCAGGTCTGATTACTGAATGGAGACAGCTTTGGTATCCTTAGTGGATGGCCTATGCCATGATCTGGACAGAGGGAGTGTGTCCCTATGGTTCTGCTGGACCTCTCAGCAGCTTTTGATATCACTGACCATAACATCCTTCTGGGGTGCCTTTCTTGGGTGGGTCTTGGAGTTATCACAGAGGTTGTGATCTTTCTTGGATGGCCACACTCAGAAGGTGGTGTTGGGGGAACCCATTTTGGTAGCCTGCCCATTGGTCTGTGGTGTCCCTCAGGGCTCAGTCCTGTTCCCCATGTTATTCAACATGTACATGAAACCACTGGGAAAGATCAAGGACACATAGACTTTGTGTTTATAAGACAGGTGATTGCATTGACACTGTTTTCAATATTAGATTCCATCATAAAATTCCATAATTTTACATGGAATTTTACTCTCTCGTTGTGTTTTAATGCTGTAAGATGTCCCTCAATTCCTTGTTCCCAATACTTGAATATGTCTCAATTGTACTGAACTGTATATTATCCCTCATTACTGTAAGCCGCCTTGGGTCCTTTTCCAAGGAGAAAGGTGGGGTAAAAATACTCTAACTAACTAACTAACTAACTAACTAACTAACTAACTAACTAACTAACTAACTAA
>JAHTLZ010000122.1:28262592-28273166 GCA_023846285.1 Phrynocephalus versicolor | reverse complement strand
TAACTAACTAACTAACTAACTAACTAACTAACTAACTAACTAACTAATCTCATATATGATTTTTTTCTAAACAATTAAAACATTGGAAGTGAATGAGAAAAAGGAATGATAGTGGCAGCATAGTCTCACTGCCCTGAAAAATGTGCTTTTAGTGCTTATGTCAATGAAAACACCACCCCTGTCCTTGCTTTGCTAGGAATATCTGATGAGGGAAAAAACACAATTTAATCCAGCCCTTTAGAGTTTGGCAGAAAATAGGCTGGAAGGAGTAGATTCTGTCCTGAATATCATGCAGACATTAAAATATTGATTCAATTCACCCCTTTTATAAGTGGAGCAAATCTCATCATATTCTTCCATGTAGTCTCATCCTAAGTCAGGCTACCATTTTACAGTCAAATACAGTGGTACCTCTACTTACGAATTTATTCTGTTCCAAATGCATGCTCTTAAGTTGAATAACTCTTAAGTAGAGCAGCCCTATCTAAAAAAAATAAACAAATAAAAATTAAAAAATGTAAGTAGAGCAGACTGCATCTAAAATTTGTAAGGCAGCAGTTAAAACGTCAACTTTTTTTGTTCTTAAGTCGAGCCGCTCGTAACTAGAGGTACCATTGTACTGTGATATTAGCTCCAGTTATAAAACGAGTGAATTCAAAGTATTTTTTTACTGACTAAATGACACAAGGCTGCTTCAAACTAGTCCCGCTCTTTTTGCTCCTCAGGCAGCTTTTTTCTCTTTGCTGTTGGAGCTTCTACTTTTTCAAGCCAGAACAAATTGAACAGGCTTTCCCCCATGGGGTTAGTTGTGCTACATTCTTGTAAAGCTGAGGGAAATATCTATAGGTGCTGTTTTGGTGACTTAGGCTGTTAGGGGATGATGTTCGGGACTGGGTAAACATGCCCTCACATCCTTTCCTCTTCTCCCTATGTTTTTCTTTTTTAAAAAATGTTGTGTATATATGTGATTAGTGCTAGATCCTTTGATCGCCTTATCTCTAGAACGCAGCACATTTATGACCCATAAAAGGATCAGCAGAGGTGGGAGCAGAGGAAGGAGGGAGGCAGGCTGTGGATGGCAGTGTGAATTGCATCACATCCAGTATGAACAATGAACTCCCAAATCAATCTAAAAACCCTGTGTAAGCACTGACTGCAATTCCAAATGTAATACAGGATGTGAATCCTATTTCCAGTGTAGTTGCACCCTCAGTGTTCCATCAGTGGTACGCATATCAGATGAAATGTTTTCCTGCTTAGATATAATATGATTATTTATTTATTTAGAATTCTTTAATTGCATTAGCCAAAGGGTTTTGCAGATAGCACATAACATCATAACATAACATCAGACCAACATATTAAAAATCAGAAAAATGAGTATGTGATCAGCGAGATGCACACACATACTCGGCAAGTATGGCATTAGAAGTCTCCAGGAGCCCAAATGCAGTAATTGCTTAAATTTCATCCAGGTTTAGAGAACCTGTGGCCTTCCAGATGTGATACTCCAGTTCCCATCAGCCCCAGCCAGCACGGCCACAGTTAGGATCCATGTTAGTTGCACTCCAAGATTATCTAGAGGGATACTGCTTTGCCAACCTCTTTTAGGTTGTATGAAGTATAGATCAGACTGCCACAGGTAAATTGAGAAAGGCAGTTAGGAGTGTGTTGTAGTTCTTTTTGAACAAACAGATATGGGGAAAGAAAATGTTTCCGGGTGGCATTGTCTATATTTAGGTAGGATGTAGAAGCGTTCCAGTTTAGATTTCTCTCAGGCATCACATTTCTTCTGCATGGGGAGGCACTCAGTCATGTGAACTGATGAAGTCTGAAGTGTGAAACTCAGAAACAGGTGTAACTCTTCATCTCCTATTCATGAGAAATGGATCTTACTCTGAACTGTTATTATACAATTCCACTGTGCCTGTGCCAAAAATTCTGAAATCAGTATTTCAAGTAAAGAGACGATAAAACAATCAGAGATGGAAGTAAGGTATTAGAACTAACAAATATTGTCTATGATGTTTAGTTTTTAGGGTGGTGGGGAACAACTACGCTTCTTTCTTGGGGGGAAAGCAGTAACTGTATCATTACTTTTTTTGGCAATAGGAAACATTTATGTATTACTTTTTCTCTTGCTTCCTAGGAGATTCTAAAAAGTATTCTTGGGTTGTTACATGTCTCAAATAGAGATGGGCACGAATAGAAAAAATGACATTTTGGTTTTTCATTTTTTGTTGCGGGTCCATTTCGGTTCATTTTTATTTTTCGTGAATTTTTTGAAAAAAATGCATTTTGTTTTTTTGTTTTTCGTTTTTCATTTTTACCCGCTTTTTGCGTGACTTAAAGCATTTTTGTGTGCAGACGTCCCCCCAACGCCCCAGACCAGAGGGAAAACACTAAAAAAATGATGCTGGCAGAGACACAGTATAGACTAGGTATGCAGGGAGGCTGCAAAGGCAGCAGTGGGCATTGCCCAGGGTGTAAGGTAGCCACAGAGTGACTGCACTGTGAGGCAGGAGAGGGTACTCACCAAGAGGCATGCACGCAAACAGAGAGGCTGCAAGAGAAATCTCTTATTTCTCTCCCCTAAGAGCCAGGCTGCAGCCAGCAGGAATACAGAGACACACACCTGCCTGGCTGGCCTAAAGTAATGAGTTGCAGAGACAGCAATCCCACCCTAACACCCACCGCAGACTGCAAGGAGGACGGGGGCTTTTTATGCCCTCTGTGGCTGCCACACCTACCCAGTCTGCAACCTGGGCATGCTATTGGTTGAAATTATCCAAGAATTTATATGATCCCATCACATGGCTTGCATCCATCTTGTGGCTGGAATCCATTTTACGTCATCCTTAAAGGGAAAAGAAAAAATACATCACGATGGGAGAAAGACAAAAACAAACGTTTCAAGGACTGCAACCCCCTGGTAGGTAATAATTTCAAATAATTATCACTGCATTTTTACAGATGTCCAGAGCATTTAAATACCCAATAAATCAATATTAGGCATCTGGGAGCCATTTTGAGTTGATATCCCCTAAGCCCTAACTCCCCTTAAAGGAAAAAAAGCACAGTGATCTGAGAAAAGACATAAATGCACGTTTTAAGGACCCCAACCCCCCTGGTAGGTATTATCAGGCAGAATAAATAATTATTGCTGGGTTTTTACAGATATTCAGGATGTTTTTTTAACTTTTAAAAACAGCTCATTTCATTGCGCATCACCATTAACAAAAAGAAAACATAACAAACCTAATTTTCGTGGTTCTGTTCGGTTCGTTCCAATTTCATCACAATTTTTATTATGAAATGAATAACAAATAACAAATAACGGAACAAAATTATTTTTTGTTTTGTGCCCATCTCTAGTCTCAAATGTTTCTTTTCTGGTTAGTGCTACACACCTCCTCTTCCACGAACCCCCATGTTTTATAATGCCCTTCTCAAATAAACATGTGTGTTTGGATGGATTACATTTTAAAACAATTATTATATTTTCCATATAAATTTATCTGGATCAGTGGTTCTCAAACGCTTGATGGGCTAAAAAAAATTAGTGGCACAGCTACCCTTAAAGTGGTTTGAATACTTAGGCAAAGAAGAAAAACCAGTGCAAATTTAATGCTCAGTTGTCTTTAATGTGATGTATGAAAATGCTTGGATGATTTTTTCATTATTTCCTTTATGTTTAAGGGAAGATATTTTTACCCTTAAATTACTTGACCCAGAAAGTTTGCTCCTGTGTCTGTTTTTTATGTAAGCGTACATTGAGAATGCAGACTCACAGAGAGATAAGTTAAAGTTAAATAACGAGCATTTTCACTGCAGCCTGGCCAACAGCATTGTTTTCTGAATACACCTGCATTCAGAACTCTTCTTGGCTTCCTTCACGGCATTTCTGTTTTAAACTGCTGTCTTTGCTGACCTCAAGCAGATTTTGAACAATTTCCTTCGTCATTCCAGTAGGTTTATGTTTCGGGTCGCAGAAAAAGGAGTTCATCATCCAGCTGTAGATGTCATCAGGGTCAATGTTGGGAAAATAATCAGCTATGCTTCTTTCCAAACCTTGCAAGTGGGCAATAACAATTTCAAGGAAGTGGGTTTGAAGGTTGATCTCATTTGTTTTGACAATTTTTTGCAACCAAGGAAAGTTGGTGATGTCTCTGCTCTCAACAAATGCTTTTTAAAAAATGTAATTCTTTTCCACAAGGCTTTTATTTTCTCTAATTGTGCTCCTCCTTTCCCTTGAAGAAAAGTGGTGGTTTTATATAGTTTTTCAAAGGTGTCGGAAAGGTATCCTAATTTAAGCAGCCAATTGACATCAGTTAATTGTTGGATAAAAGGCTCCTCTGTAAATTTATTTATTTATTTATTTATTAGATTTATATCCCGCCCATCTTCCCAGAGGGAACTCTGGGGGGCTAACAACGATAAAAACAAGAGATAAAGCACCGGACGACAGAGAAATAAGATGGCGGCAGGCCCGGGCGAGGGGGGGAATGTGACCACCAGTGCATCTTTTAGTTCAAATAGTCTGACTAATCCCCCCCCCCTTGATAGCCACCACACTTCTGTGTGCAGCAAGAGGTGGAAGTGATCCATACCGAGATATTTGGCATTAAGTTTTAAAAGGCTTGCTTGAAATGGAGGCTTTTAACTACCTGACAGAGCGTATCGTCCAGCGATCCACCTCGGCCCGTCCTGTTCGGCAGGTGCGAGCGCACTCGCTGTGGGTTGCCACTCCACGAGAGGCCCGGAAGACGATTACTTGGAACCGGGCCTTCTCAGTGGCAGCCCCCTCCTCATGGAATTCCATCCCTAGCGAAGTGCGCTCTGCAGAGTCCCTGCAGGCCTTTCGGAAAGCTTTAAAAACTTTTCTGTTCCGAGAGGCCTTTGGCGATTTTAGTTAGTTTTTTTTTTCTTTCCTCCCCGCCAACTGTTTAATTCTAATCTGCTAGGATTTGTCCCTCCGCATGCTGGGATGCTGGAGGTTTTTTATATGTTTATGATGTTTTATTGTTCATGTTGATTTCGTTTTATTTGATGTTCTTTGTAGCTGATTTGCATTTATTGCTTTGTTAGCCGCTTAGAGTACTACATGTAGTAGATAAGCGGGATATAAATACAAAATAAATAAATAAATAAATGATTATGTCTGTGAAGATTCTCAGTCATCCAGGTGAGTTTATCTGAAAGTTGAGTCATGGCAACTGGACTTCTTTTTCTTGAGATATACAAGAAAAAGAAGTCCTGTTGCCATGACTCGATTTCCAGACTTAACATGGTTAATCATCTTCACAATACCAGCCAATACGACTTTTAAATCTTGCTGTGTCCTCTAGTTGCTATAGAATGCCGATGAATGACACAGTGGCTGCTGGTGGCATTTCCTGCCACTTGCTTCATCCTAGTCATGGCTCCCTTCACTTTTACAACCATTGCAGCCACTCCATCACTGCAAACATCCACATACTTGCTCCATTCCAAATCATTTTTCTGTACACATTTCTCAATAGCTTTGAAAATTTTGTTGCCAGTGGTATAAGTTTCAAGCACTTCACTCATCAAAAGTTCTTCTTCTATTTGCATTTTGAATGGATACTTCACAAACACAAGAACAGCAAGTCCTGCAATGTTGGTACTTTTTTCATGCTGTAAACTAAAAAATTCACAAGTTATAAGCTCATTCTTCACAGACTCTGAAAATGTGTAAATTTGTTTGCTTATAGTGCTATTTGACAGCTGCAGAGCATCAGTCTTCTTGGCCCTGTCTGGACCTAACATGCAACTTACAACATCCTTCACGCAAGGTTTAATCAGTGTCTCTGCAATAGTATGGAGCTTTCCAGCTTTTGCACTGTGTAAACTGACAATAAATGAAGCTTGTTGCATTTTCATTTTCATTTTCATTTTTAGAAATTCACTCCATCATGGATGACCCTGTTTGAAGATTTCTTTACTTCTGTGTACTAAAAACAGAATGATTGCATTCCAGATGTCTTTTTAATTTGGATAGAACAAAGCAAACATTTCCCATCATTTATGATACCATCTTGGATGGGTCGGCCAACCTGGCCTGTATTACTGAGACCTGGGTGGGTGAATCCCTACCAGAGCTCTCTGAGGTCATTGTAGCACCATTGTTGAAGTCCACCCCCCGCCTTTTGATGGTTGGGGATTTCAATGTGTATGTCAGCGGTGGGCTGTCTGCAGCGGTTCTGGATTATTTATTTATTTATTTATTTATTTATTTATTTATTTATTTATTTATTATAATACAATAAGAATGAAATTGAGAGGAAAAAAACCAAAACAATGCCAAGCACAGTAAAATCTTCAAAACAACAAAACATAATAATAAAAAAACTGTAAATAACATGAATTCAATGAACCTATCTCAGCATGTTATTGGTCCAACCCATAAGGCTGGGCATACCTTGGACCTGGTCTTTTCCTCCACGTCCACGGATTTCAATCTGAGAGTTGGGAATATTTTGCCCCAACCCATGTCATGTTCAGATCACTATCTGCTGACCTTTTCCCTGGCAATTGCCATCCCACCTCACAGGGAAACTAATTCCTTACTTTGGGCATACCCCGAAGGCATCTAGAACCTGTACAGTTATCGGAGGCCTTTGGGAGTTTACTGGTTGGTTGTTGCTCTGATTGATACCCTGGTGGATAGATGGTATGAAGATGCCACCTGGGCTTTTGACCAGATAAATCCCAAGCATCTTCTTCAGTGTAGAGCCTGTATCTCGCCGTGTTTCATGGATGGGCTGTTGGCGATAAAGGAAGAACGAAGAAGACTTGAGAGCAGATGGAATAAGGACCGGTCAGAGATAAATTGGGCTACAGTTTGTTTGGTGACCAGGCACTGTGTCCGTGCGTTCAGGGAGGCTAAAAGATCTTATGCCTCCTTGAGAATTGATAGGCCTCAAACTGCCAGGTAGAGTTGTTCTGGGTGGTTCGAGACCTCACCAATCCTGGTCAGCCTGGGCCTCCTCCGGGTGATTTACCAGTGAATCTTTTGCAGCCTTTTTAAGATCCAAAATTGAGGCCATCCAAGCTGGTCTGGATTCCGGTTGTACTGATCTGTCCTCGAGTACCTCAAGCACTGCACCCACTCGGTCTCCTCAACTGGTTGAGTTTGGGCCTGTGTACTCAACTGAGGCCTCCAGGGCACTGGCATATAGTAGGCCAGTGGCTCCTCCTTTTGACTCTTGCCCATCCTGGCTTAATAAGATTGCCAGTCGGAGCATGCTGGAGTGGGCTTCTCTTATAGCTACCATATCCTTCAGAGAAGGGATTTTTCTCTCTCATCTGATGGAGATGTTGGTGAAGCCCACTCTAAAGAAACCTGGCCTGGCTTCAGATGATTTGTCCAACTACTGTCCGATAGCCAATGTTCCCTTTTTAGGCAAGGTCATCGACAGAGTTGCTACCAAGTGGCCTCAGTTGTTCCTGGAGGAGGATCAAGTCCTGGATCCATTCCAGTCCAGGTTCAGGCCACGCCACAGGACTGAAACTGCCCTTGTCACGCTGCAAGATAACCTCCTCAAGGAGGCTGACAGGAGTGGCTCTACCTTGTTGGTCCTTCTTGACATGTCTGTGGTCTTTAATACCATCAGCCATAGTTTCTTGCTGGGTAGGCTTGTAGAGGTGGGGACTGGAGGGCCAGCTTTTAGCTGGCTCTGGTCCTTCCTTGATTAAACTTGGAGAAACTTGATTCCTTTTTAAGCTTCGAGAAGAATTGTCAGCCCCTTGGATGCTCTCTTGTGGGGTGGGTGCCCCAGGATTTGGTGATCTCCCCAATAATGTTTAACTTCTATAAGAGGCCGTTAGCTGTGGTCATTAGGCAATTTGGGGTGCATGGTCAACAGTATGCTGATGACACGCAGCTCTATCTCTCCTTTGTTACCTCTGCAGTGGAGGCAGTGTAGACCCTTGACTGCTGCCTGAATGTGGTCATGGAATGGACAAGAACAAACAGGCTAAGTCTCAATCTGGAGAAGACCAAGGTTCTGTTCTTTGGGGTGTCCTCTACTTGGTACAGTTTGCCCTCTCCCTAGCTTGGAGGTTTCTGTTCTCCAGCTGGTGGATAGAGTGAGAGGTCTGTGCATGATCTTGGGTTTGGCTTTGTCCCTGGATGTGCAGGTGGCAGCCATCTCCAATTTGGCCTTCTTCCATCTTCCATCTTTGGCTGATCATCCAGATTCACCCTTACCAGGATGAGGCTTCCCTGAGAACAGTCATGCAGGTGCTTGTGATTTCGAGCATACATTATTGCAATGCTATCTATGTGGGGCTTCCCTTGATGCTTTTTCAAAGATTGCAGCGGGTACAGAATGTGATGGCCAGACTGGGTGTGGGTGTGGGAAGATATGACCACATCACCCCAGTGTTGGCTCATCTGCATTAGTTGCCTGTTGCATTCCGAGTAAGGTTCAAGGTATTGGTTTTGACTTTCAAAACCCTCCACAGTTTGGGACCTGAATACATGGCAGAGCGAATCTCCCTATGATCAACTGGGGCTCAACCCACCAGAGCCTCGCAGGCATTCTCACTCTGGGTGACCACGTGTAGAGAGGTCCAGAAACGATCCCCCCAAAACAGGCATTCTCTGTGCTTGCTCTGTCATATTGGAATAAACTTCTGAGTGGGATTCAGCTTGCAGAGTCCCTGCCTGCCTTTAAGAGAGCTGATAAAACCTTCCTCTTTGAAGAGCATTTGGTGACCACTAACTTAACTTAATTTAATTTAACTTTAATTTTTTCCTCTTTGCTTTTGAACCAATGGAACAAGACTGCCTGCTGGTGCATGTTGTTTTTATTAACTGTGTTTCTATATATACCGATCTATTGTTGTTGTTTTATTTATTGTTGCAAATCGCCCGAAGTTCCTTCAGAAAGGTGTGCAGTATATAAATGTAGAAATAAATAAATATAAATAAATAAATTAGCAACAGGTTTATGACAGTTAACACATTGCCTGTTCATTCCCAACTGGAACAAAACCATACAATGTGATGTAGCTAGGATCATATTTTCTTATTTTCCCTCAGATTTCCTTTTGGTTTTGAATTGCCTTTCCGTGAACTGAGGCAGACAAACCTGGATGGCTTAGCCTTGCAGGTGTCTGCTGGGATATTTCGTCTCCTCCAATGATGCTGGTTGTCATTGAATCAGTTGCATCAGAAGCTTCAGTGAGTTCACCACCTTTCCATTTTAAAGACCCAGTTTTGAGCCAATTGTCCATAATTCTGCAATAAAAGTCGGGACTCGAATAAATAAAAATGTTCTTTCCATTGCAGGCCTCTCCTGAAACAGTATCATGGTTATTTGGCTGATTTTGATTACATCTGCTGAATTAGTACATGTGATATATTGCAAATTTGTCTACCTCGTAATTTAAAAATAAACCTCTCATCAAAACATTTTTAATTTTATAGAACTATGATGAAAATATAAGCGCGTATTCAATCTCTAGCCATACAGTAAACATTATATTCACTAAATAATCTGTCTTCTAAAAGAAAAGAATATACATTTACCATCAAATCCACTGGAATCTTGTGTGTGTGTGTGTGTGTGCGCGCGTGATGACAACAATCCAGTACCACTCGAAACAAATGATGCACAACCACAAAAATGGCTGATGAGTGGCAGACGTAGTATAGCCAAGGAGATAATGGTGTCGCCATGTTATAAAAACGGATTCTACTGCTAAATTTCTAAATCTTAGTGAAAATTAAATATTACTGCCGTGGCACCTCTGGCGTACACTTGCGACACCCCAGGCTACCATGGCACCCAGTTTGAGAACCGCTGGAACAAATGGACATGTCAAGCAAATAAGATGGGATGATCCACACAACTCTTTTCTGAATTGTCACTGACACTTTGAACTAGCTTTTCTATCTGGTGGCTGTACCAGTAGAGTGAGAGGGTAGTGGGGTGGGGAATTTGAGGCCTCAGTAGGGGAAGATTCAGAAGAGGACAGCTTATTTCACTTAAAAACTATTTTAAAAGTGAATTAACAATTAAATATTTCAACACATTCAACAAATAAAATATTTTCAAATGCAAACCTTAGCAAAAAATAATACAGTAACCCCCCACCATTTCGTGGTTCAGGTCCCACGGTCCCGCTACATCGTGGGATCGCAGTACCTGCACCTCGGGGGGGGGGCGCAGGGGGCCACCTGGTTACTCCGTGTGCCCTCCCCACACATCTGAGAAGCCCGAAAGGCCTCGGAGCTGCGGGGGGCGGCGGGGCGGAGCGGCGGGGGGGTGAGGGCTGTAGAGAGGTACAGCGACCCTCTGCGCAGCCCTCCCGGGTGCCTCCGGAGGGCCTTTGAGCCACGCGGGAGGGCTGCGGTGAGGGACGGCGTCCCCCTCCGCAGCCGCCCCAGGTGCCTCTGGACTACCTCCGAGCCACATGGGGTGGGTGCGCGGAGGGATGGCATCCCCCTCTGCAGCCGCCCCAGGTGCCTCCGGAGTGCCTCAGAGCCATGCGGGACGGGTGCACAGAGGGATGGCATCCCCCTCCGCTGCCGCCCTGGGTGC
>JAHTLZ010000122.1:28207106-28223412 GCA_023846285.1 Phrynocephalus versicolor | reverse complement strand
CTTTCTTTCTTTCTTTCTTTCTTTCTTTCTTTCTTTCTTTCTTTCTTCCTTCCTTCCTTCCTTCCTTCCTTACTTCCTTACTTACTTACTTACTTACTTCCTTACTTACTTACTTACTTACTTACTTACTTACTTGAAGTAAACAGTTCAGTGGGACTTAGGGGGATGATGTGAACATTACTGTTCTTTAATGACTTCAGTGACATTTTTTCCTGAAAATTATAATTATTGACAATTTGACAATAATTCAGGAGCTGACAGTTTCCTGAAAATTATAATTATTGAAGCAGAGTAGTTTGAATCCACAAAGATGCCCAGGGAAGCCCCCTGCAGCCTGCAGGGTTTCCTTTTCTCCACATCAGGGAACTCCATGACTGTCTCATCTGTGGGGTTAAAGCAAACCCAAGCCACCATCCTTTTGAACTGAGCCTGATTCTTGCTGCTTGAAAGCAAAAAGCACTTGCCACTGATGCATGTGTCCCATGTTCACCATCCCTGAGTTCAGACACTCCAAGAAGATCAGGAACTAGAGGACTAGCAAGATCAGTGAACCATGCCTTCATCTGTGGGATTGGGTGGGACAAGTAAAGTGCTGTCTCTTCATACCTCTTGTTTTTTCTTTTTTAAACTCTCTTTTTTATTATTATTTTGTAAAAGGAAAAAAAATAAAACAGAATCATTTTACATTTTTGACCACTTCTATTTCTTTCCCACTAAAGTGGGGGGAAAGGTGAAATGAGTGCATCTTCCCCCCAGCTGGTCAAAAATCCTCAAATGTGGATAGCAACATACCTGCAGATATGCCCATAGATACAAACTTACTTTTTACAATATGTTTTATCTCACTGCTTATTACTAACTGAAGCCTTCTTTTCCCACCTTCAAAAGTAGTGCTACTTGAATATGTTCATAACAAAGCCTAGATTATTAAAAAGATTGCAACATTATCAACAGCAACAGTCTCTGTGTGAGGAAAATACTCTGAATGATACCATGTTGGATAATGCTTCAGCACAATATTCATGTTTTTGTTCTTCACAAACTCCCCCCCGCCGCCAACGTATTATTTTTCTCTTTCTTGTGCCTTATCTGCAATGTATTTTGACATATCTGGTCTCATCCATGTTTCTCTTAGGCTCAGATTCATCACAAGGGTAACAGTTGTACTCAACTGAATCTCTGTCACAAGAAATGGAGTTACTCAGTCAGAAACAACAGGGCACATATCAGGGCTACACTAGGCCATTAGAGTCTATTCTTTCCTGTCAACTTTATTTTGGTGTATTTCCTTTGGCGGCAACACAGGCCCCATACCCCTCCTTCCCTCTGTGCTCCTCTGCCAATTTCCAAGTCTGTCTCTTTCTATTTCTTCTTCTATCACTATTTCCCTATTTTTGTTTGGTCACACCATTTTATTTCTGTTACTCTCTCTCTCTCTCTCTCTTTCCTAGCAGTATGCAGTTTTCCTTTGAAAGGGGAGGAGGGAAGTAGGCTAGATTCACAAAAGAGGTTTCAGATGCCATCAACTTTAGCTTATTTCCTGCTGACGGTTTATTCACCTTTCTGTTTATCTTTGCACTTTCAACCTGCTTGTTTTCATTACTAGGCATCTCCATAAAACCCAGCCGCCTTGGCTGTTCAGCAAGCATTCCACTTCGAGGTAAAGCGGCCTCTTCAGGAATGAATTATTTAAGAGTGCAGACAAGCTCGTGGAAAGGATTACAGGAAAGAAGAGAGCAATAAAGCTTTCATAAGGGGGGGAAATGGAATCATTTAAGCAAATCCTGTAAGTATCTTGGACTAAAGAATGGTGGGTTTGCAAGATTCATGCCAAAAATAGTCTAAAGAATGTGACTGAAAGCTACAGTGAGGCTCAAGACCCTACAGTGCTTACTCAGATGCCAGCCACATTCAGCACATCAGTCCTGATAAATTACCTCTATCAGACATTTATAGGATTGCACTGTAAATGGTCTGATCCAGCAGGGGCCTTCTAACATCCTAAAGAAGCCCATAAGGTATTGTCCTGCTTGTCAGGGTTTGGAAAAGAAAGGGTTGCCCCGGCAACGGCTTGTCCGGCCCGGGGCTGCATTGCCCGCCCTGGAGGATGAGGCGAGACCACCCGCTTCACTTTTCTGTGTGTTCTTCCTATACAGGGATCGGTGTCTGGCGTGAGCGGGCCAGGGTGTTGATCATGGGCCACAGCTTCATATATTGGGCGGCAAAGTATGCAGCCCGGTCCAGCAGGGGGCAGCATCTTGAACTTGGCGGGGCCGCCATCCTCGAGTGGAGAGGCTACCAGGGCATGCTGTGGAACCCGGTGGTGCCGACTGCCTTGAAGCTGGCACAGGAGCGCCCCCCCCCCAGATATCCTATTGATCCACACAGGAGGGAATGACCTGGGTCATAGGCCGGGGAAGGATCTCATCAAGGCCGTAATTGCTGATTTGCAGCAGTGGTACAAGCGGTTTCCAGAGGTGCGGATGCTGTGGTCTACCATTGTCCCTAGGAGGGCCTGGGGGGCAGGCATCGATCCCCGAACCATCAATCGAGCACGATGGGGTGTGAACCAGGAGATCTGCAAGGCGGTCCGGCAGGGCGGAGGCAGCATGATAGGCCATACGGGCATCACACCCATCAGACCCAAGCTGTTCCGTTGGGACGGCGTACATCTCTCCGACGAAGGCATGCAGTTGTTCCTGGATGACCTGCGGAGGGGGCTGCTGGCGGCCCTAAAGGGGCCTGGAGGGGAGGCTTGGTGGGTAGTGCGGGGAACTTGGCATTAGGTGAGCCCCAAATGCTGGCCAACAGGCCTCTGACCCCCAGACACTGCCGACCCTGAGATCACAGGGTCTGGAGCGAAGGGACATTTGAAAACCAAGCAGAACAGGGGCCACCAGAGGACGGCACCCTGCTCCTGTTGGGAAGGTTAGCTTGGTCGGCCTGGAGGGAGCCGCACTCGAGCGGAACCCCCGGGGATCGGGGGGGCTTACCCGTATCTGATAATGCCCTTGGGTGGGGTGCAGCTAGTCACCCCAAGGCCAAGGATTCCCCGCATGATCGCAGCCCCCACTTGAGTAATGAATGTTGTTAAACTTGAATAAAGCATGGCCCGTAGTGGCAACCCAGCTCTCTGTCTCGCCTATTATTCCGACCTGGGGGCGGGGCAGATATATTGTAGTCAAGAACTGACTAAAATTGGTCAGACCTCTTATTGGGTGTGTGGGTGTGTCCAGCAATACATTTCTTCTTAAAATGGATCTCCAGGCTAAATGGTCCATAGGTGTCCTTTCGATAGCTAGGAAATAAGTGGAGTCACTGGGGCCAAACCTTGGGACAGCTGAACTCCCAGAATTCTCTTCTTCTCATGGAAGTTGTAGTACAAAAAAGTAAAGTTTTCAAGTTATGTTCCATCTCCCCAAAAAGTGAGGATAACATAATCTGGGGGGTGGGGTGGGGGGGTACCAGCACACAAGGTTTTAATGTTTAAGAGTAAGAAGTCAATCCCACCTCCATTCTATTTAAGAAGTGCAACCATAATGTCAGTTGACTCTTACTTCACTACTGATTGCCTCTCCTTCCCCCAAGGGGCTATTGGGGAGGCCTTGGGGGTAAACATCACAGCTCTGTTGAACAACAAAAAGCTTTCTGGCAGTTTTCCCTTATCGTGTCAGAGGCAGACAGTTTGCTGTCTCTAATGGTGGGCCAGAGTAACCTAAACACACTGCTTTCACACACACGGGTTCCTGAATCTGTGCCTGGGGTGGGGTGGGGTGGGGGCGGCAGGGGGTGGTGGATGGTGAGGGACAGCGACAGGCACGGGGTGGGCGGCGATGGGTGCAGGGGGCGGACGGCGGACAGCGACAGGAGGCGGGGGGATGGACGGCGGTGGCCAGTGGCGGGGGCAGGGGGACAGCAGGCTGGCCAGTGCTCCCTCTCCATTTTGGCGCCCTAGGCAACTGTCTAGTTCGCCTTAATGGACACGCCAGCCCTGCCTACAGATCAAGATCATTAGTCCATGCAAATCATGTTATTTCATTTCGTAACTCAATACCTGCAGCTCAAGCAATCCCAGTTGAACATTTAGGAGTTTTGCTACAGAGCAGTCAAATAATGTGTATGTGTGCATTGATGAGGACATTTATCCTTTGGTGTGAATGTTTCACGTGACAATAAAACTGCAAGGAAATCCAGCATACTAAATTGATATAGCATTTGTTCTTATCTCACTGTAATTCCTGTTTATGAAATGCAAGAAAGACTGCTCAGAAGAGAAATTGAGATGGCAGCATTAACCATTTTCCATTATTTTAGCTTCATCCCAAATACAGTTACTCTTTCATTATAAGAGATCTAGCTGCTTCCATTTTATGGAGAATAATTTTTTGGAGAGAAAAAATTCAGCACAACTTGACAAGATAATAGTCATGTTGTTAGAGGAAATGCACTAGATTTGTTTTATAGTACTAAAAGGGTAAATAAAAAGAGGCAGTCATATCATAGTGTTTTCTGACTTGGAGTCACTGTGGTGTGAGCTTTCTTGACTTCTCTTTTTCTATAGACTCAGTGAAGCACTTAAGCACAACTTTAAAGTTCAAAGTGAGTCACTACACAGGTATTTTATAAGTACAATGTCTTTTAAATTGTGTCAAGACGTTATCTATTACTAAAGCTACCCTTAGAGCTGGAGAAGCTCCTGTGGTGAGATCACACTGTTGAGATCACACTGGCATGGTCCTACCATGAATCCTGAGGGAGCTCAGAGAGCCAAGTTAAACAGCATTTTTTTACTGAATTAAATTCAGTTCAATTCAATTCATTCCAATCTCTTCACATCTTGATACATCTCAGAGTGAAAGTCAGTCAATGTAATTGTCATGAAAGTATCTAGAACAATCTACAGTAAATACTTTAAAATAATTTAAGTAAATGTAAGAGCAATTGGCAGCTGCCTAGATGCCCTAAGCACATCCAATCTCGCCTGATTTTGGAAGCTAAGCAGGGTTGGGCCTGGTTAGTACTTGGATGGGAGACCACCAGGGAATACCAGGTGCTGTAGGCGCCTGGAGTAGGAACTGGCAAACCACTCCAGTATTCCTGCCAAGAAAACTCCATGGACATGGGGTCATGGAGAGACGGTCATGACTGTCATGACACAGCGCGCGCGCACACACACAAAGCAATTGACAGCAATTTCACAATGCTAACAGAACAGAAACTATCAAACTGAAAGCCTGGAAATGGAAATTTATTAATCATTTAATTTATTATTTTTGTTTTTCACTCTCAAGAGCAGGGGCAATATATTTTCGAGATTCCTTGCACAATTAGATCCTCACAACTTTGTTGGCTAGCTTCTTTGATTAGCATCACTGCTTCATTTCCTGCATGGGGAGAAGGTAAAACATATGAGAGGAGCATCCTAATTCTTCCCATTTAAGTTCAAACTTCAGGTCTTACTACCAGTGGTGGGCTTGGAAAGAATCAAATCAAAATGGCTGCCATACTGAAAAGGTCAAAGGGGACTTCTAGACAGCAAGCTGCATAATGCCACAAATTGTGACTTCACTGAATTAGTTTCCATGCTTCTTTTCTGCCTATAATCTTAAAAAACTGCAGAATGGTGTTATTAACAGTTAGGGAACTGAGCAAAAGAATTCCCAGATAGAATTCAGTTCTAGCAGGAATGGTACCAGGGCCAAGATAGAGCTGGGCACTGTGTTTTAGCATGACCATTCTCAGGGGCAGCAAACAGTTTTTGCTGTAGCTTGAACCCTCCTCTCTCTTGTGGTCAGTGCTCATCCTTAATATGTGCTTTCAATGTATCTAAGAATTTTAAGTGATTAAAAACTACCGAAAACAGTGTCTAAAATCATTGAGGTGGCATAGAGGAAAACTGAGCGCAATTTTTCCTGAGGTAAAATAGTACCTGAGGTGGTGGTATCTTTACAGAAGCTTATAAAACCATGAATGGTATTTTGAGAGTGATAAGAGGAAAATTATCCACTTTTCTTATAATAAAAGAACATTAGGTCATCCTGCAAAATTGACTGGCTGCAGGTTCAGTTCTAGAAGTTATGTCGTTAGAAGGGATTGCAATTAACCTATGGGATCTATTGCCACAGTATATTTTCTGTCCACCAATACAAATAGCTTTAAAAGAAGATTAGATATAATTGGGTTAGATAGGTCTATCAGTGACTATTAGTTGTGACAGCCAGAAGTGCAAACCCCATCGTGAGAAGCAATATGTTTCAGATTATATCAAATGCCGGGGACAAAGAACGGAATGATAGCTATTGCTCTCATGTTCTGTTTGTAAGATTCCCTGGAACATTTAATTGTAAATTGATATCTTCCTTTTCCTAGTAGTGATTTACAGAGAGTGTTTTCTCCCAGAGGGGAAAATGAGAATTATAATGTGGTAACAATGAAGTTACACTACAGCAAGCAGGTTCATGAGACAAATCTGCCATGTTCATTGCTCTTGAATACTCAAAAAAAGCCCTCAACATCAGTCTTAGAGGGTTAATATTTTTATAATGCTAACAGAGTTAGGAGTTACATGTTGATTCTCATTATCTGTAACTGTGTGTTTGCAATGTTGACATGACCAAGCAGCCAAATTCTACTCTCTTTGCACAGTTTTCATTTGTTTGATTTTGTTAACCTTTAATCTTCAAAGGATTTTATTCCTAACACATTAGAGATGCAATGAAATATTTTGCTGTTGCTGCCCTCCTTATCGTTTGCCAGGGGGAACAGATCAGAATAAGCATTAGCTCTGAAACTGGTTAACAATCATATTTAATGACTGTTGGCTTGGATCCTCCCCTCCTGTCTGTTTCTTTTTTTACTCATGGTTGGTGGTCCTGTACTGGCCAACTACAATTGCCAACAAAGTGCATTTGACAGCTCAACACACAGGGAAGAATGCATGAACAGAAGAAAGAAGAATGGATGTACAGAAGACTTATACCATCTTCTCCAATCCATTTATGTGATGGGCATGTCCAGAAAATTTGTATCAAAACATGAGAGTCTTTTCATTGAGGTTTTAACAATAGTGCACTAAGAACTGCAGAGCTGCAAGGGAAGCTATGGATATTCAAGTTCCAGGCCCTGTCAAGGATGCACAGTGGGAAATCGAATGGCCAAGCCAGAAATCCAAACTACTGAGCTATCCTGCAGTTCTTTTACTGCCAGGACTGTAAATCAATCCATTTACAGGAAGAAAAACTTCCAGAACACAGCCAAACAGCCTGAAAAACTCACAACTACTATCAGATCCCGGCCGCGAAAGCCTTTGAGAATACATCAAATCCATTTACAGTCTAATCTAATTGTCTGTCCCAACCAGAGTACACTCATTGAATATGATCATTAAAAATAAGGCAACATAACACAAGTCCCGCTTATTCGATGACTTTCTTCTAGCTGTTCTAGCCACTGGGTTGAGACCAATGACTCTTGATGGAGTTAATTCTTCATTCATTAGCTATCTCCTTGTTGGAGATCATTACTGTATTAAATCATTACCAATACTATATTGTCTATAGTATTTTGTAATGAATTTTGAATTACTGAAATAAATTGCTTATTTGTATATTTTTACTGTGTTTTCGAATGAATTGGTGTTGCAATATTCAACACAATGGGCATATATTTGAGTTCTGAGTTAGTCTAGCATGTTCTTGTGGAGAGACTGTGTGTTCCAGGTTCCTCTAATAAAGCTATATTTTGTTTGACTTTGTTATTGTTTACCTTAATTTTTTTCTGAAAAACTGGTGTTGTTGAACTGCCATTTCACCCTGTAGACCATAAGCAGACTGATGTTCAGCGCCGTCTACAGAAATACCAAGCTATGTTCTGCCAAAAGCAAACTCTGCCAACCAACCTCCATGAGTCAGCTGTCAGGTCTCCATTCCTTTGATCTTAAGCATGCTTGATTTTGCTTTATTTATCAACTCTGCCTTTCAGAATTCTGTTTAGGTTCCATCAGCTGCCTGCACAGTTTTAATGTGGTTTTCTATTAATCTAGGACAAAGCATGAAATTTAATTTTTTTCACCATGACAAACCCATGAAAGTTATCAGCCTAGCCTGAGTTTTATACAGAGAAACAGTTACAATCTACTGCTGTTTAGAGTCAAGGAAGCTTAAGTATATGAATAAACATGCAGAATAGTCTTCCCTATGGTCATGTTATTAATTACTTTTGTAGGATATAAAATTTACATTGTGCCCAGACTCACAATCATCACAGACTATAAAATTGTCTTTGTTAAAATTGATTTATGAAATTAGAGTTCAGCAGAACAGTAACTGAGCAACAAAATCTGACTATAAATGCAGGCTTGAGCAGGGAGGATAGTCTTTTTGAGGATTTTAAATCACCTGCTGACCATGGGGATTCTTTTCTTACCAGTGCTATAAAACTCACAGCACTAGCTTTCATAGACTGCCTTGATTCACTATCTCTGATTTTCCCCTACATCAGTGGTGGTGAACCTTCAACACTCCAGATGTTTGGGACCACAACTCCCACAGTCCTTTGTCATTGGCCATCTACGCTCAGAATTCTGGGAGTTGTGGTCCAAAACATCTAAAGTTTGCCACCACTGCCTTACATGGTTTCACTTCACCACAGCAGCAGTAGCAAGGGGCCAGCATGAAGGCAATGAAGGCAGGTGTAGGACAAAGCCTCAAATGCAACATCTGTGAAGATTCTAGTCATTCTTTACACAGCTGGAGTATCTGAAAAGCTTACAAGGATTTTTTTTTTGGCAAATACCACATCCCTGTTTATTTAAAACCCACAAACACACTAAGGCAGAGACTTGTCCACCCAAAGGATCCGATACCAAAACATAAAAGGAGCAATATAGTGTATGTGGTCCAATGCAGTGAGGAGTGTTCAGACCTCTACATTGGAGAAACCAAACAGCCACTAAACAGGACAATGGCCCAGCACAGGAGGGGCAACAGATCAGCACCAGAATCAGCATTGTACCTTCATTTGAAGGACAAAGGGCACTCATTCAAAGATGAGGATGTACACATATTAGACAGAGAAGAGAGGTGGTTTGAAAAAGGGGTCAGGGAAGCCATTCATGAGTGTACTGAAAATCCCTCTCTCAACAGAGGTGGGCGACTTAAGCACAATCGGTCTGCCACTGATCATGCTGCCGTTTCATCAGACTGTAGGCAAATAAGAAGCACTTCACAAATCCACCAGGATGGCCATATCTAACAATCCATACTTTATGGGGCTCTGTCGGAAATATTGTGAAGGGGTTCCTGCTTGGCAGGGGGTTGGACTCGATGGCCCATGAGGTCTCTTCCAACTCTATAATTCTATAATTCTATAATTCTATAATTCTATAATTCTATAATTCTATGGGTCTGGGAATGGTTGCATAGGTAGGACTTCCAGGCACCCCACTCCATTGTACATCTAACAAGCCTATTCAGGCCATTGTCTGCCTAATGGGCCTATTCAGACCTGGGTGGTGTGAAACCAAGGTGAACTATAAATTGGAGGCCTCACATCAACTTTCCTCAGTCGGACGAAGCTGCTTGGATGAGTAGTGAAACATTTCAATCTCATGCAAAGTCCAGTTACCATGACTCAACTTCAATATAACCTCAAATGCAATTATTCTAAGCCCCACTATAGCCCCTTTGAACAAGATACACTGCTTAGAAATGGATTAAACGTTCTCCCAAAAGGAAGTCCACATCAGCACAAATACCACATGACTGTCAAGAGACTTCAATGTGTTTTTAAAAACATGCATCATTTTCATAGTATAACTTTTCTCTTATTTGTATAATCTCGCAGACATCTGAATGTTGGGGTGAATCCAAGTAAGTTACAATGGAATCCAATTAAAATTAATGTGTACAGTGTACAACTGGTTTACACAAATTCATAATAATACTTCAATGCTGTCTCTTTTAAGAAAAAACTATCCTTTTTTAACAGCTGAGGACAGGAGTGAGTAAAATAATCATTACTACTGTTCTTATGATCATTTTTGTCACGCCAACAGCATGATTGTGTAATGTTTTCACAAGTGGGTGTCCTGCAATACAAGAAGCGAAGAGGGGAAGGCTTGCTGGGACCCCAGGCTGATTCTATTGTTGCAGACATACAATAAATGAGGGCAAGATCCTATTTGATATTTATAAAATCAGAGAATTTGAACAAGGCGACAGTCACATACCTGTAATCTGATTTTGAACCTGACCTAGCACCCAGCACCTTGTCAACTCACCACAATTAGCTGCTGCAATTTCCATAACTCATCTTATGCACACAAAAGTAACAGAAAGGATTTTGAACAGTAGGTGGCAACTAGATATAACTCTCACGTAGGGGGGAAATGCCATCTGTCATTTAGTATCCACCACAGAGATTTTTCTACTCCTCTGTACTCCTCTGTATTGGCTGTTCCACAAAGAGAGGCTGGAGAAACATGGAAGTGACAACAGCAAGTTACACACTTTCTTTTTAACAGGCTTTGACAAAGAGATGTGGAGCAGTGATCTTGACTCTTGTGCCATCTAGAAATTGGCCTTCAAAGGTATAAATCTTTCTGTTCTTCTTCCACTCAGTAGCACTATCTGAGAAGCAGAGGCAGTAATCTGAGGTATCATTTATCACAATCACTTTTGCTAGATTTCACTCTAATCACCTTGAAGTCAACACATTCTTCATGCGCTCCTACCTCCATACACTGCATCTTTTCTTCATTAACTGGAACATTCTCTTGTGCTCCTTTCTGAAAGAATGCTATCATCTTCAGCCTCATCAGCTTCAACAAATGATCACGACTCACCAAATCTCTCATTATTCTTTCTCTGCAGCATTTTTTTCTGGCACATTTAATCAGAAGTGCTAATTTGCCGATGCAGTCGTGCGCCCTTCAAGCATAGGCTGCGGAGAACCTTTTTGCCAGTCAATTTCATTGTGCAGTATACATCTATTCTCATCTATTATTTTAACAAGCTGTTTTTCCTGCTAATTAGCATTTCCCTATCTGCTGATATGGGTATGGCATCCTGGCTCCCTTGAGTGTGCAGATATAAATGGCCCATTGGTACAGGTTGCTGCTGGACCTTTCTTCATATTTGCCTTCAAGCAAGACACATCAGTAGAGATGGGCACGACTCAAAAAAATGGTGTTTCGTTTGTCGTTTGTCGTTTAGGGGGTCCGTTTCAGTTCATTTTTGTTTTTCGTGATTTTTTTGCAAAAAAAATCATTTTCATTTCGTTACGTAACGAAATGAAAAAACAAAAATGAAAGCAAAAAATTGCTGTTTCGTTAGCATTACAGTTCAATGTATTTGCCACAACGAAAACGAAACGCACGACAAAATTTCTGGTGTTTCATTTCGTTTCGTTTCATTTTGGAGTCAAAAGTCATTTTTCGTTTCGTTACGTAACGAAACTAAAAAACAAAAATGAAAAATTGTTCATTTCGTGCCCATCTCTACACATCAGAGGAAAACGTACTTCAGCACCACTAAGCCCAACAATATATAGGAGGGCTTGAGCGCAGCAGCCAGAATGGGCTAGTATTTTTGTTCTTGTAGCAAACTGTTGGACAAATAAATTGGTGATTTCAAAAGCATCATGATTCACATTCTAATGTCCCAGTGTGGATGTAATATTTCCAGTCTCCTAACTGTTGTTATGAGATTGGGAGCAAGCTGTGGGTTCATATCCCCCTTGTTTCCTTTTTTTAAATAATTAACCCCTCTATTTCCATTTGAAATAAATATGGAAGCGTGCAGGTAATTATCTAGTAGAGGGGATCATGCTTCCAATCTCCTTTGGAAGTATAGCTGTGCAAATTTTAATTTTAAGTCCATCAGGATACAACAGAGAGAAAGAGAGGTAGGGAAAAAAAGACATTTGATGAGAAATGTTGAAATTCCTCCTTCTTTGCTTTCTTCCCTCAACCCTCATCTGGAAGGAGCCATTCCATCAAGTTGCAGTAACTAGGGAAAGGAGGTGGAAAATATTAGAAAGACGAGTTTCATCCGTCTCCTTCAGTCAAGGAACTCTTTCCATTTAGTTGCACGTTGTATGAAATGTCATTTGGGAGTGTGTTCAGGCAGGGATATAACTCACATTTTGGACCACTTGTGGCATGGTCTGAGGTGAGTTATCTCCTGGCATGGGAGACAGACTAGCTTGATGCTAATCCATACCCAAGATGGAACAACTTTTTGATCCAAAGTCATGGCTATGTGTTTTGTTTTTTTTTTGTTTTGTTTTTGGGGGGGGACAATTTCTGGACACACAGAGGAGGGTTGCTTTAAGGGTAATCACCCCAAGCAAAGTGGTGTAATTATGTGAGATACTTTCTGGTCATCTGCTCACACCTTGACTTGAAATACTTGTGCATAAGTTCACTAGAGAATGAGGTGTGAAAATGCTATAAACAAAGGTTAATCACAGTTCACTTCAAACTCTCTGTTTAGGAACTCTGATTGGAATCTAGGTTCAGTTCTAATACTGGCCGAGCAGTATTGTTGTCCATGCACCATGATTTGCTGCAAAAGGAAAGAGATGAATTTAAGCAGGAGGAGGGAGGAGTATACAGATCCAGAGCACATTTCTAATCTCTTTGCTGTAGCTAAGACTGCAGGATTCCATCTACATTAAGCCTACCATTGTTCCAATGATTTTAAAAAAACCCTGCTGGCTTACGGTCAGAGTTAAATCAATCTCTCTGCAAATGACAGTTGATGAGAAAAAGGGGTGGTACACTCTGGGGAGGATTGAAGCTCATTTTGTTTTGTTTTGTTTTGTTTGAAATCTATCTTTTTTAAAAGAATCATTTTGTTTTTCATTTTTTTTCATTTTTTCTATTTTTGCTACTGTTTGGGGGTCCTGCCGGCAGATTGGTACTTTTTTTTTTTTACTGCCAACCAGCTGGCTCGTGGGACTCTGCTAGTCGGCAACTTTTTTTTAAAAAAACCGCCCGCCAACTGGCTCGTGGGGCCGTGCCAGTCAGCGCTTTTAAAAACTTTTTATTTTAGTGCCAATCAGCTGGCTCGCGGGGCCCTGCCGGTCAGCGCTTTATTTTTTTAACCAAGATGTCACCACCGCCTCGGAAGCCCTCCCAACGGGAGATTGGTGGTGGCAGCGGCCGCAACAGGTGATGGGAGGCCTCCCTGGCCTCAGGTAAGGGAAGACGTGCTCGATTGGGGGGAATGAAAAATGAAAGAAAATGAACGTTTTGTTTCATTTTGTTTCATTTTTCTTTGATAGGTCATTTCGTGCTTTGTTTTGTTAGGGAACGAAACAAAAAAACAAAAAACAAAACAAAAAATCATTTCAAGCCCATCTCTAAGTATAAGCAATACAGTGGACCCTTGTATAACAAACAGTTTGTATAACATAAAATCTGTACAACATAAAAATTCCAGAGATAGGGGAAATTTGCTTAACATAATCCCCTATGGGGCAAATCCGTACAACAACAAAAATGGGATCACTCCGTTTTCAATGCATTCCTATGGGAAATTTGAATAAAGGAAAATTTGCTTAACAGAATTTCATTTGAAATGAATTAATTCCTTTATACAAGGTACCACTGTATAGTATATGTGGTCCAATGCAGTGAGGAGTGTGAACATCTCTGCATTGAAGAAACTAAACAAACATTAAACAGAAGGATGGCCCAACATAGTAGGGGTAACAGCTCAGGACCAAAATCAGCAGTACACCTCAATTTGAAGGACAAAGGACACTCATTCAAAGATGGGGATGTAGACATATTAGACAGAGAAGGTAGGTGGTTTGAGAGAGGTGTAAGAGAAGCCATTCATGTGAGCACCTCTCTCAACAGAGGTGGGAGGCTCAGGCACAGTCTATCTGCCACTTATCAGGCAGTGATTTCAACAATATCTAGACAAATAAAAATACTTCACACCTTCACCACCAAGCCCATAGCTAGCGACCCATACTTTATGGCTTTCAGCACTTTAGGCCATTGTTCACCTTAGAGCTATTGAGACTGTTGTCTACCTTACAAGCCTATTCAGGCTATTGTTCATCTTATGAGCCTGTTTCAGACCAGGGTAACAAGACGTCAAAGTAAGCTATAAAATTGAGGACTCACAACAGGTTATTTTCAGACTGACGAAGCTGTTTGGATGAGCAGCGAAACGTTTCAGTCTCTCAAGAAAAAGAACTCCAGTTGCCATGACTCAACTTCCAGATAAACTCACCTGGATGACTGAGAATCTTCATGGACATATAGCATTCAATTAGGTTTTCTTAAAAAGAGACAGGGACAGAAGCAGCCCTCCATCTATGATGCTGTGGTTTGAGACACTAAATTGATGATGGTCTACATAAATATAAAGGCCTTTCTTTGCCTGCTGGCCCAGAGATGTCAGAGAGGACAGTCTGAAAACAAGATTACAACATCAGCTGATTACACTCTTAAGTGCTGCTTCTTTTACACAATAAACAATAACTGAATTCCAGCAGCAGCAGGAACAAGTGAGAAAGGACCCGATCCTGCCACCCTGGCAAGTGCAGTGTTCTGAAGAGAAAAAGGATGCTAAATGTCAATGTACAGTAGCACCCCCCCATCTGCTGATTCGCCATCCGCTGATTCAGTTATCCGTGGATGGCAAGCAGCAGTGCCAGGCCAGCAGCACTCACCTGGGATATTGGTGGCATTGAAGAAAGTGGCATCGGTAGCAGCGGCAGTGGAGAAAGCTGCTGCACAGCCTGGAACAGCCTGCCCACCTGCAGGAGAGGTGCGGGTGTCACCAGAGGAAGTGGCTGTCAGGCCGAGAAGACTCTGCTCACCAGCCTGCCCACCTGCAGGAGAGGCATGGGTGGTGCCAGAGGAAGCAGCCGTGCGGCTGAGAAGACTCTGCTTGCCCGCCCGCCCACCTACAGGAGAGGCACAGGTGGCAGCAGAGGAAGCAGCCACGCAGCCTGGAAGACTCCGCTTGCCCACCCACCAGCCTACAGGAGAGGCACGGGTGGCAGTGGAGGAAGCAGCCACATGGCCCAGAAGACTCTGCTTGCCTGCCTGCAAGTTTGGCAGTGGCAATGGAGGAGGAGGCAGCCGTGGGGCCTGGGAGAGCCCACCCACCCGCAAGGTCAGCAGAGGTCCATGACGGGCTTCCCCAGGGTGCTGGAGGGCTCTTCTGCTGGTTTTACCCCTGGAATCCCTTGATAAGAGTGTTTGCTCTTATCCGGGGGGCGCAGGAACCAATCCCCTGTGGATACGGGGATCCTACTGTAGTGGTTCTCTTCAGATTTCTGTGTGCATGTTAGGCAGTCCCCCCCCCTTCAACATATGTACAAGATGTCTTCGAAATTTATGACTAATGCACATATCTTCACTAGTCAACAGATAGTAAACTTCTTGAAAATGGTGCTTTCTAGTTTTTCCTATTTTGGTGAACTGGAAAATTTTCAGAAGACCTTTGTCATATCTGCATGTATTAAACACAACACATTAGCTGATTTCACTGTGAATTTTGGATTAGACTAAAATAGGAGAAAGAGTCTAATTATCACTTTAGGTACCAAGGAAGAGCTAGGTTTTGTACAGTTATGATGCACGATATGCATTTTGTGAGATGCACAACTTTATTAGTTTTTACATGCTGTTAGACGTTTCCAAAGCTTTGCCTATATCTATCATCATACCTTTTTAAATGTAGCAGAGATACACAATCCTTTTAACTCTTCCGTGTTGCAATATCAGGTGATCTCTGACATTATCATCTGTTTTTTTACTGAGTAACTTGGAAATGTCAGTCTGAGGGATTGCTTGCCTTGGTTTCCAACTTCTCACATTAAGGTGCAGTCTTACTCAGCATGATGGCATGACCTTAGGAAAGGAGAAGTGGATTGACTGACTGTAATAGGTACTGCTGATCGATCAATCACCCATGCATTTACACCAGGCCCCATAGTAAATCTTTAAGCAATTGATCCAAGACAGTAAAGAACACTATCAATTCTTAGTTGTATAAGCTTAACAGTTCACATTAACAAATTTGTATCTTAACGTGCTGTATTAGATAAAATGAATCTTTTCTTCATTTTATCTAATGCACCAACAGATTTCTACCCCTCTTGTCCACCCCAAGCCCCCTAATGTGACAGGAGCAATAAGAATAATGGCAGAACAAAAAACAATCCACATTTTTGTTGTTGTTGCTGCTGCTGCTGAATGTTGTTGTTACTGCTGCTGCTGCTGCTGCTGCTATTATTATTATTATTATTATTATTATTATTATTATTATTATTATTA
>JAHTLZ010000122.1:28179542-28207096 GCA_023846285.1 Phrynocephalus versicolor | reverse complement strand
TTATTATTATTATTATTATTATTATTATTATTATTATTATTATTATTCTTATTATTATTATTATTATTATTAAGTGGTGGTGGTGGTGGTGCTGCTGCTGGTGGTAGTACAGGTACATAAAAGGCTTCCCTAACACCTTGACATCAAAAATACCAATTTTGGGTAAAGAGCATGGGTGGAAAGGGTGCAAAAAAAATGGGATTGACCACTAGCTTCGGTCTAACAGTGCTCTCTGTTCAGCAGGCAGGAGACTTGCAGAACATGAAACTGCAGCTAAGCCTACATAACATGTACACCTGTGCCACAAACTCTGGCTGTACATTATTGAAGAGCAGAATTGGAAGAATTCCCCAACATCTTGTCAATACATCAAGAAACTGAGGAGTCTCATTGAGTAAATAGGGCTTACCTCCGGGCACAATGGCAGGTCTCTGGCTTTACCTCAGGTTTAAACTGTCTTTGACCAAATAAAGAGAAGCACAGGAACCACAAAGAAAGATGCAGCCAGGGTAGGTAGAAAGAAAGATAAGCCCAAAAAAAGTGGAAGGAAGAGAGGCAATACAGAGAGAAGAGCCACAAACAGGGAAGGGAAGGAGGAAGATGGACAGTCAGAGAAAAGAGAAGAAAAAGGAAAAGAAAAAGTGAAAAAGAAAGAGAAAGAGAAGAGAAAGGCAGTAACTTCACATCCCTCTTTGTTCCGTGATTAGTTGGTCACAATCACGTGGTTTTTGTCCCTGTTTCTGTGTTCCCATGGTCTTGTACCGTGACAAACACTGAATTTGTCTAGCTTCTTTTTTCCTTTTTTTGGGGGGGGAGGGGGCGGTTAAGAATTCTTTTTCAATATTTCACTTCTGAAAAGTCAAAATAAAAAAACAAAACTGGACACAGTTTTCTGAGAGAAATGAATGTTTTGTTGCATGACAGTCATTAGTACACTGTGTCTTGTCTCAGAACAGAAAGTGGGAACAAAGAGTGACGAGGGAAAACCCTATCCCAGCACCAGGTACAGTATTGTCATACTTAGCACCTGTTCTGGGGGCGTGATAGAGACAAATTTCAGTAGTTGCACAACGGACATGAAGTAACATTTTTTGTACCACTGCTAAGCACAACACTAACAGAGACAAAACGGACATGAAGTAACCACCAAAGAGAAACAATAGAGGATGTGCTGAAAAAGATTGCAACTTGGTTTGCATTCAAGAAGATACATGTGTTTCCATGGAGAACCGTAGATGAAGAGGATCTTATCAGATATCTTAAACTGTCCTTTGCCTGTTCTGATGCCCCTTCCTTTTCATATACAGTATCCCACTCTTGTCCCTCCAAGGAGGAGGCCTCTATTCTCTAGAAATGAAAAGGGCAGCCATGGCTCTTGACTAGAGATGGGCACAAACCACCACTTGATGCTACAGCCACTGCTTTTCATCTTGCAGCCAGTCATCTGGAGAAACCTGGTAATTATGTCAGGATGCTGTTTATTGACTATAGCTCCGCTTTTAATACCATCCTTCTGAGCATCCTTATTAAAAAGCTGACTGACTTGGACGTTTCTATCTCTCAAAAAAGAAGTCCAGTAGCCATGACTCAACTCCCAGATAAACTCACCTGGATGACTGAGAATCTTCACAGACGGACTGACTTGGACCTTTCTTCTAGCATCTATGACTGGATTAAAGACTTTCTGAGGGATCGGTCTCAGACAGTGAGGATCGGGCCTGTCACATCTACCTCGTTGAAGCTTAGCACTGGCTCCCCACAGGGCTGTGTGCTTAGTCCCTACCTGTATTCATTGTATACTTATGACTGTGTAACATCTGATGCATCCACTGCAATCATCAAGTTTGCAGATGACACTACCATAATGGGTCTTATAACAGATGGAGATGAATCAGTATATAGGGGGGAGGTCCAAAAATTATCCTCATGGTGTCTAGAAAATAATTTGCACCTAAATATCAGCAAAACTAAGGAGATGGTGTTGGACTTCTGGAGGAAAAGAGAGGAACCTGCTCCACTGAACATCATGGGAGGCCGGGTGGAGAGAGTCTCCTCCTTCAAATTCCTGGGAGTTCATTTTAGTGAAGATCTTACCTGGAAAATTAATACAACCCATGTGGCCAGGAAGGCTCAACAGAGACTCCATTTCCTCAGGCTTTTGCAGAAGAACAATGTGAAACAACAATTGATGACCTCCTTCTATAGGACTATAATAGAAAGTGTCCTTACGTACTGCATTACAGTCTGGCATGCTGCTTCGACAGCCGCGGACAGAAAGACTTTACAGAGGGTAGTGAACACAGCACAAAACATCATGGGCTGTCCCCTGAGTCTACTGGATGATATCGCCAGGGACCGCTGTCTTAGGAGAGCAAGGAAAATCATCAGGGATGACTCACACCCCGGTCAGCACTTCTTTACTCTCCTACCCTCGGGATACAGAAGTATAGCAAGCCGTACCAACAGGCTAAAAAAGAGTTTTTATCCATGGGCTGTTCAACTGTTAAATGGGACATGACAACTCGTGATAGACTCGTGGGCCTGGCAAGTTGTGCAGCAAGCCCACAGTGTGATATCAGATTGAATGGCTTTTTAGTGGGATGGTGTTGGGGGGGAGGGAGGGAGCTTAGCCAATTTCATTGTACACTGGTTGTACAATGACAATAAAGGTTGTTGTTGTTGTTGTTGTTGTTGTTGTTGTTGTTGTTGTTGTTATGCCAGTTTGTCCTTCAGATGAACAAGTGTTTGGCACTTCCCAGCTCTGGCAATTACCCATTTTCAAAGTCAGTGCCTGCATGAGGCAGGACATGGGACCATGGGCAACCCACAAACGAGGCAGGGCTGGTAAGTGCTGAACACCTGATTGTCTGGAGGGTAAACTGGCACAAAGTACTGTACTGGCAGTTCGTGCCCTTCTCTAGTCCTGAAATCTTCAACTCAGTTAAACAGATCTAGGGGTGTGGTGGCTCAGCGGACTAAGGTCTGCAGCTCAGCAGTTTGAATCCCAGATGCCACACAGCAGAGCAAGCTCCCGCTGATAACCCCAGGTCCTGCCAACCTAACAGTTCGAAAGCATGTAAACACAAGTAGATAAATAGGTACCGCCATAAAAAGTGGGAAGGTAAAACAGTGTTTCCTTGCAGCCATGCCGGCCATGTGGCTATGGACTTGCACAACACTGGCTCTTTTGGCTTGAATACAGAGATGAGCACTGCCCCTAGAGTTGGACACATCTAGCATGCATGTGTGGGGAGAACCTTTACCTTTACCTAGGACTTCAAACACTTTTCCTATTCTATCTGTATTTCTTTAATGAACATAAGCTTTCTTATTTTCTCTAAAAGAAGTCTGGACATTATTTCTTCACAAATAATGGACAAGGCAACAACTCCAAGTTTCAAGAGCTGAATCCATAAGCTAACATTGATATTGTACCTCTAAATGCATACTCTCCAGCAGAGAGAATGGGTAAGATGTGGAGAGGGAAGAATAGGAGCCCGCATTTAGGGTGGTGTGGGGAAGAGCACTGATTCAGTATTATCCACACATCGGGGGGGGGGGGGAGTGTGCATATATACTCAAAGGTGTTATTGCTGCAGTAAGGCTGAAATCCTGATTTACCCTCTTACCCAGATCAGGACTTCCATTCACGGATGCCCAAAGTCCATAAAATGAAATCTGAAGTTAAAGTCATCTTACATTATGCACACGTGTACTTAGATGAAGGCCCAGAGCACACATACAGTACATATGATTGCTCATATCTGCCCCTATGATTTATTGATTTAAAGCAGAAGCTGATAACAAGTCAGACACCCATACTTGAACAGGCAAGCAATAAATTGGTGAGATACTCTTGGGTGGAATATGCATGTTGAGAAGCAGTTCTGCAACTGTTGTCATTCTCTTGTGAGTCAATTAAGGCCCCTAATTTTTTAGATGGATTAAAACCATCCTGTTTTTCTGGCAAAATGCCTACAGTACTATGATAACGTTGTATTGGCTATCACAGCACACATTTTAATGGTAATGCTTCCTCTGTCATAATCTCCTCTAAGCATCTGTCCCTTCCACATCGGAAGGCTATGCTACATTTAAAAACTGCTGTGAGCATTAATCCTAGTTGTTCACAGCTCAGTTGAGCACGCAGCCATATTTACACAAGGTAGCCCAGCCTGGGAGTGGAAAAACAATCTCCAATTAACAAAGATAACTGTACTGTAAAAAGTGAAACATGAGAGCAGTGGAGAGATAAAGGGAAATGGAAGAGTCAAATACAGAGAGGAAACCCACACCAAAACGTAATATTTGGAAGGAAACAAATGGGGAAAGGAACCTGCCTACCTCTGGAGGGGGAAAAGACTGAAAGGGAAACAAATGAAACCATGACAAAAATGAAATGAAACAAAAATCTGGCACTGAGCAGTGCCAAGGAATTTGAAGGGCTTGCATGAAATAAATATCTGAAAAGCCTAATTAAATCCAACTGCTTTTGAGTTGAATTGGAAAGTCGCTCTAATTTTGTTTGTTTGTTTTAATATAGGAAACTGAATTAGGAAAATAATGAGCCTTAAAGCTAAAATAAACATTTTTTTTTAATGAAGAGAGGGTTTTGAATATTACTGCAACTCCGCCGTTACAAATTTAGGCCCTTCCTCTTCTTCCTCAAGTTGGCTAGCTGGAAAATATATGGAAACAAATATGGGTTTTAAAGGGAAGTATGATACATTTTAGTCATATTCTCAAAAGAATCTGACTTTTCCATAATCTTTTAAGGCCCAAGCACCCCATTCTAAGCTTAATATTGCATATTCAATCCAGTCATTTCATTTATTAGGTTTATACCCTACCCATCTGGCCGTGAGGCCACTCGATGTACTTAGCCTTTACCAAAAATCAAAGCGTTCTCTTCCACGTTTGTGGTATGGTATGTTTAGAAATGTTGCTTTGGGGATCCACTCTGCCCCATTATGAAAAGGTTGAGCTTCTGGATTAATTTCCCACCAGCTGTAATTCACACGTGGCTGAATTTTATATTGGAAAAAATGGTGGAAATTTGTTTGATTATTTTAAAAAATCCAAAATGTTGTTTTTAGCTTTTATAGAATAGTATTTTAATGATATAAGCTGTCTTTTAAAGAAAAAATTCAGTACAGTAGACCCAAAATGAATTCTAGTCCATGCGGTGGGCCTGTGCTGGGCCTCTGGAGCTTGCCCCATGCCAAGCACCACCCGCCCATGCCTGAGACCCCTGTAAATCTGCGATATACCAGGATCACAGTATGGGAAGCACGATGTGGTGGGAGACTACTGTACAGTAGGACTTCCATATCCACTGGTTCATTATCCACTGATTCAGCTATTCACGGTTGGCAGAGGAAAAAAAATTAAATAATTCAGCAGCCACAAAGCAAGCTGTTGTCACAAACAGTAGCTGTAAAGTGAGCTGTTGTCACAGATAGCATTTGTAAAGCAAGCTACTGTCACAAACAGCAGCCATAAAGCAAGCTACTGTCTCAAAATAGCAGTCATAAAGTAAGCTACTGTCAGGAAACAGCAGTTGGGGGTGGGTGGGCAGGCATTCTCTCTTATCCATGGATTTCATTATCCACGGGAAGGCCTGGAACCAATCCCCAGTGAATACTGGGGTCCTACTGTAGTGTACCTTTTTAAGAAGAAATATTTTCAATCAGTCAGTTAGTCATTCAGTCAGTCAGGATGGGCAATTTGTGGCCCTCCAGGCATTTCTAGACTGCAGCTCCCATCTGCCGAGCATAACCTAGCCAAGAACACTAGGCGCTGCTGGCCAATAACATCTAGAGCAGTGCTTCTCAACCTGTGGGGCCCCAGATATTCCTGGACTGCAATTCCCAGAAACCCCTTCTAGCACAGCAAGTGGTGGAGGCTTCTTGGAGTTGCAGTCCAGGAACATCTGGGGACCCACAGGTTGAGAACCACTGATCTAGAGGGTGACAAATTGCTCACCTCAATGTAGACCAATTGTTCCGAACCTTGGGTGTTGCAGTCACATTGATTGGGTTGAAGCAGAATGCTCTGAGTCCGCTCTAAACAAGGCTGGGTCATAAATCTTTGACAGTAGGGAAGAGAGAGGAAAGGTCTTTTTGGTCACGTCACTTCCAGACCTGTGGGCACCCTCCTCCACCTAATCTCTGAGTGCCAGAGCCTGTTTTCCCCTGCGGCTTCCTCTCAGGTCATCCCACTGCAGGCTGCCTTTGTCTTTGCTCGAGGTCATCTAGAGTTCGCTGTGGCCCTGGCTTCTACTCTGGGTCCCTGCTCTGCTGTGGATGTGGATGTACGCCTAGGGGCTAATGACTTCCTCAGCACTGCTAGGTCCCTTGGGGTTTCAAGCTGCCTGAGCCTCAAAGTGGGCTTCCTACACTTAGGTCCATAGATGTTCTTAAACTGCAACTCCCAGAAGTCTTCACCCCTAGCAGTTCTAGCTAAAATTTCTGGGAGTTGTAGTCCAAGAACACCTGGGAGGTCATGGTTGGGAACCCCTGATGTAGAGGATAATAGGAGATATATGTCTAGGTGATTTATAGGGAGCTGATGGTTGAAGCCTTTAAAAATCACCCCCTTCTTTTCTTTTTTGTATTTTTCTTTTCTTTCCCCCCTTTCCTTTCTCTTTGTTTTCTTTAATTTTCTGTAATTAAACATCACAGCTGCTGCTTTGTCCAAAGCATTCAACATTCAGCCTGCCATTTACAAAACTAAAACAATTATCTGATTTATTCTAGGGCTGCTTTAAGGCTTACGCAGCTGAAGTAGGAAACATTCTATGCTTAAAAGACACTTTTACTACCATAGTGTTACAAGTTATGATGCTATATGTTTTGTTTCCAGTCTCAAAAACTTAACTGACCAACAACAGCTCAATTTGAATTTTAAAAATATGCCTGAATTTTACAATCAAATGAGGAGTGATCTGATTTGCCCCCTGCTGCCTACAAGTCAAGATTGCTCAGCTGTTCTTATACTGCCTGTCAGACCAGAGCTCCCATGATATAGCAACTCAGGTTGGTAATTTCTTCCTGGCTGCAAAACATAAAAAGGATGTATTACTTGCAGATGCCTGAATATTGTATGTGTTCCATGTTTTTTTCTTCTTTTTATTCATTTTTCTCTTTTATATTAACCAACTTTGCATATTAATATAGGCCATATGACCTCAACAACCATTATTTTTTAAATTTAAGTTAAGTAAGTTAATCAATGGGGTGGGGAAATAATGGCTTTTCATCTATAGTTTTGAAAGGCTTATAGCCTGTCGCCTCAAATGGATGAACCGGGGTGGGGATGTTCACATTAGAGATGGGCACGACTTAGCGGTATTTTCGTTTTCGTTTTCGTTTTTCGTTTTCGTTACGGAAACGAAACGAAAACGAAAATCAGCACCAACCTGGACCGAAAACGGAAACGAAATGACTAATTTTGAGCCAATTTTCGTTTTTCGTTACTGGAAAAGCACTCAATTGAGCTAAATGGGGAGAAATGAAAAAAATTTTGTTTTCGTTTTCGTTTTTTCATTTTCGTTACGTAACGAAACGAAAACAAAAAATTTTGAAATTAGCCCACGAAAACGGAAACGAAACGACTCAGACCCTAGCCGAAAACGAAAACGAAAATGAAACTTTTTTTCTGAGTCGTGCCCATCTCTAGTTCACATCCCTTGCAGGTCACTCTTGGCCCTTTCAATCAAATATGTTTTTAAAAGCTTTAGACTGGTCCCAACCTCTGCAAGGGCAAGAAACTTGGTTTGTCCGTTTAATGAATATCCAATCAGCTCGTGGAGGCATATATGGGGACTTTGGGGTCAAATCAAGGTCAAGCTAGCTATGTGGGCAATATGACAACTGTGCCCATTTCTTTCTCACTGGATTTTCTTTTCTTCTGTTTTCTGTTTTCCCTTTACCTTCTCCTCAGTGATCATTCAGAGTTTTCCTCTTCTAACTCTCCTCCTCCAACATATCAAGCAGCAAGAACTGAAGAATGTGTATGAATCTGAGCATCACACATAGAGGAGGGCAACCAGGATGGCTGAGGGTCTGGAGGAAATGTCTTATTAGGCATGGCTTAGGGAACTGGGAATGTTTAGCCTCTCTAAGGCTGTGGTCACACCTGGGTTTCGATCCTGATCTTCTGAAGGTCCGGCTTTTCCTCTTTTTCCCATCACGTGATTTAAATGTGGGAGAAGAGGTCTCACGTCAAAATCTGGTTTTTCAATTTTAAAGTGCAGTTCAGCCCCCTTGGCCAGCAGGTGGCGCTAGCATTTGAAAAAAAAACGGAAGAGTTTTCTGGGGGGAATTAATCTTTGTCAGATGGATAGAGTTTCCTGTTACTCCGATATGCAGGCAAATTAAAAAAAACAGCGCTGATCGGCCCCAGGAACAGCCGGTGGGTGCTATGGAGAAAGAAAGAAAAAGAAACCCGGATCATGCAGCGAGGTCCCACGGCGTCTTCCTCCTTAAAATCTGGTTTTTAAAAGGGAGGAAAAAATTCCCCAAGTCGGAAGGTGAGTCACAGAAACCTCTCTTAAGGGAGCATTACCGGGTTTTCGCCCTGTGGCCATGAGGACGGCATTTTTGGGCACGATTTATTTAGTAATTAAAACTGTCTTTAAAGGGACATGTGACCGAGCCCTATAAGAAGGCTGAGAGGGATATGATATCTATGTTTAAATATTTGAAAGGATGTCATATTGAAGAGGGAACAGGTTTGTTTTCCCTGGCTTCAGAGACTAGGACTCGGGGCAATGGTTTCAAATAGTGATGGGCACGAAACGAACAATTTTTCATTTCCGTTCTTGTTTTTTCGTTTTGTTACGCAATGAAACGACAAATGAATTTTATCTCTAAAATGAAACGAATCGAACAGAAACACCAGAAATTTTGTTGTCCGTTTCGTTTTCATTACGGCAATACTGCTTTAAAAGCTTAAAAATCACAAAAAAATGAAATAAATGGTAACGAAATGGTAATAAAATGAACGAAAATGAAAACAATTTTTTTGCAAAAATTCACGAAAAACAGAAACAAACTGAAACGGACCCCCTAAACGACAAACGAAACACCATTTTTTTGATTCGTGCCCATCTCTACTTTCAAACTACAGGAAAAGAGATTCCATTTGAACATTAGGAAGAACTTCATGACAGTTAGAGCTGTTTGGCAGTGGAATATGCTGCTACAAAGGGTGGTGGAGTCTCCTTCTGTGGAGGTTTTTAAGCAGAGGCTGGATGGTGATCTGTCGGAAATATTGTGATGGGGTTCCTGCATAGCAGGGGGGTGGACTAGATGGCTATTGAGGTCTCTTCCAAATCTATGATTCTATGATTCTATAATTCTATGATTCTATGAACAGGCATAATTGACAAGAACTGTGGTTCTCTCTCTCTCTCTCTCTCTCTCTCTCTCTCACACACACACACACACACACACACACACAGAGAGAGAGAGAGGGGGGGGGAGTCAGGAACAGATAAGATCCATTAAGTGATGGGGACCTGGAAAGTATGTGCAGTGTTTGTTGCCATATACACGTAGCATGTGCAAACTGGTTACACTGTTGGAAGGAAAAGTAAGAAAACTGGAGCTGTGGGTAGTCATGCTTAAGGCCATAAAAGAAGATGAATAGTATGTAGACAGAACTGTTGAGTAGCAGCGACTGCCACCGAGGAAGGCACTGGAGGTGGAAAAGGAGAGATAGAGCTGTGTGTCATCAGCGTATTGATGGCAGCAGACTCTGTGGTGATTTAATGTGTTTTTTGACCACGATTTCTAAAGAAAAATTGCGGTCACCATTTTGGATCCCCGCCACCGCATGGCATGCGAGACAGACGATGAGGATGACCCCCCCCCAGCCTGGTGCAAGCAGCCCAGGACAGGAGAGGGGGGGAAGGCCGGGGACCCCCCCCCCAGAAACCACTCCTCTGGTAGGTGTCCTCAGGCAGGCATATTTTCGCCTGCTTTTTTGGCCGGGAATCGGGGTTTTTTTTGTTTGTTTTTTTGTTTTCTTACTTTTTAAAACTTTTTTTCTGTGCTGCTTGGCATTGCGCGATCGCCGCAATGCCATTAACGACAACGAAAAACCCAGCCCAATTTTTCTTTTTTCAGGTCGGGTTCAAGCTGGAGTGGCGTAATTATCGTTACCGTTTCTGTTACATAACAGAAACGATAACCGAAAACGGAAACGACAATTTTGCCGCTCCGTGCCCATGTCTACTCTTGACCATTGACCTTGCTAAGTGGTGTTACTGAGATATGAAGTCCACAACGTGTGGGGGGGTGACTAAATACTAAGGAACACTATTTTGTTAAAGACCTCATGGCTGAATAGTGTTTGAAATCCAGACCCTCTAGTTCCCTGTCCAACCTCCAATCAGCTTTCTCGGTCCCTACTTCTAAACTCTGGAACACCCTTCAACAGGAGACCAGGCTGGCACCATTTTTGCTCTCCTTTTGCATCCAGGCAAAGGCCTTTCTCATCAGGCAGACTTTTCCTTGGCGACTGACTGTCTAGGAGACAATAAACAGGATGGTTTGTATTTTGTTGCTTCTAAATCTGTATTTGTAAGGCTTCTACCTTACATTCCTAATATAATGCTGCCAATGTTGTTAATTCGTCTTTAACATTTGAACTACGTATGTACTGGTTTTAGCTTTTAACATTGTGTTTTTAATTCTGAACCATCTTGGGTTTATTTTCATGAGAAAAGTAGGTTAAAATTTTTAAATAAATAAATAACAGAGCACATCAGAATACATACTAAAGAAGAATACATACATAAGAATCTGTTATGACAGGCTGCACCCTGCAGCTTTTAATTCTTTTATTATATCTCATTTCATCTGTAACCCTTCATCATGCTGGCAATGCTAACTGTATCTGGGTGTAACAACGTCTCAAGGTGCTCCATCCTTGGACTACACACTCAAAGATGATTCTTTCTCCTACCACTAACTGAATAGGTATGGACCATTCTGATGGACCTTCTGATGGAGGTGGCTTAACAGAAGGACAGCCATTTCCCACATTTTAGAGGTGAAGAACCCCCAGTCATTCCATTATCCACCTTTTCCCTTCAGAGGTGGTTGGGTTGCAACTCACATGATCCCTCACCATAGTGTCTCGGGTTGATAAGGTGTGCGCAACCTGACTGATGCCGACATGAGAAAATATCCCTTTCTTACAATGCATGATGTTTGCACGAGCTCTCGGTTTGTTTAGGCACCAGTAATAATGGAGCCAACCCTCACTCACGGTGCTGAGAGAAGGAAACATTTAACCCTAAAACCACATGTGAGGAGGAATAAATATTGCAACCCTTGATGCCTGTCGACCTTAAACTTTATAGCCTTGTGGCGCAGTGGTTAAATGCCTGTACTGCAGGTAAAACTGTGCTCACAACCTGGGGTTCAATCCCAGACAGCAGGCTCATGGCTAACTCAGCCTTCTACTCTTCCGAGCTCAGTAGAATGAGTACCCAGCTTGCCCGGGGGGGGGGGGGATGTGTAGCCTGCATACTGTAATTTAAGAAATGTAAACCGCCCAGAGACTATTTGAAGTGGTATGGGGTGGTATATAAACAGACCACTTTGCTTTGCTTTGCTTTTATATGGAGAGGCTGCTATAAAAAATACTGGAAATGCTGTTTATTGTCTTATGCAGTTGGTGAAGTCAAGGAGGTTGGGAAGGGAGGGAACAAAGTCGCCTGATGTGATGAGACAATTCAAGACCACAGTGGTGATTTAATGGAGCAATCAGCAACATGTCAAATTTTATTGATGGGGCCCTTCCAAAGGGTGGCAGGTGATTTGATCCCCAGCAGCGCAGACAAATCTCCCCGCTTCTGGGTGGTGGTGGGGAACTATCAAAACCTACTGTTCCTGAGGCGGAAAAGTTGTAGAAAGATGTTGGTTTTGAATAAAACGCCTCTTTGTATTTGCCCTTGAACGAAGGAGAATTTGTTGTTGCTACTTGCTTTTGTAGTTGGAACCCTTCTGCTTGGATTTGAATACCGTTCTATGGTGTGTCTTGAAATGTTATTTATGACACGGCACAGAGACACTTACCTTTCAAAATGTCAAGTGTTCAGTCGGGTGGTTAAAAAGTTATTCCTCAGATACGGCTGAATCCAAAGAGAGAGAGAGAGAGAGAGAAGGGTAATAAATGTAATTTTCACCAAATAGCCGTTTTAATAGCTAGGAATGTGCTTTTAAAACTCTAAGATGCTGCACTTGAAACAGACTTTGGAAACATTGTTATCTTCCATTTGGAGCTTTTAGTTGAGCCGATGCAGAAAAGCAACTGCCAGGCGCTGGCAGAGAACAAACACGCACAAATCAGTTGGGCGTTCATTCTCATTCGAAAGCGATACAAATCACGCCACGCTAAGTGATCATTTGATTCTACAAAGTGTGTACTTTTCAAACCCATATTGAAGTATGTCATAAAATTATTCTTAAAAAGAGAGAGAAGACGCTCGTGACAATGTAAAGTGCAAAAATGTCCTTGTTGATGCTCAGTTGGTTTGATGTTAAATATACTCCTTTCCCTCCTCTTTGATTTCATTGCTCTATCACAGCCATTCCCTTAGAAGTGATCATGAATGCTATAGATAATCATGTAATTTTGTAAACCATCCTGCAAATGCCTATAGCTGCACCGAATAGACACCATTGAGAATGTCAGATATTGCAAACTACTATCCAATATTCTGGGATGTATATTGTCCCTCATTGTAAGTCACCTTGGGCTTTTTTCCAAGGAGAAAGGTGGGATAAAAATATTCAAATAAATAAAATTTAAAAAATGGTGTAGGCTCACCTAGGGGTTTTCTACAGTTTTGAGACAAAAATTAAATGGAATGCCCAATGACAGAGTGCCCTGAACACCAAGTAGCCCTAACCCTAACCCTAACCCTAACCCTAACCCTTATGGCAACTATAAGGTTCAGGGTGTGTGTGTTGTGGCATTACAGTCATGACTGACTCTTTGTGACCCCATTACTGGAGTGGTTTGCCAGTTCCTACTCCAGGCACCTACAGCAACTGGTATTCCCTGGTGGTCTCGCATCCAAGTCCTAACCAGGGCCGACCCTGCTTAGCTTCCAAAATCAGGCGAGATTGGATGTTGTTAGGGTATCTAGTTTTGCCCTTTAAAAGAAATGGCAACTGGAGCTTGAAACATTTACATTGTGAGGTGGAAGCTCACCCTTCTAGCCATGCTGGTCGGGTGATTCTGAAAGATTTACCCCAACAATGACTTTCCCGAGCTCTATGTTAAAAGGGAATTGAGCCACTTGGATAGCAGTCCTAAGCATTGCAAGGGAAGCTCCGATCCCCACACTGTTGGGGGAGGGGCACATTTGCCTTCCCAGCCCTGGTTTGGGTGTGCTATCTTCGCGCCCATCTGGGTTCTTCTGTCCGGGGACGGGAGCCTATAAGAGGGCTCCCGTCCCTCGCCGCCATTATTGTCGGGGGTGAGATTTTTGGCTGCTGACGCGCTTTGTCCAGCGCATCTCGGGCGGCCGTTTTCCAGGCTGCTCGCCTACCTGGGTGGGTTGCCTGGTGCTTCCGGGGCCGCCGATCAGCTGTGCTGCCGATCGGAGCCCTGATAAGGGCTCAGGCAGCGCAGCCAGCTTCAGCAGCGGTGGCGGGAGTGGCCTTTGGAGCGGCGGTGGCGTTTGGGTCATCTTTCTCCGCGGCCCGGGTTTTACCGGGCCACCTGGTCTGCTCCTGGGACGTGGTGGGGGGTAAGGTTTTAGGGGGCGGGTTAGTTAGGGCCCCGGGCATGCGTGTGTTACGCTCCCCCGGTGGGTGGGGATAGTTAGGTGGTAGGGGCTGTCCCTGGAGCTTGGCCTGGTTTTCCCCGTCGCCGCAGCCCAGCAGCTTGCTCTCTGCCAGCCCTCATTAGTGCTTGCCCTCCTGGCAGGGCTTTAGGGAGCATTATACACCTTGTCTGTCACCCCTGGCCCCATCCCATCACACTCTCTCACCTCTCCCTTGTGGTGGGTGGGTGTCTCTGTGCCCTCTGGCCGGTTTCACCCCTTAGGGGTCTTTGGCCGCTGGCTTGGGCCGTTCTATATTTGCCCAGCCGTTTCGCTGTTAGTCCCTTCTGAGGGTGTGTGGGCTTGGCCTCTGCATAGGGTGGGCCAGTAGGGCCATTGGGTTTGGCTGGCCCTTTCTTCTCCCTTTTTCGCTGGTTCGGTTACCAATGGCGCCCAGGAAGCGCCCTGCCACTTCTAAGGGGAAGGCCCCTGCAAAACGCAGGGCGACTCCCCGTGCTCCGCCCCCCCCCCCCGGTTATCTGGGTCATCCTCGGATGAGGATCTCCCGGACTATTCTACGGCCTGGCACAAGCTTAGTCAGCTTGAACAGGCCAGAGCCCGTGCACGGGGGCTTGGGGGCAGGGGCGAGGGTGGTAGGCCGGTTAGGAGCTCCAGGGAGCACAAGCGGGCAGTAAATTGCAGGATGGAGGAACTAATGCTCTCCCATATTGCTTTCCTTGAAGGTGAGTTGGCTGCTGCGTCCCACGGGGGCGATCCTGCCCCTACTCCAATTTGGCAGGATGGGCTGCCCGGGGTGCCTGTGTCCAGTTTGGTGTCTGCCGGCAGCGTGGCTACAGCTGAGGCTGCCCGACCACCTCTGGGGGGCCTGTCTGCCCAGGATGGCGTTCTCAATCTGTCCTTTGCGGGCCGGGGCCCTGCTACAGGTGCGACGTCATCTGTGGCAACCCAAGTGCCGGGTGAGTTCGTGACTCCCTTTTCTGTTACCCCTGCCCGCCCTTGGCCTTGGGGTCCTCTTCCCGGGTCAACCAGTGTGGTCGGTCAGTCTGCCAACCCAGCTCCTCCGGGGGTGGCGCCGGTGGATCTTTCTACCCCACCATCGGGGGTGTCGGGGCTGCCTCTTCCTAAGGAGCCTGGCCCCCCACCTCTGCCGCGTCCTGTTATGCAGGATACAGCGGTGCAGGCTGATCCCCCTTCTGCCAGCTCTTCAACGGCTTCCCCGTTGGAGATCCCAGAGGGCGATGAATGTATGCCACTAGGTGTACACTTGTCACAAGCAACTATCGATAAAATACTTAGTGGGGGCTACGTGGACGTCTTCGACCTCTTGAATAGGGAGATTGATCGGGAGACTTTTAAGAGGTTGGATGACAAGGAGCGGGAAACGCTCCGCAAGCGAAAGCCTGAGAGGTGCTGGGCCAATTGGCTTTCGGCATTCTTTATCTATGCAGCCGTCATTATCAAGGCCCACCCTGAACGTGCCCTGGCCCTGATCGAATACATGGATACAATTCATCGTGCCCATTTGGAATTTGCTGGGTCCGCCTGGTTGCGTTACGATGAACGTTTCCGCTTGCGTGCTGCCCAATCCCCTAAGATGCGTTGGGATGAACCGTATGGGCCACTCTGGATGAAGGTCATGTCTCCGGCCCGACCCATTACGGCTGACCACTTTGACAGTGGTCATTTAGCCTTTAGGACTGGCCAAGCGGCAACCTCCCGCCCTTCGGCGGGCCAGGCGGTTCAACCCTGCATGGCCTGCTGGGAGTTCAACGCCAAAGGCTCCTGCAACCTACGTCAGTGCAGGTTTAAGCATATCTGCTCCGGCTGCGGTGGCGCCCATGCCGCACCCACTTGCCCAAAGGGCAAGCGTTCCACATCTCCAGGCCGCAATAGCGGCGCCAAGAAAAATTCATCTGGCACAGGCGTGGTTCCTAAAGGGACCTAGCCCTGTCAAACTTAATCCGTTGCATCGCTTGCTTCGACGCTACCCTGACAGGGCTGCCGCCCGGTACCTTCTACAGGGTTTTCTTTGGGGTTTCTGTATTCCTGCTCTGGGACTCAGGGAATCCATGCTGGCCAATAATTTGAAATCGATCAAGGGCTTTGAGGACTTGGTTAGGGACAAGATTGCTAAGGAGGTGGCTGAGGGGTGGGTGCTGGGTCCCTTCCCCCATCCGCCCACCCCCCACTTTCGTGTATCGCCCCTCGGCATTGTGCCGAAGAAGACCCCGGGCGAATACAGGCTTATCCACCACCTGTCCTTCCCGGAGGGAACATCAGTCAATGATAGGATCCCCCATGAGTGGTGTACGGTCAGGTATATGTCCCTTGATACTGCCATTGCAATGATTAAGACCTGTGGTCCTAGCGCAGAGATCGGTAAGAGTGATATTAAATCCGCGTTTAGGTTGTTACCTGTGTTCCCAGGTGATTTTGAATTGTTGGGGTTTTCCTTTGAGGGTCAGTTTTATGTTGACCGGGCACTCCCTTTCGGCTGCTCCATTTCATGTGCAGCCTTTGAGTCCTTTAGTTCCTTTTTGGAGTGGGCCTTGGTGGATAGAACAGGCAGTCATCGGGTAGTTCACTACTTAGATGACTTCCTATTCTGCAATCCTGCCAGCTCAGGCCATTGTGCCTTTCTCATGGCGGAGTTTGACCGCCTGGCAGCCGAGTTGGGTGTCCCTTTGGCTCGGGAGAAGACCGAAGGCCCATCCACCTGCCTTACATTTTTGGGCATCGAGTTGGATACCGTCCTGCAGTCTAGCAGGCTGCCGGAGGCCAAACTCAGTGATCTTTGGGCCCTCTTACTTGGCCTTATGGGCAAGCGCAAGGCTTCCCTTAGAGAGCTCCATGTGGTCATCGGCCATCTTAATTTTGCCTGCAGGGTAATTGCGCCTGGCAGGGCATTTCTCCGGCGGCTCTGTGAAGCCATGGCCGGGCTGCTTAAGCCACATCATCATAGAAGGATTTCTGCCGAAATGCAAGAGGATATCAGCGTTTGGCTGAGGTTCTTGTCTCATTTCAACAGGGTTTCCTTTTGGCGCTCAGAGTTACTCCTAGGGGCTGAGCTGCAGGTTCAGACGGACGCGTCTGGGTCTTGCGACTATGGCATCTTTTACAGAACCAGTGGTGCACAGGCCTCTGGCCGGCCCATTGGGCGGCAGCCGGCATCACCAGGGACCTTACCTTCTTGGAATTGTCCCCCATTGTGGGTGCGGTCTGGCTATGGGCAGAGTCGTGGGTGAACACGGCTGTCCATTTCTGGTGTGACAACCAGGCGGTCGTCCACATGATTAACACCTTATCTTCCCGCTCACCTCGTGTCATGAAGTTGGTGCGTGCTCTGACCCTTAAATGTTTAGACCTTAATATAGTTTTCCAGGCTTGCCATGTGCCGGGGGTCAGGAATGAGATAGCCGATGCCCTCTCACGTCAACAGATGGAGCGCTTTCGGCTGCTGGCCCCTCTGGCATCTCCCGAGCCGGTGACCCTCCCCGACGAGGTATAGTCCCACCGAGCTTTAACACTTGCACTTGCCCCTAGGACGCGGCGGGCCTATGCGGCCGCCTGCACTGAATGTGCCCAATTTTGTGCCCAGGAAGGGTTTACCTTTTTGTGGCCGGCCACTCCAGACCAGCTGACCCAATTTGCAGTCCACCTGCACTTTAAGGGCTTGGCCCCTCAGACTATCCAGGGCAGATTGTCTGCGCTGGCATTTTATGCCAAGGCCTAGAGCTTTGAACACCCGTCTGGTGATTTTTTCCTCCAGAAGATGCTGGAGGGCTGGGCTAAGGAACGGGGGAGAACCAAGGATATGCGGGTCCCGTTTACCCCTGAGATTTTGGCTCGGCTTACCGAGCAGTGGCTGGCCGTTTGTAGGAGCTCCTTCGAAGCGGCACTTTTTCGGGCAGCTGCCCTGGTTGCGTTCTTTGCCATGCTCCACATCAGTGAGTTGCTGGCTTCTTCCAAGTTTGATTTATCGTATTCGGCCCTCCTCCTGTCGGATCTCAGTTTATTGCCAGATGGCATTTTGTTGTGTATCCGGCGGTCCAAGACTGACCAGTGGGCCAGGGGACAGCAGCTTTTTTTGGGCCCTTGCCATCTCCCAGCGATATGCCTCTTTTGCGCTCTGAGCGCTTATCTTGCCCTTCAGGGTAATGCTCCTGGGTATTTGTTTTCTCATCAGGATGGGACCCCGCTTTCTCGTTATCTGTTTTGGACTGTTACTGTTGCGGCACTGGACAGGGCCGGTATTGTGGGATGGCATTTTGGCTCCCATTCATTTAGAATTGGGGCAGCCTCCACGGCAGCAGCCCTGGGCTATGGTGTGGATGACATCCAGCGTATTGGCCGTTGGCGGTCCCAGAAGTTTCGTGTTTATGTGCGGCCGTTGCCGAAATGTTAGCTGTTGCCCGAACGATCTTTCTATCGTTCCAGGACCCGTTATGAAGACAAGAGCCAGAGTGGTCATCTTCGGCCATAGCTTTGTCTTCTGGGCAGCCGAGTATGCTGCATCTTCCCAGTGGGGCCGAGATTTGGGCCTGGGCGCGTGTGCCACCATCGACTGGCTGGGCCACAGGGGCATGCTATGGGTGGAGTTCTGCAGCTGGGCATGCCGTCTTTCCCTGCGTAACCCTCCAGATGTCCTGTTGCTGCACCTGGGTGGCAACGACCTGGCTCGTGCGCCTGGCGCTGTTGTGCTCCTCGAGATCCTTCGGGACTTGAGTGAATTTTTGTGTTATTTCCCTGGCACTCGCATTCTGTGGTCCGCGTTGATTCCACGCTTAGCGTGGCAGTCAGCCCATGACCCCCTTTTGATTAACAGGGACCTCTGTATGGTCAATCGCAAGGTTGCCTGTTTCCTTGGGCATGGAGCCGGGTCTGCTATATTCCACCTGGATATTTCAGAACGTACCCCCCATCTCTATCGGAAGGATGGAGTTCACCTAGCCACCCCGGGCCTGGATATTTTTCTGTCTGACCTGCAAGGGGGCCTGAGGGCCGAGCTGCTCGGCATGTTGGGGTAAGAGCCCTAGTCTCTCATGATGGCGGGTAGTGCAGCTGGTAACCGTATTCAAGTTGAGAGCTAATTTTACGCCATTTCGGCGCTTCACAGCCCTCGTAATCAGTCTATCCACATTGGCTATGTCAGCGGACAAATTAAGCTAAATATGACTGGAGGCCTCCCGAGGGCTGTGCTGAGCTCCAGATTTAACTTGTTTTACCTACTTGAATACAGAGCTTCTTGGCTGTGGAATTTCATCCCACCCTGTTACCAGCTTGCACTACGGCGTCAGGTCCCCTTCAGTGATTCTGACTTTACCAGTTAAGAAGTTGAAGAGTTATTAATAAAGTTGTGGCCCGTTTGTACCAAATTGGAAGTTGTCTCGCCTTTTCATTTCGGGGCTTGGGGGGCAAAGTGAGACAGCCATCTCCTGTAGCTGATTTGCTATATCTTGAAACAGTGGGGGAACATAATGTATTTGTTGTATGTTTACAGCCAGTGAGAGCCCACACGACTTAACTATCCCTTGGTATTGCATACTGTGACTGAAATCCAGTCACCTTCTCCTGCTGAGGGAAGTGATTCCATGAACTGAGTTAGGAATGGAACCATTCCTCCTGCATTTTATATCCCCAGGCATGTTTCCAAAATCTGGCATGTGGGGTTGGTCACCTCCAAGGATGGATTTGCAGAGAGCATACAGAGCTGCAAAGGAACTGCAATATGGCAGAACAACTATTCCTTAGGCAGATGTTGACTCATGTATCAAAAACTTGCCATTGACTAGGGAAAACATACATATACAGTGGACCCTTGTATAACAAACAGTTTGTATAACATAAAATCTATAACATAAAAAATTCTGGAGATAGGAGAAATTTGATTAACAGAATTGTCTATGGGGCGAATCCATACAACATAAAAATGGTCGCGATTAGGGATTACTCTGTTTTCCATGCATTCCTACAGGAAATTTGTATAAAGGAAATTTGCTTAACATAATTTCATTTGGAATGATTTAATTCTTTTATACAAGGTACCACTGTACTAGAGCATAGTCTGATGGGGAAATATAAATAAAGTTTAAAAGTAAGTAATAGATACATTACATCTACTGCAGAAGAAAATGAATTTATGCCCCAAGCAAATTTTCTACAGTATGTATAGACACAAGAACTAGGCCAGTTGCCATGACCACAGAATATATTTCATTGATTCTCAGACAACCTTCCGGCATACAGAATATCTGCACCAGGCTTGAGGTGATCCTATGGTTCTGAAAAGGCATAAAAATAAAAGAAGAGGGAATTCCTTAACTGTGGAAAGCATCTGTGCACAACAGGAGTTTTCCTCATCTCCCTTATTTGGCAATTAGTTTGCTGTATTTTGTGACTGGTCTTCATGATAGGATTCCTCTGACATCTTGCTTTTCAGACATGAAAGCCTGCTTGAATCACATCCCTTCAACACTAATGCGATTCCTATTTATAATTAGAAATGAGGATGAATTTTTTAAAAATGATTTGTGATATTCCATGAATATCACTTATTTGTTAAATATTGATCCCTTAATATTTGTTGAATATTTAAGGACAAATATTTCCTAGTTTGATTCACCTCCCCACTTTTTTAAGATAGCCCATGATTGTCTTTAAAAAATTATCTCCCCCCAAACTCAAGCCCCAAGCCTGCCCCCCATGCCCCATTTCCACAGCCCTGTCCCAACCTGAATCCTTTGATGCCCTGCAGTGGCAGGAGCGATAACATAGGCCATCAGTGCCGCAACATAAGCAGAACTGGGTGGAGCCTGAGGTGATGGTGGCCACAGAACCCACCAAGGCCTGGATTGAGTCACAGGCCTCAGAGCCTATCACAGCCTAGATCTGTCCGCAAGCTGCTAAGCCCATCGGGGCCTGGATTGTGCCAGGGCATGTGATTCTGAGGGAAGCAGAGCGTGCTCTAGCCTGGTTTCCCCTGGAGTGGCGGCAGTGATTTTGGCCATGAAAACAGAGCCTACCATACATGCTGCATCCCGCTATAGCCTGCAAAAAACGAGAGACGTGGGTGTTGGAATGTAGCTGAGGCAGTGCTGGGTAAGCAGGGGGTGGGGGGCTCATTGTGTGTGTGTGTGTGTGTGTGTGTGTGTGTGTTTAAGACAGCCATGGGCTGTTTTAAAAAAGAAAAAAAAACAACACTGACAAACCAATCTATGGTTTGTTGCTGGGAAGCCGAATGTGTGGTTTGTCACATTTGACAAACCATGAATTGGGATGAACCATCATTTTGGTGTTTGGTTCTGATCTCTATTTATATCCCACTCCTTAAAAGGAAATCTCTGAATGTGGGATATTGCTTCTGTATCCACGATTCAAAATGCCAGGAAATGCATCACGAACAAGAGGAAGGATGCCTTACTTTGCACAGCAAAGACCACCTTGAAGATTGATGACATCATAAGAACATAAGAACATAAGAAGAGCCATGCTGGATCAGGCCCATCTAGTCCACCTTCCTGTATCTCACAGGGGCCCCACCAGATGCGTTTGGGAGCGAATGAGACTAGATATCTGTCTCCTGATAGCACTCCCCTGCATCTGGGCCTTGAAGTACCCTGGTTTTAAGCCTGGAGATTACACATCTCCATCATGGTTTGTAACCTGTGATGGACTTTTCCTCCAGGAATCTGTCCAATCCCCTTTTGAAGGCATCCAGGCCAGATGCCATCACCACATCCTGTGGCAGGGAGTTCCATAGACTAACAACGCACTGGGTGAAAAAAATATTTTCTTTTCTCTGTTCTTACTCTCCCAGCCCTCAATTTGGGTGTATGTCCCCTAGTTCTGGTATTTTGTGACATGGAGAAGAGCTTCCCTCTATCCACTTTACTCATGCCCTGCATTATTTTGTACGTCTCAATCATATTCCCCCTCAGGCGCCTTTTTTCCAGACTAAAGAGGCCCAAATGTTTTAGCCTTTCCTCATAAGGGAGGTGCACTCTCTGTTTGTACCACTACCATCAGGCAGAAGGTATAGATCTATTAGAACAAGGACGGAAAGATTCAAAAATAGTTTTTACCCAACAGCAGTATCCATGCTAAATTCTGTTAAAAATTAAGTTGACGGGTAATATTAGTGTTGAATGTGTTACATATATATTGTATGGGGGATTGTGTATGGCTGTTGTTGTTTTTTAAATTGTAGTTTTTATGGATTGTGTATGAATGTTGCTAGGTGAAAGAGTGTAGGGCTGTGTGTGTGTTTGGTTTTTATGCCAGTTTTAAATGAGTGTAAGTGATGTTTGGCATGTGAATGTTGGAGTATGTGTATGGATGGTTTGTTCTTAAATTGTAGATTTTACGTCTTGGGTTTTTATGCTGGGTTGTGTGAATGACTGACTGGATGGCACTTTTAATCTCGTTGTATTTATACAATGACAATAAATTGCATTCCTATTCCTATTTCCTATTCCCCAGCCCAGTAATCATTTTAGTCACTCTCTTCTGCACCTTTTCCAGTTCCACTATGTCAGGATCTCCTATTTGACTCACCATCATTTGCAAAAAGACACCAAGCAAGGGAAAATCCTAGAGCCTGACTCTTTTCCCCATCACTTAAGCCATTTTTCAGGACTATTTTTCTCCAATACATTCTCTAGCTCTTTGTTGCTTGGAGCACAAAGCAGTCCAAATACATAGATGAAATCCTCTGTTCATGGAAACATGGATGCACCGTGACTACTCTCTCTGTGTGTATTTATTTGTTCAAAGACAATTATGCCTGTGAAAAGGATGAAGTCACAATCAAGCATCTTGCTTAGAAATAAATTCCATGCAGCCCAATGAAACTCATTAGTATTGGCGGGATGCTTGGGCACTGCCTACAGATTGATTCAATGAGCATGCAGCCTGCCCTTATTAACCTTTTCGGTGCAAAATAAACATCTTTAAGGTCCTGTACCTTCTAAACAACAGGATGGATTAAAAGAGGAAGTTGGAAACTTTTTAAATCACCACCACCACCTTCTCTCATTCTCTTAACTCTCAGTTCTTGGGCCTCCCATTTTTTTCAACAACTCCAATTGGAATTTATATGTTTCAGTTCTTGGTGAACAGTCAAAGGCCTTTCTACATAGAGTACAGTAAACCCCCACCTATTGCAGGGGTTAGGGACCCGACCTGACCCGCAATAATTTAAAATCCGCAATATGCGGATGCTGGGTCAGGTCGGGACTGGGCGGGCTCTCTGGGGGTTCTTGTACTTACCCCGGGCCTGGTGCTGCCCCAAACGGGCCTACAAGGGGCTTTCCAGTCCCCCAGAGGCCCCAAAAGTGCTTTCTAGTGATCTGGAGGTCACTTCTGGTTTACTGGAAGTCACTTCCGGTTTGCGGGGAAGCACTTTTGGGGCCTTCAACGGGCTTGGGAGGGCCTTTCCTCCTTACCCCAGGGTTTTTTCTTCATATACTGTGGACCCACGATATACCAGGACTGCAGTATACGAACCGCAAAAGGGTGGGGGACAACTGTATTTTAAAACATTAACAGGAAAATGTAGTGTCAAAGTGTATCAACTTGGATTTCATGTAGTTTCTCCCTGGTATGGTGTACATCTCATGATTTTCATGTACTTTCCTGTGTTACTCATAATATTTGGGGGGTGGGAGGAGCCACGAGGAAAATGCTGTTAAATAAAAGTACTTTGTAAGACGTTATCAATAATACAAACTTTCATATTAAATATGCATGATATGACTTGCCTGGTGAGCAAGGTCATATCCATTTTAATGATGTCAAATCATAATTAAAATAAACACAAATGGCTTTGGAAGGAAGGCTGGTATGTTTTTGGGGCAGAGGAGTTAATCTTAAAGGGTGCCATTTGCAGATGGAGCAACCAATCTCTGTTTGACTGCTTTATTAAAATAAGTTCAGTGATCTTCTCAAACAAAACGGGGGTAGAGGGGGGAGGAGGGGGATCAGTTTTAACACTTCCCTGCAAACAATTTCATGTAAGAAACATTTTCATTTTTAATTATAAACATAATTTATCAGTGTAGCAAGGCTTGGCTTCAGATGAGAACAGAGTATGTGCACTTTTAAAACAATATTCATTGAATAATGGAAAATTACTGTGTTTGAATAATAATGGAATTGAATAATTTATTATTTTAATTTTATTAAGCAAGCAAATTATAAAGAGCTCTTCTCAGAGATATCTTCTGCCCTGTGGCTGCAAGAACTGGATATTAAAGGAAGTTGAATTTTCGGTGCATGCCCACTCCTAGAAAAGCCTTTTACCTGTTGTTGTTGTTGTTGCTGCTGCTGCTGCTGCTGCTGCTGCTGCTGCTACACAAATGTAAAAATAATGTTAATCAAACAAATCAAATTGTATCAAATTCTAGTGCTGAGGCTAGTTGTTTCTTACAAAATCTTCTACCTGATATTCCACTGAACTAGAAGGAAAGATGACATCCAATGTGATGCAGAGAAGAAAGTGACAGACTGAGACCCAGGGGACCTGGATCCAAGCCCTCAGACAACCATGAGGTATTACAGTAAAAGCATTGTTAGAATCACTATACACTACATCCAACTACGTCTGTAGCTTTGGATTCGGAGTTTGCTCCCACGAAAGTTAAAACTCTGTCCAAACTGTAAACTAATGTTCAGAAAGTCCTTTGTATATGCAGAATTCATTTTTTTCCATTTTTGTATCAGAAGACTTCTTCAATCTCCACTGATTTCATCATCCAGCAACACATCCCTGTTCCATGTCTCAGAGAGGCATTGTTTCCTTCCTAAGAAGCAGCCTTCCAGGAGATCTTCCACAGTGAAACAGCACATTTTTCCAAATGAAATTGCTTCTCTTGACTGGACTACTTGTCAAAATATTACTCACGTTGTACAGGTTTTCTTTGTCATACTCCAGAGAAATCCTATGGATATGTAAGTCACTATTGAGCAAAGAAGCCCATTGATTTCACTTGCCTTTAAGGAAGTGATGGATTGTTTCCTTACCTTTTCTAAATTACAGTAAGTGTCAGGCTCACTTCCTAAGTCTTGGAGGTGCAAAAAATTAGGACAAAGTGCAGTCTAAAATGATAAAATCGTGAGACAGGCAGATTTGGGGAAATGGAATTTGCTTTTGGATTTCATTTTCAAATTATAGCATAATGGTGTCCTTGAATGGAGGAGGAGGAGGAGGAGAGAGGTATTTTGTTACTTTCTCAGAGGGATATTATGAGGATTGATTAATTCATGTTTGCACAGTGTGTTGAAGATGAAAGCTTTCTTTAGTATTATGCATTAGTTTTCTGAAGAACAATGCTGCTTTCCACTAGATTTCCTTGAAGCTATTAAACTAGGACTGTTTTGATCCTTCTTATTTGGCTAGAAGGAAGCATTTGATACCTTCATCACTGAGGACTGTAATCCTAAATATGCTTGACTGGATTTTGTGTTGAACCTGGTCTGTAGTGACTAATGTTGCTGCAGTTTGACCCACTTATATTAGAAGCTTCTGTTTTTAAAAGGCAAAACTGAATTTGGACAGAAAACACTCAGTGTATTCAATCTTCACTATCAGATGCACCAGTGTTTTTTTCTTGAAAGTTCATATATATTCATTCCACTTTCAACTGTTGCTTGATCAGCCCTCAGTGCCTATAGATGCCACCACCGAGCCGCCGCCGCCACAGGTAAGAACCCGAACTGGTTCAGATCGGTTCGGGTTCGTATGAATTTTTTTAAAATTTGTACAAACCCGAACCTGAATCAAACCAAGGGTGGGCCCGAACCAGATGAACCCGAACCATGGGTTTTCTGGTTCATGCCCACCTCTAGTAGTAATAGTATTGGGAATGCTGCCTCCATGGCCAGTATCACAGAGGAAGTTTATCTATATTGTGAATGGGGGGAAACGCTTAAATTCATCTCTGCAAGCAGTAGCAGTCGCAGCAGCAGCAGCAGCATCAACAACAACAACCATAATCTAAACTGTAAAACTGGGAGGGAGCCTTTGGGTTGAGTTCAGCCCATGTCATTGAGGCACAGTGGGGAATCTGCAGCCAGATGCCTAAACCACTGAGCTAGCCATTAAATATGTTCTTTATGAAAATACTGCATACAGAGAGAACACTTGCTATTAAATGCTTACAATGTGTTTTCTATTTTAGTCATTCATTCCTTTATTACTTAGTAGTTATCATATACTGTGTGTTTTTTCTAAGGAGCTTGAGGCAGAACCTATGGCCTTCTTCCTCAGCACTTTATCCTCTCAACAATCTTATGGGATAAGTCAAACTGTGAGGATATGACTACTTAAATATCATACTGTCAGCTTTGCACCAAATGGAAATTTGAACATGGTTCTTTCCAGTCCTACAAAACACTGAATGTCTATATGGACTCTTGTTCTTTTCCTTTGACTTTGCCTTGCCCCGTGTGTAAGATTTAGCTTTTCCTTTATTTCTAAATAGAGATAGGCATTTTGTTTTGCTTTTCAATTTGTTTTTTATTGTTTCTCTTCATTTAGAATGAAATGAATTATTTTTTTAAAAAATCATTTCATTGTTTGTTTGCTTCATTTGTTTCATTTTTTAAAAAATTCATGCTGTCCAGTTGGCCCATGGGCCAGGTCGGCAGGGTTTTTTTTAAATTTTTTAATTTTTTTGTTTTTTAAACTTGTGCCGATCAGCTGGCTCGCGGGCCGGGTTGGTGCAGTATTTTTTATTTATTATTAGTAGTATTTTAACTCGCACCGACTAGCTGGCCCATGGGCTGGGTCTGCGCATTTTTAATTTTATTTATTTATTTATTTATTTATTTAATTTGCACCGACCAACTGGCCCATGGGCTGGGTTGGCACGTTTTTTATGTGTTTTTTTTTTTTATTTTTTAACTCACACTGACTAGCTGGCCTGTCAGCCAGGTCAGTACATTTTTAATATATTTTTTAACTTTTTATTCTTTTTAACTCGTGCTGACTAGCTGGCCTGTGGGCTGGATCAGCGTGGTTTTTTTAAAAAACAAATATTATTATTATTTAACTCACAGTGACCAGCAGGCACATGGGCTAGGTAGGTGCGTTTTTAAATTATTATTTTTAAATGTGCACTGACCAGCTGGCCTAGGGGCCGGGTTAGAATGGGTTTTTTTTGTTTTTTTTAACTCACATCGAGGTTTTAACCCATGAGCCAGGTTGGCGTGTTGTTTTATTTAGTTTTATTTTTACATTCTTTTATCCCCCACTTGATGACGCCCATTCGGGTGGGGGAAAGGGTGGGCTTTTAAAACTTTCCCCCCACCAAAGCCCCATGCTACAGCTAATCGGCTGTGGCTTCTGCAGGGAAAACCCCTGCGGTTTCCCTGCCTGGGTGCTTGGGGGGGTGGGAATCAACGGCTTTTCCCCATAGGAATAAATTGCTTCAATGTATTCATATGGGGAAAATGAAAAACGAAGCGAATGAACGGAAATGTGTCCATTCATTATTTGTTTCATTCTGTAACGAAACAAATAATAACGAAATAAAAAAATATTTCATGCCAATCTCTATTTCTAAACCAGCAAACTGTTCATTTAATACTTTAAGTCTGTTATAGGAGACAAGTTGACAATTCTCTTGCTTATTTATCTTTCCTTCTCTGTCTGTCTTCTTGGGGGGGGGGCAAGGAGGAGAGAGAGAGAGAGAGAATGTCAAAAAAGATTTTATCCCGTTCATCGTGGAACTCTTGGTGGTATCAA
>JAHTLZ010000122.1:28141297-28167364 GCA_023846285.1 Phrynocephalus versicolor | reverse complement strand
GATATAGATATAGATATAGATATAGATATAGATATAGATATATATGATTTCCAATAGGAGTGAAAGGAATGCTTAACTTTATTTATTTACCTAAAGCAGTAGTTAACGGCTAAAAATAAGAAATATACAAATATTAAAAACTAATTAAACAAGTATTATATTAAATAATAATAAGATCAAAATTTAATGAATGGCTGGTGCAAAATTACATGTGGCTACTTGCTGTAGCCCACATCCCCTTGTCTACTTAAGTTGGTATAATGCAAATGGCATAATGTTTGGAAGGAAAGTTGCATTAAGTAAAGAAATCATCCTCAACATCATTCATTGCATACTAAGCTGTGCGACTAATAATGCAACCAATAATGTCTACAGTGAGTTCTTTTTTAACTTGGGGCAATAGAGCAAAAATACTCTAAATAAATAAATAAATTGCTCCCAAAATGTAACACAATTTGCATAGCTACCCAAAAGGACTGAATGGAAGTAAATATAGATTCAGCATATTGGTTTATTAGGAAACTAGCATTTATTCTGCTGTAGGCTTTTCCAAACTAATCCAGGAAAACACAGATTATAACGATATGTTGGTTCTGGGTGAGTTGCATCATGAGTTGGGTCTCCGCAAAAGCTATTTAGCCCCAGGATGCCTCCAGAAGGGAATCATAAACCACTTCTGAGTGCTCTCTGTCTAGGAAGTACTGGAAGAGGTTGCCATAAACTGGAATCAACGTGATGGCATGTCGTCATCATCACCACCAACACCACCAGGTTAGTGTCACAGACGACCGTACTTCTTATCTCCATAAAACTGCATAAACTACTTTGGGGTTTCTACAATATGTTTCACAAAAGATGCATCGTAAATTTAGAACATTCCCTGAAGTTTTTCTTTTTATAATTACAATTTTAAAAAATAGCTTCCTTTTTCTGTTACACTTTGAAACTTCTCTTCTCTCTTTATCCTCCATTTGTAATTCTTCAATCATGTTAACCTCTCTTCTGTCTCTACCTCAAAATGTCATAGATATGCTACAGTCTACAGATATAAAAGTTCCCTTTCTTTTCTACTGTGTTTGGATCTGATAGTGTTTCTGTGATACAATTGTTTTAGATTCCATTGAGGGCACTAATAAAATGTGGTGAAAATTATAATGCAAGCTTGAAGTATAGAATTATTTCCCAGCATTTCATTGGTGTAAATCCAATAACTGTCTATTCTTCTGGGATATAAGATAAAGATGACAAACCACAATTGCCCATCCCAGGACTGAATTTTAATGGCTTTGGTAACATCTTAATAGATGCATTTGTTTAATTGTTTTAATTTAGTGTCAGTTCAGACATTTCAGTCTGTACTTGGACAGCAGCAGAGAAGATATTTGTTGATATTTTTCTTTGTCATTAAATGGAATTAAATTAAATTATTTTAACTCACGTCCCCTGATGTAAATGGCATCGCTTCTCTAATCTAATAATGCACACTGTTTGGAAAATATGTGCTTTCAATTAAAGACATTTTAAGAACAGAAACGATGAAAAAAAATCATTAATGAGAAAATAGTTTGCCTCCCTGTGCACTGGCTTAAGTTAATCAAAGGTGCTTTGAATTTAAAATTAGTAATTAACTTTGCTTGGTTTTATACTGATCAAGTGCTAGGAGAGTTGCTGAGAATTTGTAAAATTAAGTTACTCCCAAAGTAAGAACAACATTGAACACATTTTGTTTTCTTAAATGACAAATTATGTATTAACCTATTAGGAGCCATGTCAATGCATTCTTATTTACACCCAACAATCAGCTATTTAAATAAATAAATAAATAAATAAATAAATAAATAAATAAATAAATAAATAAATAAACCAAAATATTGCGGCACCTTAAAGACTAGCTACTATATTTTAATGTGACCTTTGTGATCCACTTTTTTCAGATACAAAATATTTAGTATTTCTCTGCCAATATGGGTTGGGATCATAGTTGCCATCTTGCTCCCTACATGACTCATGAATGATTTGTGGTATTGTATATAGTAATAGGTAGGACCCAATCCATGTTGGAAGGGCTGCAGAATTAGCAGCAGGTTTAGAAGAATTTATTCTTCTCTTCTTTAAGGAGTGTTTTTACCGGTTCCACTCCCCCAGTGAGCTTCCATGGCTAAGAGAGGATTCAGAGCCAGGTCTCCAAAGTCCTAGTCTATTACTCAGCCCACTACACCATACTTATGCATCTCACAAAGAATGAGAGGAAGAGAGGGGCAATCAGGCAAACAAGAAATGACATAGAATTGTGTCTACTTTGGATCTGTATCCTCCAGGATAACCTATCATGCCCTCACAAAGGAAAGGAGACAATTTGAGAAAAGAGTCTTCTTCCAGTCTTTGAGAGACTGTGCACATTTTTCAGGACCAGTTTAGCGCAATTCTCTAAGTATGCCAATTAAGAAATATTATAAGAGTTGTTTTGTTGTATATAGATTGCCAATGAGTACAAGCACAGGATGAGTTGTTTGAATCTTTTTTATTAATCAGCCTATCCTTCTGTGCTCTCTCTCTCTCTCTCTCTCTCTCTGTGTATGTGTGTGTGTGTGCGTGTGTGTGTGTGTGTGTGTGTGTACTTAGATACCCAAAGGGGAACAATGCCATTTCTCCCCATGTTTTGTGCAAATAGAAAAAAAAACAATGAAAAATATCTCAGCCTCATGGCTGAAGGTGACCATTCCCATGGGGCTTGATGTAGTTAGCATGTTGTCTTGCAGTGTTCGGATGGTCTATCCCAATCAAAATTTCACCAATCATTAGGTTTTCTTAACCTTCCTATTATATGGAGTGATGCAGATGGATGACTACCCATCTCTACATACATGACTATATGGTTTTGTTTTCTGCCCAGACTTTGGGCAGTGATAACTCTGTGCCGCAATCAGGAAGAGAGTAAACATTCACTATTTGTCCTAAAGCATGATCATGTGTTCTTAAATATAATGTTGAGAAGAAATTTAGGCTACCATCACCCTGGCAATAAGAACCGCATATCAGCATCTTTAAATCAATTTAGATTCCATCGTTCACACGTTGCAAGGTTGAAATTGATTTATATGGGCTGCAAATTGGGGTGAGTGGGTTGCAGCAGACCAGCTGGGGCTTTTAAAAATACTTAACTTCTAAAATCAATTCAATTTAATGTGGTTCTCTGGATGAGAATGCAGGTGTTTTAATTTGAGTCTATGCCGATTTTGAATGGCAGGGGCACCAACATTTTTCCATTGATTTTTTTTTAAAAAAAAATCTTAAAATGTTTATCACTGCATCACTTCATTCAGCATTACAGCCACCTATCCCATTTCTTTTCATTTGGCCAAGGAAGGAGCCAGCAAAGCAGCCGGAGACCAATGGCTGCAGAGTGGGTGCAGAGCAGGTGCATTTGGATGTGGAGGACAGTCCATGCTCCAGGAGCATCACCCTGTCTGTCTGTCTGTCTGTCTGTCTGTCTGTCTGTCTGTCTCTCTCTCTCTCTCTCTCTCTCTCTCTCTCTGTCTCTCTCTCTCTGTCTCTCTCTCTCTCTGTCTATCTATCTTTTGGAAAGGATGCTTATATATTCCCCAATTCTAGTGAAATGTTGAAACAAGGAATCTGATCACTGCTCTTCAAGGTGGGCATGAGGGATGTGGAAACTGGAGTGCTTGACTTGAATTTCTCTGCTCCCTTAACAAAGGGTGAACTGGGTGAACAAAGGGTGAGCCTCCAGCCTCCCTCCTCAATCTCGATCGGACCACACCAGCACCAGCAGCCAGCCCTCCTCCCTCAACCACATCCATACACCCGACTGCGATTTCTGGAAGGTGCCTCGGCTTTTTATGCCCTCCGAGACATCCAGAAGTGTCAGTCAAAAACCTGCCGATGCCATTGGTGGAATGGTTCAAAAAATTGCATGGTCCCATCCCATGCCCAGCCCAAATGGGCAGGTCTAAAAAAATAAAATAAAATAAAATAAAATAAAATAAAATAAATACGACATTTTATCGCTATAAAAAACCCACTGCTGCTACTATTAAAAATCAGGCATTTAAAATAAATAAATTTCACATGTTTCTGTGGTGATTTGGTTTGTTTTTTGACCACGATTTCAAAAGAAAAATTGCGGTCGCCATTTTGGATCCCCCACCACCACATGGCATGGTGAAAGGATGAGGATGACCCCCCCCCAGCCTGGTGCAAGCAGCCCAGGACAGGAGAAGATGGGGGGAAAGGCCGGGGACCCCCCAGAAACTACCCCTCTAGTAGGTGGCAAAGCCTCAGACAGGCATATTTTTGCCTGCTTTTTTGGCCAGGAGTCAGGTTTTTTTAAAAAAAACTTTTAAAACTTTTTCTGTGCTTCACATTGCATGATCGCCGCGATGCCATGAAAAACCCGACCCAATTTTTCTTTTTTCGGTTCGAGTTTGAGTTCTGACGGCTTAATTATCGCTACCATTTCTGTTACGTAGCAGAAACAAAAAATGGAAACGGAAACAAAAATTTCTCCGAGTCGTGCCCATGTCTAATAGTGAGAGTTCAATTATCATAAAATCAGGGACAAGCTAGCTTTCGATGTCTATCACACCAGATGAAATACAGTACTTGTGCTGTTTACACCTTAAAATAAATCTGAAAAAGCTTTCACACATCCTTCAGGACAGTCAAAGCATTTTCTACCTTTTCTCCTAATGTACAGAGAGAAATGCAGAAATGCATTGAACACACTCTGGATTCTGAGGTTAATAACATTTATTGTTCTCATTCATTTATTTCCTTTAAAAAGTAAAATAAAAAGAACATGATCTGCTTTTGGAAAAAAGCAAAAACAGAAAATAATCTTACTTGATCTAGTCTAGTGGCTATTGCAGTTCAGTTTGGAAACTAGATAATTTTAAATAAGTCTCCCAAAATAAAACCAAGTAAGAAAATAGATTAAAACACATGCATTCACTTCAAAGAAAAAGTTTAGAGATCTGTGCTTTGCAGTTTCTAGGCAATGACAGCCCTGTTTTAATATAAGGCTTCCTTTTCCTTTCTCTTTTAAATTAAGACTGTGACTATGAAAAGCAAAGTTAATTCAATATAGTAATGAATGAATGAATATTTCCAGAAACATCAAAATAATAATGCAAATGGCAAGCACAGCTCTGCCTTCTCTACCTCAATGGAGGACGATGATGGTGAAGATAATAATATAGATAAAGATAATTATGTGGGGATTGTTAAATGCATTGCTTTACAGTAATGCCTCTTAAGATGAATGTAATTCATTCTATGAGTTGTTTCATTTTACGAAGAAATTGTCTTGTGATACGCGGTTTCCCATAGAAATGAATGGGAAACCAATTAGTCCATTCCACAAATCAGAAAAAAGGCCAAAAAAGGCTGTTCTTTTTCCAGACCTCTTTATAAAGTGCACTTTAAAGATATGCAGAGGAACACATACACCCCAGAACACCTCCCCCCACACACACAGTGCAATGCAAAGATGGACAAAAGCAAGCAGCAAGACAAACCCCAGCTTGTTCCTCCCCAAAGTGCAATGAAAAGCAATGCAAAGATGGACAAAAGCAAGCAGCAAGACAAACCCAGCTTGTTCCTCCCAAAAGTGCAATGAAAAGCAATGCAAAGATAGACAAAAGAAAGCAGCAAGACAAACCCCAGGTCGTTTCCGCCAAAAGTGCCATGGAAAACAATGCAAAAACACAAAAGAAAGCAAGGAAACCTCAGCTCCCTACCTTTCCAAGTTCTAAAAGTGCAAAACCTGCTGCAAAACAATGCCCAGAATGGCTCCAAAACTTGATGAAAAAACTCCTCCCACCCTTCCACAAGCTATGGGGTTGCAATACATCCTGGGTACCTTATTTCAAAATGTGGAATGGATTTTCATCTTGCCAATCCTCCCATAAGGACTTTTCATCTTATAAAGCAACCCTATATCCAGAAATTTTATTCATCTTACGAGTTTTTTTTTCTTAAGGGGCATTTGTCTTAAAAGGTATTACTGTACTTTACTTCTTTGGATATTATGGTGTTGCTTTTGTTTCGCACTTTTACTCTGATGCCTGTTTGATCCTTTCACTGTTGCCTACTCACTGCTACCTTTGCATGTCGTCGTCTAATGATACAAATGCTCCCCATGGTGTGTGCTGCCACCAAAGGGAAGGAGGTGAGCGTAGACTGATGATGGTGGCCAGGGGGAAGGAATACACAGAGTGGGCCTTTAAAGGGCTTGAACCCCTGCCCTGCCCTGCCTCAGCCTCTCTTCTATTGGAAATGACTTGGCTCTGATGATGGGCAAGCACATTATTGTACAGGTGTTCAATGATTTGTGGGCCATCACGACTATGATTCCCTGGATCACAGAATCATAGAGTTGGAAGAGACCTCAGAGGCCATGCAGTCCAACCCCCTGTCATGCAGGAATCCCCATCATAGTACTCCTGACAGATGGCCATCAAGGCTCTGCTTAAAAACCTCCAAAGTAGAAGACTCCACCACCCTCCATGGCAGCATATTCCATTGCCGAACAGCTCTAACTGTCATGAAGTTCTTCCTAATGTTCACATGGAATCTCATTTCCTGTAGTTTGAAACCATTGCCCTGAGTCCTAGTCTCTGAATCCATGGAAAACAAACCAGTCCCCACTTCAACATGACATCCTTTCAAATATTTAAACATGGCTATCATATTACCGCTCAGACATTTCTTCCAGATCTTCAACCATCCTGGTCACCATCCTCTGTGCCCACTCAAGGTTGTCAACATCCTTTTTAAATTGAGGTGCACATAACTGGATGCAGTACTCCAGGTGGGGTGCTCCTGAGATACGTGCAGAGCAGCCTCAATTGTTTAAGCTGGATGGTGTCCATTTTTCTGACATGGGCCTTGATATTATTCTGAGAGATGGTCAAGGGGGCCTTTTGGCTGAAACTTCTGGCTTGGCTGGTAGGCAGAGGCTATAAGAGTAACCCCTACACTGTGGTTTCACAGGGACACCCAAGGAGGGTGGCAGTCTTCTCACCTCTTAGATAGGTGGAGCTAGATACTTTTTTAAGAGGAAGGGAGTTTAAGGTGTTCTCCTGGGCAAGAGTGCGCCTAGTAACAGGAGGCTTGAGTGGGCTGAGACTGAGGGGGTCTCCTGAGAGCTGGGCAGTAGAGGTGGGCACGAACAGGAAAAATGACGTTTCGAGTTGTCGTGTGTCGGAGCCGGCCCATTTCGGTTCGTTTCCGTTTGTTGCGAAATTTTTCAAAAATTTCTCGCTTTGTTTTTTGTTTGTCGTTAGTACTGGTTTAGGGGGAGGGTTAGCGGGCTCCTGGAGGCACCTCTCTGGGGTGGGTGCCTCCTCTGGCCCACTACAAAGGGAAAGGAAGGGCACGTGTCGTGACCGTGTAGCCATTGTGTACCAAGTGGCACTGGCAGAGGCACCCCTCTTTTGGGTGCCTCTACTCTGACTCACTAAGAAGGACAGCATACTGGCGTACAGGTTTGGAATTTAATTGGAAAAACTTTGGACTGGTGAGCGAGGTGAGAGAAGAATGCCTCTCCTGGGCGCCCTCTGGCTCACTAAGAAGGGAAGTGTACTTGCGTGTAGTGCAATGCAAGTACAGATCTGGCTTAGGGTTGGGGTTAGGGCAAGGGCTAGGCTTAGGGTTACGGGTAAGGTTAGGGTGAGTTATTGGGCTGCATCTCTGGGTGCCTCTGACCCACTAAGAAGGACAGTGTAATGGTGTATGGGTTAGGGTTAGGGTTAGGGTTAGGGTTAGGGCTAGGGTTAGTGGGCTTTTTATGCCCGACTGGCACATCCCAGAAGTCTCAGTCAAAACCTGGCCAAGTGACCATGTGATTGGTGGAATGGCTCCAAAAATTTGCATGGTCCCATCCCATGGCCAGCCCATCATTGCGCAGGTGTAAAAAACTAAAAATAAAATAAAATAAAATAAAATCAATGGAGATGTTTTATTGCAAGAAAAACCACTGCTGCCACTGTAAAGATTCAGGCAGTTAAAATACCTAATTTGTGCATGTTTCTGTGTGGTGCTTTGGTGGGTTTTTGGACCACGATTTAAAAAAAAATATTGCGGTCGCCATTTTGGACACACACACCCCCGCACCGCATGGCATGGCAAGACGATGAGGATGCCCCCCACCAGAGCAGCCCAGGACAGGAGAGGGGGGAGGCCGGCCCCCCTCCCCCAAGAAACCACCCCTCTGGTAGGTGCCCTCACTCAGGCAGGCATATTTTCGCCTGCTGTTTTGGCCGGGAATTGGGTTTTTTTTTCAAAAAAAATAAACTTTTTTTCTGTGCCGCTTGGCATCACGCGATCACCGTGATGCCATGAACGACAACGACAAATCAGACCCCATTTTTCTTTTATTGGTTCGAGTTCGAGTTCTGACGGCTTAATTGTCGTTACCGTTTCCGTTGCGTAACGGAAACGATGAACGGAAACGGAAACGAGAATTTCGCCAAGTCGTGCCCATGTCTACTGGGCAGCGGAAGATGTGCTATACTGAGGACAGCATACTTTGGAGTCAGGAACATGCCTTTGAGAGGCCTGGTCTGGAGGTCAATGGAACTTCGGACTCATATTAGTTGTCCCACTATAGCAGGCCCTCTTGTAAAAGGGGAAGTTAACATTCAATAGTTCAATAAACTTTTGGCTTGGGTTACCTCAGCACATGTAAACTACTGGCATGCACTTCTTAAAGGAAATCATTAGTGTGACCTTCACTCTCTTGTCTCACCAGAGGATAAATGAGAAATAGGCACCAGAGTAATAAGTGCAGGTACTCTGATCCAAGGACTCACTGGTTTGACCCTGTCAGAAGGGACACTGGAATGACTTCATTGGGTCTAAAAGAAGTTGTTAGAGATAGAAAGGCGTAGAGAGCATTGATCCTCAAAGTGACTGCGACTCAGGCACAATTGAATGGAAAGTAGAAATTCTGATTCAGCTGGTCATATAACCATTTTTGCTTTGTTGCTTAATGAGACATCTCAGGCTATTATCAGCGATATCTTCTTCCCTCAGTCTGCTTCAAGATGCTCAGCTATAGGCCCTCTTGCATCTTGAACCAAACATTGTTGGAAGGCACTAAGGTCACCAGGGAATGAGTGAGCCCATTAAAAATAAAGTTTACAAGCACCTCCTTCATCAAATGCATCATAAACAAGTTAGCAAGACTACATTTGAGAACTAGATTGGCAGTAAGTTCAAGCTCACTGCGCACCTGAAAATTAATAGCATTGCCCATCTTCTGATTCAGTCATCTGTATCTGTGGTGTACACGATGCGTGGACACACGCTGGGATTTGCTCAGGTTTTATTACAAAGATAATATCTTACGCTGATAGGCACTGGTCTTTAGGGGGAAAGGAAGCTCACATCAGGTTCAAGAAAACATTGTTAATGATTAGGTTCCCTGCCTATTGTAGATCAGATTAATCTTGAACTGTACAATGTTGCATTTTCTCCATCTCGGAAAATCATCTGTTCCGTTGGAATATGATCATGTTCCACAGTGGGCATAGGAGCTTAGACCTACAGTGCTGCAAGCAGAGAGAAAAGAGTGAACATACCAATGCTGTTTTGAGCCATCTCAGGTGCTGCTTACCCTGCTAATCCAAGTTTTCAATCAGGGGTTTATGAATTTCAAATTGTTGCTGCAGAACTTGGCGAGGTAAAACAGCTACTGGGCTTAACAATATTTGTATGAGCAAAACCTTGTCTTAAAGATCACTAAGCCTGGAGAGTTGTGATCTGTGCTTCAGCTGTGCTGAGCGGCAGAAGGTACATCTTTTGAGAAATACCAGACACAAGCAAGCAGGAATTTACAGTGCTTTATTCATTTCACAGCAATCGTAACAACAATTTCAGTTTCTGCCATGAAGTACTTTTGCAATGACTTTGGGGCCAAAGAGCCTTAGTTCCACTGTGGCATTTAAAATGTGAACTGGAATATATATGCATTTTGTACCATGTCTCCAAACTACAACAGCATGTGAATTGCAGTTGTTTTATTTGCTCCAAGGTAAATGAACCATTTATCAATTAAGAGTACCGGGGAAAATTATGAGGGAGGAGCAGCTCCCTAAGGGCAGCCCAGTTCACGGGATGAGTAAGTCTTCTTTTACAAAGAGTTTGGGCCCTTTTCTAGTAGTGAGAGCAGCCATGCCATTGCACAAGATGGGCACTATTTTTGTTTCTAGGCTCTGAGACAGATGGTAGGCACGGCTTACACCGAAGGCAAACTATGCCTCCTGAATAATGCCATGGTTCTGTTTATAATGTGTGCAATTAAGTCAATTCTGATCCATAGAAGCCCTTTTCAGGTAAAGAGTACAGTATTTTTAAGTGGCTTACTGTTCCCTTCTTCTGGGGGCATTCTGGAACTGTGCATCTTGTCGAAGGCGACACAGGCTGGGTCTTCTCCTGGGATGCACAGAGAAAAATTGGACTACCAACTTATGTTCTTATGTTCAGATTTTGTAGGGAAATAGCTGATTCTGAGCCCTGTAGGCCTGTGCAGAGTCATGGAGTGGGGAGTCTCAAAGGGCTTGGTCTCATGTCCCTTTAAAAGCAGTTTAAATTCCTAAAGAAATCGTGCCCAAAAGTGCCATCCCCATGGCCACCGGGCTTTTTGGAAAAAAAAGAAAAAAGAAAATCCGGTAATGCCCCTTTAAGCAAGGTTTTTTTGACTTACCGAGGAGGTTGGGAGTTTTTTGCCTTGCTTTGAAAATCCAGCTTTTAAGGAGACAGACCACGCTGATGATCCAGGTTTCTTTTTCTTTCTTTTTCCATAGCACCGACCGGCTGTTCCTGGGGCCGATCGGTGCTGTGTTTTTTTAAAATCTCCTTCCATATCAGAGTAACAGGAAACAAGCATTAATTCCTCCCAGCAAAGTGGTCGGTTTATTTCAAATGCTAGCACCATCTGCTGGCCAAGGGGGCTGAACTGCACTTTAAAATAAAATAAAAAACAGCTTTTGACGTGAGAACTCTTCTCCCACATTTAAATGACGTGATGGGACAAAGAGGGAAAGCCGGAGCTTCAGAAGATCAGGATCGAAACCCAGGTGTGACCATGGCCAAAATCTGTCTTGGAGAGAAACAAGATGTAAGAGAGCCTTGGCTGTCCGAATGAGATTCAGGTCACTACATTGCAATCACAAGGAACTTCAGTTATTTCATCCACAGGAGCTTCCAAGGCCCTCGTGCAGCATGTACTCATCAGGTCCTGTTCAGTCCCAGTCTAACAGAAGAGACAAAGAAGGTTGTGGGGGAGAAAGATTGATCCAGATCAGAAGAATGCCGAGTCAGAAGGACAACAGATGGCACAGCACCCATATGAAACTGAAAAATCAAAATAGCAAGCTGAAAGGGCAAAAGATGATCAGAGGTTGGAAATTTTAATTTTAAAAGCATTACATTTACCAAATTGAATAAAATGGGATCACCTGACCATTGCAGAGGGATTTATATACCTGTTTGTAAAGCCAATAATCATTACATCACTTTCAGTCATAATTCCTCAGCAGAGCACTATCAAGACTATCTCTGAAAATAGTCTTCTAAAGTGAAGATTTTTTCAGATCCTAGCCTTATTATCCTGAACAGCAATGCAGTTTACAGTGAGTAAGTTCCTGTCACATCCACTACTTCCCACAGAAAAATCACAAAACTGAAAACAATTAACTTTGAGTCTCTTTTGGATAATTTAGTTGGAGAATAAAACAAAACTCGTACACCAAGTGGAGGATTAAGTGGAATGACTTGCATGGTTCCTACATAAATCCAGTAGAGATGGGCACAACCAGAAAAAATGACGTTTCGAGTTGTCGTTTGTCGGAACCGGTCCGTTTCGGGTCGTTTCCGTATGTTGTGAAATTTTTCAAAAATTTGTCGTTTCCGTTTGTCGTTTGTCGTTTGGGTTGGGGTTGGGGTTGGGGTTGGGGTTGGGGTAAGTGGGCTCTGTGAGGCACCTCTCTGGGTGCCTCTGACCCACTAAGAAAAGAAGCGTTTAGCGATTAGCGCATAAGGATTTGATTGACAAATTAATGACATTAACTCAATGAACTACATTACTTCAGCTCTGGGTGTAAAGAAGTCCTGTACAGATCAATCTCTCCAGTTCTACTGTTTAACAGTAATAAATTAATTTTCAAGCTGAAAGTTTGTGCTCTGAAGAGAGATGGTGTCTGAGGGTACTGTTGATGCACTGCTTTGATTATTCTTGATAACCTCTGCTATATAAACATATCCTTTTTGTTAGTTTTGCCCCTGTTGGGTGTGATACATTTTTAATCAACATTTTAATGGCATACAGGCATTTTTCTTAAATCCATCATGAATCCCTAACAATTTTTTCCTAGTGCATTTTAATGCACTGTTTTATATGGATGCTTTGGGAGGAAGGCTACACTTATTATTTCAGTTGGTATTTTTCCATTCCAAAATGCCGTATTAAAGTAGCTGCACAGTCTGGGTTTTGAAAATTAATTTTTCAAACTTCCCGAGACAGATTGTTACCCCCGAAACTCTCTGAAATGATCTCCTTTCTCTGTGTGTATGTGGTTAAAAGCAGACTTTCTCACTTTGAAACATCAAAACAAGGCAGGATTAAAATCTGTTCCGTATAATTTTCAAAAATTGGCATTTAAAATCAACTTCACGCAAAATAATTGCATCAATGCCAGCTTATAATAGAAGCCTTCATGGAAGACAAAGCGCTTCACAGGCTGTGTTTGTTCAAAGGATTTGTCTTGCACACAATTTCTCTTTGGTCTATGTAACCTATATAACTTCACAGCTCCTGTCATCCTCCACTTTCCATTGACGAATTGGCTGTCTGTAACCCAGTATCGAAGGGCAGTTTCACAAGCATATTGCAAAGATTTTCATAGCAACCTTGCTGTGGATTCATACTTCACCCCAACTCCCTGAGCAACCACGTACTTAAAAGAAATTATCTCTTGGGCTGCAGCAACGTGGCAGGAGGAATATTTGAGTTTCTTCACACACTTGTTTCTTCACAGGCCTCAGGCTTTGAGATGTGTCTTCCCACTCCTTCTCCATGCTGCTTACCTGCTTGTCTACTCACAAATGGCCTTCCCTGACTACTGATAGCTATGACAGGAAAATGTTTTTGGCCACATATCTCAAACCACCTCAGACAAATTAGCAATCAGGCCCTGTTATTTACACATTGCTTTAATGGAATGCCAGCCACAGCACGTCTGAGAGGGTCTTGCTTCAGAACAAATACCAATCTGGATGCTGGTGTTTGTTTTTTTAATTGGTTGATCCATTTCCCCCCCCCCCGGTCCATTCTTAGATCGAGTAAGGGGGGGGAAGCAAATGAGACAGAAATATAAGCAGCATAGTATAGGGAGAAAAGAGATGGGATGTCAACATTTGGATATTATCGAAAACATCTGCTTGAAGTGATCTGGAAGGAGTGGGACAGGATGGAAGGTTGAAATCAGAGTCCATCACACATGTAAAGTTCTGTGTATTTCTAAGGTCTCCTTTCAGGATGTGTAAGATTTTGTTTGGTCACCTCCCCCCCCCCCCGATTCCAAAGTGAGCTGAGTTCATACATCAGGCCATACTCAGACACTCATAAAAGGATTAATCTAAGGGCCTTTTCACACGACCCCTAAGATCCGCTGGCCACTTAAATTCTGACCAGAGATCTTGGGGGTTCGTTGCTCTTCCTGTGTCCCCACCCCTCCGCATTTCCTTGATCCTGTCTGCATGAGGGGAGGGAGAAAAAAGGGGACGAAAGAATGCAGGCTCACCTCCGTTTGCTGGTCCAAGCCTCCCCAAGCCCCGTCGTCATCCTGATTCCTTCTCTTAAAGGGGCGGGAGGCAAAAAACAACAACAAACAGAAGCGAGGAGAGCCTGGCACTCACTCCTTTACATCCGGATCTGGGATTTTTCACCCTCCAAGAGCAGGCACCTGAAAAGTGCGCTGGGACGCGCTTAGGTGGGCGTGGTCGCACTTAATTTTCTGTAAACTCCGGAGCTGGTGGGGAAACAATTTTAAGCTCCGGAGCTGGGAGCCATTTGCGGTGGAGTTTAGGGGTCGTGTACAAATATCCTAAGATGGTCAACTAGAAGGGAGTTCTAGGCCCACCCAATAACTGGCTGTCAGTGATGCAACAAAGGGAAAGGACCATCTGAATCACTAAGCCTGTGCCCTGCACCCGGCTGGGAACCCTGAAAAATGGGAGGGTCCCATGTAGCATTTTCTCTAAAATCAACTTCACACATTCAAGCGCTTTTCTTAACTCCTGATAGAGCTTTTGAAGAGGAAGAATCTTTCATTTAAAAACAATTAAAAAGAAGAAATTAGCATTTATAATTCCATCGATTAAAGCAGAAGGCCTACACCGTTTAGCTCGTAAACATATAGCTTTGAATCACTCTATATTCATCTGCATTTGTGGTACTGCTTTAGGACCCTTCCCTCTTGACAGACTCTTCTTTAATAGGAGATAGGTACCACCTGGAACTCTTTATACTGGGAATAGTTGTATGATGCACAATATTTTTTCTTCTGGTCAGAGGTTTCACAGGCACAGCTTAACTCCATCCTGAATTGTTCTTCGTATAAAGAACTGTATCAGGGTTGATTTTGTGGATGAGTTTCTGTGCATCTGATTGACATGTTCTGCTGATTTACCTGGGAGTGCTCCAGGATGTCAACCCTATCTTGCTTTGGCCTCACAGATGAAGAATTGCTGAAGGCTGGTGTGGAGGGTGAAGAGTTACCCATTGCTTTCAGCGGAATTCGTATATGAGTGAGGAAAATGTGTGTGTTTGCACTGGTTGCGCTGTCGGCATTTTTCTTAAATATCAGCCATTCCTTCTGTGCTTGCGCATGTGTTTGTGTCTGTGTGTCCTTTGCTTGTCAAAAGGAAAAGAAAGGACAACAGAAACATTTTACCGGTATATAAAATATAGAGGCCATGAGGTGGAGGGAAGAGTCTCATTTGCTTCCTCCCCTTACTTGTGTGTCCCTCTCAACTGAAGGCAAGGGATCTCACAAGGGTTAAAAATCCATTGTTGGATGTGTCGTCATACGAAGCCATTCCGAATTGACCAGAACAAAGAATCACCAGATATTCTTTCCTTCACTACTCTAACTGTGACAAAATCTGGTTTCAAATCATTGTTTTGTTTTGTATCTTAATTAGCACTATATGTTTCTTGGTAAATGCGTTAATGTGAAAGAGGAAAATAACTTGATGTAATTACAATGTAAATGTTTGTCACAGAATATTGGACTGACATCTTCATTAGTCCAAATTCCTGTGCATGAATACGATCTCACTCTGCATATACATTTATTCTCCCTACACTGTACAAGAGTCTTTGTACTATTGTCACTCAGTACTCAACCTCTCTTTTTAACATTAAATGCAACTATTGTCTACATATGCACATGTATCCCTGCTTCATGGACATAAACAAATAATATGACACAGGAATTTTAAAATGACTTCTTTTAAAAGGCTCATTAGGAACGTTTCATTGACAAAATAATTATTTCATTACAGAGATCTGGAATGTTATGATATACAGGATGCAAAACTACTAGAAATTATTAGTGTAGTACAGCTGTCTTATGTAGCTTTAAAGCATCATCTAAACTGACTGTGCCTCATTGCCTACTAACCAGCTGGCCACCCTTTATTAAGGCATCTGTCAGTTATTCCTTGAAAAATAAAACAACATTGGAATTGAGATGATTTCACTCTCACATTCTCTCTCTGTCTCACACACACACAAACATTGATGTAAAGGGTTCAATTGACAAGATATTTAACTTCCATTCCAAGTAAACACCAGAGTGCACTCCTATTTTAGTTCAAAGTTCAAAGATTTTATTTGTGTGGCCTTATCCATTACAATCACATCCAAAGAGTTTAAAACAAAGACATTACACATCATTAAACAGTCCAGGACTAATACAAAAAGATAAAACTCAATTAACCTGAGCCAATGAATCCTTATCAATACAAAATTTCCTTCTTAAAATTGCTCTTAAAACAGCCTACTTTTTCTGAGATATATGGTACTCTGTTCCCGCAGTAAAAGGTTTATCAGATAAGTATCAGCTCTATTGGGATCCAGGCCCAGCTCACTGATTAAGGTTGCCCTTATGTCCTTATATAAGGGGTAGGTAATTAGGTACAGTGAGCTGCCTAGATGCCCTAAGCATATCCGATCTCACCTGATTTTGGATGCTAAGCAGGGTCGGCCCTGGTTAGCACTTGGATGGGAGACCACCAGGGAATACCAGGTGCTATAGGCACCTGGAGTAGGAACTGGCAAACCACTCCAGTATTCCTGCCAAGAAAACTCCAAGGACATGGAGTCACGAAGAGTCGGTCACAACAGTAACGAAACCACACACACACACAATTAGGTACAGTAGTGAGTAGAGATGGGCACGACTTAGCGGTATTTTCGTTTTTGTTTTCGTTTTTTCGTTTTCGTTACGTAACGAAACGAAAACGAAAAACGGTTCAAAAATGGACCGAAAACGGAAACGAAACGACTAATTTTGAGCCAATTTTCGTTTTTCGTTACTGGAAAAACACATAATGGAGCTAAATGGGGAGAAACGAAAAATTTTCGCTTTTGTTTTCATTTTTTCGTTTTCGTTACGTAACGAAACGAAAATGAAAAATTTTGAAATTAGCTCACGAAAACAGAAACGAAACGAAACGGACCCTAGCCGAAAACGAAAACGAAAACAAAATTTTTTTTCTGAGTCGTGCCCATCTCTAGTAGTGAGCTAGGTCTTCTATTTCATTTGTACCGCATGGGCTGATTCTCTCTTCCAGAGGAATCCATTGGTAACATCCCTCGGCTACAGCTGTAACCATAGATTGGCATCCTAGGGTAGTAAAAGCATTTCTCCATTTCAGATTTGTCACTTTACTTAGGTACTGTGGGTACAGGGTTTGGATGGGTAGTTTGGCATACCAAGGAGCACATTTAGATGAGCAGACGGAAATGCAGTCTGCGCTTAGACCTTGTCCTATTTTAGTTAGAAAATTTTTAAGAGCAAAGGGGAGGGACTGTCAAAAATCTGATTAATCAGGATCAGCCCCATTAAGCACAATGAAACTTCCCTCCTCCAAATATAGATACATTAGATGGGACTACTAAAGATTATGTAACCCTGTATAGACAACTGCAGATCTGCTGTGCTTAATTTCGACATTATAAAATTATTTCAGATCTCTGCTGGTGATGCATTATATAGGACGTGGGATGGAAAGTAGGGTTATGCTGTAGTATTTACTTGGACAAAACTCAGACTGCAAGATGATTAAATCAGAAGCCTGAGTGGTGGTGGTGGTGGTGGTGGGGAGTTGATCTTGGTCTACATGTCCCTGGAGTTATGGCTTCAGCAGTAACTTTGGTTTTAAATTGAACCATTTTCTGCTTTAGAGAAGTCTCCTGCTTTTTGAAAGCTTGGGACACAGACAGAATTGGAAAAAAAGAAAATGTCTTTACTATGCAACTTTAAAAAGCCACCATATAAATAAGCAAAGAAAATCTCAACATCTTAGATTTGTGAACTTCTCCCAAAGAGATGTGGCTAAATTTCTGCACCACTAGCCATAAGCACTGCTCCAAGAGCATTCAACTATGTTCAGATCTTTTGTGGGTCTTTTAATCCTTCCTTCTACAAACAGTGCATGTCTGACTCTGGAGTGGGGGGGGAAATGAAAATTTCCTATTCCACCACCACTAGGATTCCAGGAATCTCTCTAGCAATCCCCTTCATCCTACGAAGCCTTTAGGAGCTGCAGAATAGGGGTGGACACCATTTGAAGCTAGAAGAACACTGCTGGTTCCTTCATCAGAACTTCCTGCAACAATTTTCACTCTGTCATCCCAAGCTTTTAAAAGTTTCCCTTGGATGAAAGGGATCCCTAGGGATCTCTGGGGAATCCCACGATCCTAGTGAGAGAAATAAACAGCTTTAAATTCTCCTGAAGAGACTGCAGCATGGTTGTGGCTGGTGGCATCATATGGAATATAGCCTCTCCCTGATCTGTGTGTGTGTGTGTGTTATGTCGTTACAGTCGTGACCGACTCTTCATCACCCCATGTCTATGGAGTTTTCTTGGCAGGAATACTGGAGTGGTTTGCCAGTTCCTACTCCAGGCGCCTACAGCACCTGGTATTCCCTGGTGGTCTCCCATCCAAGTACTAACCCGGGCTGACCCTGCTTAGCTTCCGAAATCAGGCGAGATCGGATGTTCTTAGGGCATCTAGGCAGCTCTCCCTGATCTACTCTGCCATTAAAGTCTCCTGCTAGAAGAAGGGGGATCCCTAGAAATTGATGGTCAAGTTCATCCAGGGCTTGACTCAAGGCTTCCCAGTGGCAGGCCCTACGACCCTTGGAGGGAGCTGGGGGCATATATACATTGACTATCAGTATTTATCAGGACCTGAGTTGAAGTTTTATGCCCTGGATTTTACAGCTGCCAGCATACGTAAGAACATAGTCTGATTGTAGGCCATCAGCAACCAGTACAGTATAGCCAAGTCCCCAGAAGGGAGGCCCTTTGCAGTGAGCCTCTGTGCAGGGAGTGAATATGAAGTGTATCCTACCAGTTGCACAGACTGAACTGCCTACCTTTCTTGCAGTAAGATGGTGTCAAATCCTTGAAGGAAGTCTGTAGAAGCAGGTCCCTGCATCTTTCTATACCTCCCAGCCACATTTCATGAGGTTAGTCTAAACCATGGGTTCAGGGAGGCTGCCATTGGTGGAGTGGGCAGTGTGTCATTCAGGAGGTAAAATTAGAGCCCAATCCATCAGATTTGACAGGAGGTCCATTGCATAAGAGTAAGCCCCAAGTAGGTGGTCTATGGTAGGGGTAGCCAAAGGTCCTAATGATGACTGTTTCTGTGAGGCAACCTCCAGGAATCTCATGGTTGCATGTGTCCAAGCACATGCTAGGCTGGTTTGAAGTGGGTCTAGAAGTTTGCAGTAGTGCCAGTGATGCATTGATGGTCTGAGAGGGCTGTGATCTAGTGGTCTCCAAGAGCTGGATGACTTTCCTTTGCTTAGAGGAAGGGGAAGGAACAGACTCCAGGGCAGGTAGCCTTGGAGATTGGTGGGTAGGCCCAACAATCTCTGTTGCAGGTGGCTGTCCTGCTTGGTTGGGTCTTTCATTGGGAACAGTAACTGCTGCAGATTGGTAACAGGATAGCTCTTTTGAAGATTGTTTCGATGGGAGTGGGAGTTGTGAGAAAAATGACAGAGCAAATGTTGATTCATGCCATAGTCTGGTGGATTCTGTAACAGCAAAAGAGTTTTTAAGTGGAGTGATCACCAGGCCCTCTGAGCTATGAAGTTTATTTTCATAAATATGATTCAGCCATGGTTTATTATCACTGGGTAAATCACGTGAAGGAGGAGGAGAGGGCAGTAGAGAGGCAGAGAAAATAGGAGGCTAAGGGTGAACCTCATGTGAGTTGTATGGCTGGATTCTGGCCAGTTATTGGCAAGAGGTGGGATAAAGCTTGGGAATTTTTGGACAGAGGTAAAAAGAAGCAGTTCTTTCTCTTAGCCTTTTTAGTTTTCTCAAGTTTTGCCATTGAGGCCAAGTTGGGTCACTATGCAGTTATGGACTATTTCAGCACATCTTCAAGTCCTTTCACCTGAAAGGGAACTTTCCAAACTCTTGTTGCAGTCAGACATTAGATTCATTTGCACCATTTCCCTCACACGAACTGGCCTGCTCTCTTATACCTAACTTCTGTTGGAGTTTTAGTAACTTTTTAAATCCCGCCTTTAAGAGATTTTGCCGGGAGGACCCTTTTTGGGCTGTGATGACTATCAATCAACCCAACAGCAACCAATTGTTTTCTTCCCTGCCCCTGGTTTTGGAAAAGAGCCACATCTCTTTGCCTAAAGAGGCTTTTCGTGTTCATTTTTAGTCAGTAGTTGACATTCAGCTAGTATTACAGTTAATCATGTAGTGCAGTATGTATCATCAGCATGGAACTGACTATTCATTCCACAACTAACCTTATAGGCCACCATATCTTTTACAGTCCTGTTTTGCAAAATGGAAGTTCTACTTCCATTTTGTATTACAAATTGCCTTAAGGTAAATTAGGGAAGAGGCTATAAATTCATTCATCAGCCTGTGTGGTAGAATGACCTTAGCAATGACCTGTGCATTGAGCCATGGTCAGAAAGTGGTCAGCTTTGAGCAGCGCTGACTGTAGTTGCTCTCACCTTTTGAAACTCTCCAACGGTACCGTTAATCTTCCAGAATCCATGGGAGGCCTTCAGAAACTAATTAAATGTCTATGGAGAAAGTGGATGTTGTTTTGGGTGTGTATGTATAATCTTTCAATCCAAAGCATGTGTGTACATATATACTCATTAGACTGAAATATTTTATTGGTTTTCCATCCCCCAAAATGAGTATTATTAATGCTCACAGAAGTAGCCCCTTCTGAGAATCTGTTTTACAGCCTCTGACCTCTGAAAAAGAGACAGAAAACCTTTATTCTGCTAATGTGGGCTTAAAACCAAGGTAGAGGAATAGATGACCCATCCACCACATCCCACCTAAAACTCAGTAACAGCATCACACATTTTTGTTGATGGAAATAAGACACTGGAAATAAGGAAAATAGATAAGGAATTAAAGTAACCATTTGCCTTTCACTTCTTCTGATCATACTTCCAAATAGATTCCCACATGTCCTTACATCACATGATTCATGTTACATAAGGAAGGTAGGGGGAGCAGCTGGGGTTGTGAAATTCATACCATGGTACAAGAGGAGTGTGTATAAACTGATGGTACAGTTTTTCCCCCTGCTGCCGCTTCAACTAGAGACGGGCACACATTTTTTTTTTAAATGGATCAAAAGTTTGTTTAAAATTTGCTAATTTGTTTATTTGAATTTGCACCTGTACACCTCCCCAGTGAATATGAATTAATGAATTTTTGCCAATTTTAAATTCATCAATTGTTGGAATATAAAATACACCCCTCAGGCACCTAAGAAAGCAGAACTGCAGAAACTCTTACTTGAATCTCTTCTACAAGTCTCCCAAAGTTTGGTGAATATTAAGTTTCAGATGTTTGAGTTAGACACCCACAAAAAGGAAGCCACTTTGTGGTTGCGTAACTCAAATGTCTGAAACCCAATCTGCACCAAACCTGGAGGGATTGTAGAGGAGAGTAAAGAAAACCATCTCTATGAGTCTGGTGTCTCTAGGTGACACTTCCTGGGGGCCCTCTTTGGGAGTGCATAGCTCAGACACCAGAAACCCAAACATTTCTCTGAGATTTTCTTATCTGTAGGCACTCGGGAGGCATTTTATAGGGTTTTTTTAAAAGTCCAAATAAATAGGCAAGTATATCAGAAAAAAATTATAAACTTATAAATTCATCACCATTCACGATTTGCTGAGCTTGAAGGCCACAACACGACACTTTTGCATGGGTGAAGGCAGAGATTGAAATGCACATATCAATCCCCATTTGGCTTAGCCTAGCAGCTCATGAGAATCCCCAGACTATATATGTTGTCCATTATTTAATTTGAATGGTAGACGTCATATCGCTCAACTGAATAAACCCTTTACTTAGCATGCAGAGCATGTGTCCAAAATTACAAAAGAAAATGTGATCTCATCATAGGTACATTAAACGGAATACAATGCATCTTTAGAATCTTGCACTCAGAGGTTATTAACACGGAATGTATAACAATAAAGACAAGCTTATAAGACTTGTGGGTGGGTCCTTGCCCATAACCAACATTTCCACCTCTAGGATGAAACTCTTGTAGAATTTTAAACTAGATATTCCATCTGCTTAGAGCACTAACATGGCTAGAAGAAAATACTTTGAAAAGGCTGTGAGCATGTTAATAAAAAAGAGACAAGTACTATAGCTGGAGGAGATTTTAGATGATATTTCCTCTATGACTCTGTAGAGAATTTATCTACTGTAGTTGCCTAAATACCAACCTCCTGCATGCTTGTAAAAGAGTTCTAACACATATATAGCCCTGTCAAGAGGAATGGACAGAACTCCATTTGTTCATGGAAAAGATCTAAAGAAATTGAAGCATCAACGCTAAGCGCCTTACAATCTGTCTGCCTTATTTTTATGATATTTCTCAGAAACTCCCTGTCAGTCTCATCCCCTACATGGCTCTCTGTTACACATGGAAGTCTCTGACTATTTTTGTGTGCCCTGTTAGTGCACACATGTGCACCTGCCTTTTTGCAATGAACAGATTTTGCTGAGCCTCGTGGCACAGTGGTTAAATGTCTCTACTGCAGTTAAACCTGTACTCACGACCAGGAGTTCAATCCCAGGTAGCAGCCTCATGGTTGACCCTTCTATGCTTCTGAGGTCGGTAAAAGGAGTACCCCGTTTGCTGGGGGGGGGCAATGTGTAGCCTGCATTCTGTAATTAAACTGTAAACCGCACAGAGATTACTTGAAGTGGTCTGGGGCAGTATATAAGCGGAACACTTTGCTTTGTTTTGCTACATATTTTCCTCTGTGACCAAAATATATATTTGTGCCCATTTTAACTCTGTGTGTCTGTCTGTCTGTCTATCTGTGTGTGACACACACACACACACACACACACACACAGAGAGAGAGAGAGAGAGAGAGAGAGAGAGAGAGAGAGAGAGAGAGTTTGGACAGTGTTTTGAAAGCAAAACTAATTTTCAGACTCCCTAGTCCAGGTATGACTATTTTGTTTTATAATTATATTGTTTTCAAGTTGCAACGAAACAGGATGCTTCCACCCTCTGAAAAATTGTAATAATCTGTATTGACCTTTTGGCACAAAACAATGCATTTCTTTCTTGCTTTATATGACATGAGTTACTGTTTAATTCAATGGTTGTCTACTGAGAACAGTTAGGGACTGACATAATACTATATCAAGTACATAAAATGTAAAACTATGCTTCCCCTCCCCCAATCATACAATCACTACTAAGGAACTATAGATTTTAACTTTATTTTTATTTCATTTTTTGAAACTTTCCATGCCAGATCTCCTATTGGGATTTGAAAGTTCTTAATCTTCATTTGTTTGTGGCTGGGAAGTTAAAAATTTCCCTGTCAGTAGGATGAGCTGCCTAGATGCCCTGAGCATAGCTGATCTCGCCTCTTTTCAGAAGCTAAGCAGGGTCAGCCCTGGTTAGTACTTGGATGGGAGACCACCAGGGAATACCAGATGCTGTAGGTGCCTGGAGTAGGAACTGGCAAACCACTCGACTCCAGTATTCCTGCCAAGAAAACTCCATGGACATGGAGTTACGAAGAGTCGGTCACGACTGTAACGACACAACACATCAGTAGGATGCCAGCTCCCCCAAGGAACATTTAGGCAGTCTTTAAACTGTAGCGCTGCAAGAAAATAGTGCCATAACTACAGTAGCATCAATGCGTTGCTTTGCATTGAGACAGCATGCAGTTTACAGGATTTGTTCATTACCTTATTGGGTGCTACTTCCATAACATTTGCCAAGATTCATCTATACAGGGGAAAGACCCTTGCTGCTGGGCTGCAATCCTCGTCTCCCATATCATTGGCTTTGCTCTCTAGAACTGATGGGAGCTGTATTGCAACAATATATAAAAAGGCAAAGGTTGCCACTGCATATGCGTGCTAGTCGTGTCCAACCCTAGGGGCAGTGCTCATCTCCATATTCAAGCCAAAGAGCCAGTGTTGTGCAAGTCCATGGCCACATGGCCGGCATGGCTGGAAGGAAACACTGTTTTATCTTCCTGCTTTTTACAGCAGTACCAGTTTATCTACTTGTATTGACATGCTTTCAGACTGCTAGGTTGGCAGGAGCTGGGGTTAACAGCGGGAGCTCGCTCCACTGCGTGGCACCCGGGATTCGAACTGCTGAGCTGCCAACTTTGTAGCTGACAGTTTTCAGTGCTCTAACCTGCTGAGCCACCACAGTCCAGTACAACACTATATAGAGGGTCACATTTTACCTACCTCCATGATGGAATAAGGTAAGAATCTGGCTATGGGACTGAGATGGCACCTGTTGCATTGGTAGATGACTTACACAGAGAGATGGTTAGGGGATCTGTGTCCCTTTTGGTTTTACTAGACCTTTCAGCTTTTTTTGATACCATAGACCATGGCATCTTCCTGACCCGTCTCTCTGAAATGGGAATCAGGGGTACTGCATTAAAGTGGCTCAGGTCCTTCCTGCAGGAAAGAATGCAGAAAGTGGTGTTAGGTGATTCAGGTTCGACACCACGGCCGCTAACCTGTGGAGTTCTTCAGCATTCTGTTCTGTTTCCTATGTTGTTTAACATTTATATGAAACCACTGGGTGAGATTATTAGGTCTTTTGGGGTTAAGTGTCATCACTATGCCGATGATACCCAGCTCTATCTCTTGTCACTTTATCACTTCCGGATTCTAAGGGAGCTCCTATCCCAACTTTACGTAAGTAAGTGTTTAGCTACGCAGGCATGTCCAAACTTCGGCCCTCCTGATGTTTTGGACCACAACTCCCACAATTCTAAGCCTGTATTTCCAATGGCAAAGGACTTTGGGAGTTGTGCTCCAAAACGTCTGGAGGGCCAAAGTTTGGACATGTCTGAGCTACAGTAACGAACTGGATAGGATGAACAAAAATGAAACTAAACCCAGACAAGACAGAGGTGCTCCTGGTCAGTTGAAAGGGATAGGGATGCAACCTGAACTGGATGGGGTCAGCCTCGAATTGAAAAAACAGGTACGCAGCTTGGGGGTGCTCTTGGGCGCAAGTACGCAGCTTGGATGCCCAGGTCATGGCTGTGGCCAGGAGTGCATTTGCACAATTAAGGCTAGTATGCAAGTTACACCCTTTTTTGAGAAACCAGCTGTGAACATGATGATACATGCCCTAGTGACATCCCAGCTGGACTACTGTAATGCACTCTATGTGGGTTACTGATAAAAAGCCTCAGGAAACTTCAATGGGTCCCAAATGCAGCAGCCAGACTGCTGACTGGGGCAGGGTACAAAGATCACATTACACCCCTATTAAAGCAGCTCCACTGGCTGCCAATCAGCTGTCGAGCACAATTCAAGGTGCTGACGTTGACCTACAAAGCTCTATATGACCTGAGTCCTAGCTACCTCAAAGACTGAATCTCACAGTATGAACCGACTCAGGTGTTAAGGCCATCAGGAGAGGCCCTTCTCTCCATCCCACCACCCTCACAGGTACGTCTTGTGGGGACCCATGAAAGTGCCTTCTCAGCTGCTGCACCCAGACTCCGTAACTCCCTCCCACTAAACTAAAGGCCAGGACTGCCCCACCTCTTATGTCTTTCTCTTCAGGCAAGATTTCCTTGAATGATGGTCTACCTATTATGTGTCTTTATATGGATCTACAGGATCACATAAACTTCGCGTTTATAACTACTTATAACCTTATGGGGTTACATTGACACTATGTTTTTAATGTTAGTTTCCATTACTCATAACTTTAGATGGAACTTTACTACCCTTTAACTGCTTGTGTTCTCTTGTAACTTTAATGTAATGTTGTCTATTAATGCTGTAAGACAGTGGCTCTCAACCTTCCTCATGCTGTGACCCTTTAATGCAGTTCCTTATGTTGTGGTGACCCCTTGCCCTGATTGGAAGAGGCCACAAGCCAGCCTTTAGCAGGCCACTGCTGCAGGTGCCACAGAGAACTTCCCTCTGCAGGCACCCTCAGCCAATCGCAGCCTCCAGTGCTATTGACTGACATCCCCTCCAACCTATCAAGCTGTAACTCACTATTTCTCCCCTTCCTCCCCCCCTCCTCCAGACCCAAGCCATTTGTGCCTTTTTCTTCGCTGACTTATGGAGACCCCTGTGAAATGGTCGTTTGACCCCCCAAAGGGGTCCTGACCCCCACGGGAACCACTGCTGTAAGATGTCCCTCAATTCCTTGTTCTCAATACTTGAACATGTCTTAATTGTACTGGACTGTATATTATCCCTCAT
>JAHTLZ010000122.1:28097046-28127487 GCA_023846285.1 Phrynocephalus versicolor | reverse complement strand
GGATTCCCTTTTATAACAAATGGTCTTCCTCTGTGCATATTGAAAGCATCATAACACATGTGAGACGGTTTGTTGTTTTCCACATTAGCACCAGATGTCTTTGATAGGGGAACCCCATTTCTTCTGATTATTCTGTGGTCTTCCAACCCTGGCATGCAGTCTGTTCAATGCTTTCCATGCAGGCCAAGGTTGTTCTTGGCCAGGTGGTAGAGAGTCATGTGGTTCTACTCTAGTTACTCAATAGATCCTTCATCATCTTGCATAGTTCTAGGGTGTTCTGTGGGGGCTGATTTTTGGGAGGGGCAGAGGTTCTGAGGAAATTATACTTTGTTTTCAGTCTCAGCTTTGGTGGTTGATGGCCAAATAACAACACTGGTGTAACTAGGAAGGGGCAGAAGAGTGCATTTGCCCCAGGGTGCACAGCAATCTAGGGGCACCTGGAGGGGAAGCAGGAGGAAGAAGCCATGTGCCATCCTGCCAGCAGTCCTCCTTTTACCCCACTAAGGCTTGGCCATCCTGAGTTGGGGGGAAGGAGGAGAGGGAAGCAGGCATTTTTCTCCCAAGCAGCACCTCTGTTGATTGTCTCCCCCCCAACCCCCTCCCCCTTTGCCCAGGGAAAGAAGAAGAGGGTAATATGTGATGGAGGTGCTGCTTGGGGAAAATCCCATTGCTTGCTTCCCTCTCCTCCTTTCCCCAGGTTAACAATCTCCAAGCCTTAGCCAGGGGAAAGGAGGAGGGGGAAGCGTGCAACTGAGGTGTTAATTGGGGAAAACAATCCCATCGCCTGCTTCCCTCTCCTCCTTTCCCCAGGCTAACAATTGTCAAGCCTTAACTGGGGAAAAGGAGGAGGGTGCGATGGTGGTGATGCTTGAAAAAAAAAAGCATTGCCTGCTTGGTGCTATCAGCATGCTGTGTGGTTTGCACAGGACAGTTTTGTCTGGGAGACTCCTGAAGAGGGCATGAGAAAGAAGGACCCTTCTCCCCTTCCCCCACTGTTCCCCCAGTATCAGGCACCCCATGCTTGGCGGGTGAGATGCAGTTGGGGCAGGAGGGGGCACAAAAACTGACTTTGTCTCCAGGTGCTCCAAACCCTAGCTACACCTCTGAATAACAAATGTGTTTCTGAGGTCATCGCTTTGACCCACTCTTTCTGTGCAGCACTTTTCCAGTGGAATTTTGGTGGAAGAATGCCAGGTAAGTAATGAATCTTTTGTATTGGGGTTGGTTTTAAACACCCTGTGACTGATTGTGCTATATCAATTAAGGCCATGTCTACCTGTTTTGCGTGTTGCGATCTATACCAAACAAGGCTAGAATATTTTCCCGCAGAGTAACATAGGGCTAGTGCAGAGGTTCACAATGTTGTGGTTGGCCACCTTATACCTGCTATTTTCCTCAGAATGTTGTTCTTAGCAAAAACTTTATGTTTGGTATTAAAACAGTGGTTCTTGAAAGTCAGAGTTCGGTCCAGGGTAATGCCCAAGTATGTTGGGGTAGCGCAGTGCTCTATCATTTTTTAATAACAAGAGTTACACTCTGTAATTGACTCCACTGGCCCTTCAAAAAAATCACACACCCAAATATCTCTATTTGATACCGGTGGGAAATCGCTAGCTGTATTGATTGGAGCTTTCCTCCCCAAGAAAACAGCAGAGGGGGAGGGGACATTTTTGTTATGGAGCTGTGCCATATGAGGCCGGGTTTAGGGAGACACACAATGCATACCATAGTCCTGGTCCTGAGCACTTCCTCCCCACACCAGTTGTTTGGCAACAACAGTAAGAGCATACAAAGAGGTGTTGAGCCCTTGAGGTGAAAGTGCATGTGCTTAAAGCCACTGGGGATACAGTAATTTCGTTCTTCTTTCAACTGCCCAGACCTGTCTTTCATTAATGATACAGTATATCTCTCTATTGGGGATGGGCATGAAATGGAAAAAATATGTGTTTTGTTCTGTTTCATTTTGTTCCCTGTGATTCGTTTTGTTTTGTTCGAAATGATTTTTTTAAAAAAATTGTACAAAATGAAACAGTAATGAACCAATTTATTACTCTATAAAATGGGTTCTCTGGGTCCTAGAAACACAAAATTTGGTGGGTACCTTCCGTGGTCTCTTCCCTTTAGGCTGTCCAAATTTGGGGTTCAGGGGGCTGAGTTATTCAACTTCAAAAGGGGTAACCCCAGAAAAAACATTTCTAATTGCAATATTATATGCTAGAAAATAATGATCCCAGACGGCTAGCAGCATGGGAATTAAAATGGAGCTTCCTCAATCTCTCCCCTTGAAACACCCCTAATTTGGAGAAGTTAGGGGTACAGGAGGCCAGGGGAGCCATTTTACAGTGAAATGAATCAGTTTGTTTTAAATGGGAAAAAATGCTGTTTTGTTTCGTTACTACCTAAACGCTGCTTCCCCATTTTGTTTCATTTCATTTTGTTTCCCCCATTTTGTTTCAATTTGTTAGCTAATGAAATGGCATTAGCTGTTTCTCAGCCATTTCAGTCATCCCTAATTCAGTTGACTAGTAAATGTTAATTCCTTTTGTTAGCAGTCAGTTTTTCCAAAACCTTCACACACACACACAAACCATTTTGAGGGGTGGAGAAGGGTCAGCAACCTTACTGTGTTCAATGAATCTAGCTACAAGTGTAATTTAGTGGAGCTGTCAGAGCCCATTACTGGAAGAATCTACCATGTATTTCTTCATTTACTCGTTTTCCACCAGGGGTGCAAAGACTAATCTTGTCACAACATGAATATAGGTCCATTGGCAAAGCTCTTTTCTAAATCCATTTGACTATATAATAGAACGTTGCCGTTAAAAGGTTTCACTAAATGTTTTCCTCTTTTGTGTGACAGAAAGTTAACTGCATTCAGATTAGACATGACCATTGAGTGAATGCTTTGAATACATGAAATGCCGCTGCATAATTGAGCAATAAGGATTTCCATCCAGACTGTGAATGACACTACCTAAGGTTTCATCTCAAACAGCAATTCTGTTTCCATTCTATCAAATCAGATTCAAATTCTGCTTTTCAGACCCCAGTATGTACTCTTCTTATTTACTGTATGTGTTTATACACCATCCAACCAAAACTTGCCCAGAGAGCCTTACAATGATAAAATTGAAAACAAGATCCAGACATTAAAGTAAGAGAGAAGAAATAGCAATGTGAAAATGCAGCACAGCAGCTAAAAGATTAATAGATCAATGGTCTCAAACAGGACCAAAACTATTTCTGATACGAAATATGAAGATTGTTTAAAATGTGTGTGGCTTCACATCATATATTTTTATTGTTATGATTTTATTGTAATTTTGATGTTTTAATTGTCTATTTTGATTGTGAGCCGCCCAGAGACCTTTAGGTAGTGGGCGGCATACAAGCTATATAAATAAATAAAATAAATTAATAAATATAATTACTAGGGATCTTCCCAAGGGCTCTGTACACCACTGTTGCTATCCTCTCTTCCACAGAGTGTTTTAGAAAGTCATTGTGAGACAATTCCTGGGACTAGACTGTGCAAGGTGCCAGGCCAGCTTCTCAAATGGAAGCAGAGTTTTCCTTCAAAAATGAACATTTGTCGTTTTCCACCACAAGGTTACCTCAGCTTCCTGTGTTGCCTAATCTATTGGCTTTTGTTTTACAATTGGTACTTGGGAGAAAACCAACAAACTCCATTTTTAAGTTGATTGCGTAGCTATGGTAACTTTGGAGGAATTTGTCTTTGGAGGGGAAATATTTAACCACCTTATAATTGCAAAGTGGATGCCTCCTATATAGAGATGGGCAAGAAATGATTTTGTTTTTGTTTTTCATTTTTCATTTCATTTCATAACAAAATGAGGGGGGAAGCACCTGGTTTAAAAAAAAAATTAGCCCCCGAAGCAAGCGGTGATGGCTACAGCCAAAATGAAAAATGAAACAAAATGAGAAACATATTTTTTTAAAAAATGTTTCAAATGAAAAGAAAAAAGAAAAGAAAATGAACGAAAATGAAATTAAACACCATTTCAGCATTCTGTGCCCATCTCTACTCCTAAATTTTGACACTTCCATTTACACATTCCGATTCATGCATAACAAGAGGTAGCCTTTTATTGAATAAGCCTCTTGGTCTACCTAGCCTGAGAGCTTTTACATGGAGTGGCAGCAACTCTCCAGTTACAGTCAGAAGTAGAGCTTGGGAATGTGGCTGTGCCAGCTGGAGACATCTGGGTACTCATTAAAAAAAAGTAATTTTCCCAAACTCTGGTCATATTCCTGCCCCGCCTCCCAGCTTTCTGTTGAGATGTCAGGAATGAAACCTGGGAAGGTTCCAGGATATTTTAATTTTTCGAGTTTCACCTGTAAATAGCTATTAATTTGCTGCCCTTTCATGAAACTCAAAATTGGCCACCATATCATTGTGCCTAATGGTAGGATCAGCGCTAGTCACCAATCCTTGCTTAAATCAACCCCCCTACTTATTGTAAACACATGCGTGCAAGTTAAAAGAGCAGCAGTCAACAAGAATGAGCAAAAAATTAATATAGATGCTTTGTTTTGTTTTTGTTGTTTTTTTCCGAACTGCAATGCAGATTTAAAATCAAGTACAGCATATTGGCTGGACTGTGTGTTCAGCTTTCAATAGCTGTTTGCTGCATTGTGTTCTTTATTTACCATACTAATGAAGAGGTCCACTCCATTGCCCTACCACCACAATAGGTGTTATGCACCCCATTCCATTGGCATTTCCCTGGTTTATAAATAATCAAAGGTGGCAATCATTTTGCTTCTGATGTTGAAAAATGTACATAATGAGCAGCTTATCACTGTGAATTATCTATCTCAGGAACCAACAATAATTTTTTAAAGGAAAAGAAAAATCAAACTATTTCAAAGGAAATTAACATTTCCGTTTTAGGGGCTATTGATTCCCTGTAAGAACATAATACAGAATCAATTATCATTACTCTAAAGTGACGTTCACTGCATATTTCTTTGGAGCCTAGCACAAATTCCTTAAAATGACACCCCAGGATATTATCCTTCACCAAAGAAAATAATGAAACTGTTTTCTGGCCAGAAAAAGACATGCACAGACATATGGCCTACAGTAACTCAACAGTCCCATAGAGTAACCCAACAGTCCCATAACACACCTGCAGTCTTTAAGGTGGAAACTCTTCTCCTGAAATTAAAATTGTCAGTGAGATATCTCTACAGCATTTTTAAAGAAAATGCACAGGATGCGGTTGACACAATTTAAACTCTGCTCTTTCAAAGGAAGTTAGTTGTACTCAAGAAAAAACTCATTCTAAAATAATTCTCCTAGGCTTCAAGATGTTACGTGCCTCTTACTAATTTACTTTTGCGAGTCTACAGGAGAATGATAGGAGTTTCCTAAGGATAAAAACACGAGCCTATCAATACTTCATAGCCTTGGGCAAGTTTCTTGGTCTCATTGCCCCAGGAGAAAGCACTGGCAAATTGTTTGTGAATATTAGACCTAGAACCCCATGCAAAAAAGGTAACCATGGATGAGATACAAAGCAAAGATCAGGAGGTTGTTTTCTCTACTCTTATTTTAGAATTAGGAGGTATATAAAAAGACTGCACCAAGTCTCCAAATAGGTTCCAGGAATCCTTAGCATTTATTACAGAGATGATCCATAATGACAGAAACATCCCACAACCAATAGCAATTTTGCCTTTGCCATTTGAAACCCAACATCACAGTCTCCTGGATCCTGCAGTCTGCCTCAGGCATCAAGAGCAGGATTTCAGTGTAGAAATGTTGGCATTTATAAGAGCAGAATACTCTTTGGGCTGACTTTGTAACTGTGGAAGAAAATAAATAATCAGGGAACTAGTAAGGAGTCAGGGGGATGAACACACTTAACTGTTTCAAGATATCAATTCAGGGTTACGGAGATTATCTTTACAAAGTTACAAAAGCCACTCCTGCTGGGTTTTGTGCAGCCATTATGTGCGCGCACATGGTTCTCTCCAACAAAAGGAAATTGCAACAACTCCCCTTTGAAGAAGAGGGAGGGAGAAAGTGCCTAAGAGTAGCAATCTGAACAATAAGAAATAGCCAGAAGATACCAAACAAAGGGATGCTTGAATCTATTGGATTACTACTCTTCTCCCCAGTGAAGGTCAGGGTATTTGTTATAAATGTTGGCATTCCACTTTCAACAGACAGAAAATGAGAAAGGAGACTCTACATTTCTCACATGACAGAGGTGGAGAATCTTTCAAGGGCCTTAAACTGCCAGATGTCTTGGACATCAACTGTCATTGTGATGTTGCCCTCCATGTTTGACTCTTTCAGGACTGCAAGAGGGGAAATTGTCAGCTCTGGATAAGCAGTTGTAAACAGAAGTAGGACATCAGTGCTTGTTCCTTGCTGTTGACACTGAGCATTCATTTTTAATACAGTATATGCCGTGATGTACACACCCAATCCCAGTCATGGACTGGAAGTAGTAGCAACACTTAGCTTCATGAGAAACATGTATCGGCTCGCAACTAGCAATTCCTGATGGGACTGGGTGGCTACAAAACCAAGATAGAAAGAAAGAGAAGGAGAAAGTGCTGCTTTGTTTCTGAAGGGTTCACCTCCTTAGTATTAAAACTTTGAAACTACAATGGAAGATTAAAACACATCAGCCTGACTCCTATTGTATGTTTACGCTGGTATGAGAGTAACTAAATAAATCACAGATGAGAATTGTCTATAATTAACAAGTTGCTCACTTTCCTAACCATGGGGTTAGTTCCTTTCTACCACAGTTTCTGCAAATACACTTATACACGTGTGAGCCCACTGTAGCACACTGGCCATAGTAGAAATTAGGGCTGTGGATTGATGCAAGCAACATCTGACCTGACTTTTATCCACATTGTTGTAGTATCAGTTGGGACCAGGCCAGTCCAAGGCCAGTCCAAGCTGTTTTCAATGCAATCTGAACCACTTTCTTCATTGGTTGGTGTGGATATTTGTACCTTTCTGGCCAATGTTCCCTTTAAAAAACATGAATGGGGTAAGGTGCTGGTGCACAGTGCCATCAGTTTTGGAGATTTTTTGGCCTTAAATAGAGGGCTGAGTGCACTCCATTAAGATAACTGTGTACTTTTTCAGTACACAGGCAAGACGGTTGTCTCCCAAGCAGCATTTTGTACCAGACATGGAATAATAAATCAGAATATGCTAAATGGTGAAGCATCAAAAGTACTGTAGCTTATTCTGATCAGTGACTGAAAAAAGATTCCCCCCCCCGCCGCCATCTGCAACTGTAATTGTACCGTAATTGTAATTTGCAATTTATTATCTTATTGCTTATTTAATTGTGTTATTTATTGTGTTATTTTGTTTCTGTTTGTTATGTTGTAAACTGCCTGGAGTTCCTCTGGGAAGACGGGTGGTATATAAGTCCAATAAATAAATAAATAAATAAATAAAACAGTACGTCCCTGTTTCGTTTTGTTTTTTTAGCCAACAAAATGATGAAACAGCATGTTGTTTTTCATTTGGTGCCCATCCCTAAATATAACAGAGGTGCATCTTCCTTTCTACGAAACATTTAAAAAAACAGAGTCCAAACACATTACTAGTATATTTATTGCTTAATGTGTAATTAATTTGATTTACGGATTGCATTTAGCATGTATTTAGAAGCAGTGCTCTCTCTCAAATGGTGAAAGCAATCTATTTGTCATAGCACATGTTCTTCCACAGCTCTACATCTTGTTTTTAGCCAGGCTTTAGTTTCTGAATTGGTTATTTACAAGCTCCATTGAAAATCTGGTGGTCGTGGTACACGTCATTGAGGGAACACTGTTTCTGGAGAAAGAAGTGTGTTAATCCAGCGAATATAATTTTATACACATACACATACACACATTGTGCCCCTGTCAAGGGGTCACAATGAGAAATCAAACTCACAACCTCTGGCTTCAAGGCCAGAGACCTAAACTACTGAGACATCCAGCATTTAGCAGTGTGGTGAATTAGGCGATTGTAATGTAAAAAAAAATTCCTTTTAACATTGTGTTGCTAACTTGGTACCATGAATGTATATATATTACTATTTGTAGTATATATTTTTAAATTGCTGGAAGTTGGAAGACCAATGTGGTCAAAACAACAATAAAGTATAAGCAATCTGTGCTTGCTGGTAGTACTCATGACAATTATGGTCTAATAACAGCTTGGAGGCCAGTGTTGCCTCCTCGTGGGCTACAGAAGAATGGGTGAAGAATGGACAATCTCTTGTCTGCAAACAGATGATTCAAGGTTGTTAGAAATCCAATCCCGTATATATTAAACAGGCCTCTAGCTATTGTGTTGGGACAAAAGAGATTTTTCTCCTCATTTCTCCCTTCTGTATTGCGAGTGTTGCCCTCTGAGCCCTAATTAACTAGCAATGTAACAAATGTCAAAAACGATCGCACTACCTATTATAGAGGAAAGTAAACCTGATCATAATTCTTGTGTCATGTGGTGTTCATACTTAAGAAATCTGTATTGTGTTTTAGCCCTGCTTTGATTTATTACTATTTCCAGATGCCAGCAATATTTCCCTACACAATCAGTGAAGCTGAAAATACATGAATTTGAGCACATTTATTCATTCATATGAGTGGAATGCAGAAGGCATTTTTCAATATACTGGTACCTATTTTAAAAAAGGGAAGAACAAAGACCATTCAAAATGAGTAGCGAGGCATCAACATATTTAGAACTACTGGTAGATCTATAATTTATTAATTAATAACAAACATTATGTTTAAATTAGTTGGCTTTTTCAAAAAAAAGTAACCTCTGATCAAAACAAGTAACCTCTGATCAAAAAAGTTACTTTTTCTAAAAAAGTAACCTCTGATCAACACAATAATAAGGGAGAGAAGACGGATGAAATTGCCATTCTTCTCCAAAAGAGGTGGAGAGCGGGGAAGCGTCCCCTACTTCAGCCCTTTCACAAATAAACTGCATGCAGATCCTTCAATTCGGATTAGTAACCTAGTTATCAGTTGTTCTGTGCAAACTCGGGAGCGTCAACTCGGCATCCTACACATGTATTCCAGTGAATGCACGCTCCTGCTGAACTGCAGACGCGCCGGAGCGAAGGCGGGCATAACGCCAGGATGGTTCTACATGTACATTCTAATTAATGAATTAGCTCCAGGCTTGTATCCTCCTTCCAAAGAGATCTGCTGGGGCGGAGAAGCAGGGAGAGACAACAGCAGCAGGAGCCAACTAAAAAGGGGGGCAACCCGGGATTGCCTAAAACAGCACAGGGTCCAAGGGGAAACAGCACAGGAGGGCTGCCAGGAGCTTTTCCTACAGGGGGAACAGAAGGAATAAACAAGCAGGGATCTTTGAGAAGACTGCCTAAATTGAGGTGAACTTTTCAGCCTTGGGCGATCGTTTGCTTCTGCCTTTCTCTGTTCTTGGGAGCTGCATGCTTTGGCCATTCTCTGCCCTGGGCAAGCCTTTGCTCCTCCCTTTTGCTTTCTTTTAGCACAGGGTCCAAGGGGAAACAGCACAGGAGGGCTGCCAGGAGTGCGCGCCTAATGGCGCGCGAAATCTCCTATTTTGTTTTATTTTATTTTATTTTATTCTTTTATACCAAGAAGCAGAACTTGGAAAATAGGAAAAAGAAATGGGAGGGCATATTCTACACTTATGGGGACTTTGTAGAACCTGCTCTTAGGGGAATGGGCAACCTGGGGCAGGAATCCAAGGAACAAGAAGAAAACTGGAGGAGTAATAACTCCTTAAAAAACCTTGGTCCAGCTGGCCCGGCTGGTAGTACCTTGTAAGGGCCCCCATCTGGGGTTACAGGAGAGGAGGGTCAACGGTTTTGAAGGCGGAAGAGGGCTCTCATCGCCCCAACGGCAGAAAAAGCGAAAGAACCACCTCTAGGAGAAGGAAACTCTTTCAAACCTCCACTGCCTTGTGGCTATATCCATCATTAGAAAAGGCTTCAGGAGTCAACCTCGAGGGAAAAAATGGAGCTGGAGTCCTGGAGACAGTTCATGACTGTATACAATCATGTTCTGGCAACTCCTGCGACGCAGCTGGAACTAATCGTATTGGCTTTGCCGTTCCATTGGACCACTCCAGCTACGTGGAGAGGGGGTTTCACTGCCTGGGTAACAGCCTAATCTCCATATTGAATTACCCAGGCCTTGTGCCCTGGAGAGGACCACTTGCAGCAAATAGTGGGGGAACAACACAGGAAGCAGCAGCTACCTGGGTGTAGGCGGATCAGAATGGAAACCAGCAAACAAATCGTTGACTCCGCACCATGCAATAAACATAAAAAAATCTTGAGCCTAAAGTTGGGCACATGGAATGTTAGGACAATGAACCCTGGCTGTTCAGATTATCTCCAAGAAATGGACACTATACGAAAGACAGCTGTCATCGACAGGGAACTGTGCAGACTGCAGATGGACATTGTTGCTCTCCAAGAGACAAGGCTACCTGACTCTGGATCTGTCAAGGAGAGGAACTTTACATTCTTCTGGCAGGGAAAACTACCAAAGGAGACCAGGGAATGTGGGGTTGGCTTTGCTGTTAGAAATACTTTACTAGGTCTCATTATCCCACCTGCTGTAGGGAGTGAGAGAATCCTGTCCATGCAACTACACTCTATAGCAGGGTTGGTTACACTTATCAGTGCATACGCACCAACATTATCATCTCCAGCAGAACTTAAACACAAATTCTATGATGATCTAGCTGCCAATATCAAGAAAATCCCTGAGAAAAGACCAATAGCTATCCTCGGTGACTTTAATGCCAGGGTTGGAGCTGATTATAACTCCTGGCCCACCTGCCTAGGTCGGTTCGGCATTGGAAAGATGAATGAAAATGGCCAACGCCTGCTGGAGTTTTGCTGCTATTATGGTCTCTGTGTCAGCAATACATTCTTTAACACAAAGCCCCAGCACAAAGTCTCTTGGAGACATCCAAGATCGAAGAACTGGCATCAGCTCGACCTGATTCTCGTCAGGCGCTCCAGCATTTCTAGCGTTACAATCACATGTAGTTATCAAAGTGCCGACTGTGACACAGAGCACTCCCTGTTGTACAGCAAAGTAAAACTGAAAACAAAGATTGCACCACCTGAAGAAGGAAAGAAGATCAAAAATTGATACCAGTAACACCTATAACCAAGGAAAAGTGGAGGAATTCTCCCATGTACTCAAGGAAGCTCTTCCTGGCCCTGCTGAAGATAATGCATCTAAACATTGGGAATATTTTAAGAATTTTGTTTATAACACTGCTTTATCAGTATTCGGCAAGGAGACTCGAAAGACAGCAGATTGGTTTGAAGCCCACTCAGAAGAGATGATGCCAGCTATTGAGGAAAAGAGGAGAGCCTTGACTGCATATAAAGCTTGTCCCAGCGAGCACAACCTGCAGGCCCTGCGAGCTGTTCGCAACAAAGTCCAGCAGACTGCCAGGAAATGTGCTAACGATTACTGGCTGCAACTGTGTTCTCGGATTCAGATGGCAGCTGATACAGGTAACATCAAGGGGATGTATGACGGAATTAAACAGGCCTTAGGGCCAATACATAAGAAAACTGCGCCCTTAAAGACTGTTTCAGGTGAGATCACCCAGGATCGCGAGCAGCAGATGGCACGGTGGGTGCAGCACTACTCTGAACTATATTCCAGAGAAAACACAATAACCGATGAAGTCTTAAATAATATTGAGTGCTTGTCTGTCTTGGAGGAGCTTGACAATGAACCAACACTAAAAGAACTAAATGTAGCTCTGGATTCTCTTGCCTCTGGCAAGGCACCTGCAAAAGATAACATCCCTGCTGAAGTTCTGAAGTGCTGCAAAGAGATCATTGCCACTGAACTGTATGAAATCCTCTGTCTTTGCTGGAGGGAAGGGGGAGTACCACAGGATATGAAGGATGCTAATATTGTTACGCTTTATAAGAACAAAGGTGACAGGAGCGACTGTAACAACTATCGTGGTATCTCTCTTCTCAGTGTTGTCGGGAAGCTGTTTGCACATGTTATACTGAAGAGGCTCCAGATACTTGCAGAGAGAGTCTACCCAGAATCACAGTGTGGTTTTCGAACCAACAGGTCCACTACTGATATGGTACTTTCCCTCAGGCAGTTGCAGGAGAAATGCAGGGAACAAGGACAGCCACTTTTTGTAGCCTTCATATATCTTACAAAGGCATTTGATATGGTTAGTAGGGACGGACTCTTTAAAATACTCCTCCAGGTTGGATGCCCACCCAAGCTCCTTAACATCATTAGGTCTTTTCATGAGGATATGAAGGGCAATGTAGTTTTCGATAGCCTGGTGTCAGATCCCTTCAACATCCGAAGCGGCGTGAAGCAGGGCTGTGTCCTTGCGCCAACCTTGTTTGGGATCTTCTTTGCTACCATGCTGAAGTATGCTTTTGGAACTTCAACAGAGGGTATCTATCTCCGGACCAGATCAGATGGAAAACTCTTCAACCTCTCTAGATTGAGAGCAAAGTCTAAGGTAAAGGTGAAGTGTTTGCGGGATCTCCTCTTCGCTGATGATGCCGCCATTACTGCTCACTCTGCTGAAGATCTCCAACAACTCATGGACCATTTTAGTAAAGCTTGCAAAGATTTTGGGCTAGAAATCAGCCTGAAAAAAACACAAATAATGGGCCAGAATGTGGACTCTCCTCCTCGCATTACAATTTCTGCAAAAGAACTGGAAGTTGTCCATGACTTTGTGTATCTTGGCTCAACTATCTCAGATACACTCTTACTAGAGTCTGAGCTGAATAAATGTATAGGTAAAGCAGCAACTATGTTTTCCAGACTAACAAAGAGCGTATGGCTCAATAAGAAGCTGACAGAACATACAAAGATACAGGTCTATAAAGCTTGCGTACTGAGCACACTTTTGTATTGCAGCGAGTCTTGGACCATCCATGCTCGACAGGAAAGAAAGCTTAATACCTTCCATATGCGCTGTCTTAGGTGAATATTCAACATTACCTGGCATGACAAAGTTCCAAGTAGCATAGTCCTAAATCAAGCTGGAATCCCTAGCATGAACACTTTATTGAAACAGCGATGCCTACGCTGGTTTCGACATGTTGTGAGAATGGATGACGGTCGGATCCCAAAAGATCTTCTATATGGAGAAGTAATGAAGGGAAAGCGCCCCAGAGGGAGACCACAGCTGCGGTATAAGGATATCTGTAAGAGGGACCTGAAGGCCTTGGGAATGGACCTCAACAGTTGGGAAACCCTGACCTCCGATCGCACTGTCTGGAGGCAAGAGATACAGCATGGTCTACATAAATTTGAAGAGGCATTTGTCCAACAGGCAGAGGAAAAGAGGCAGGCACGGAAAGAACGAAACTCGAGGACGAGGCAAGAAAGAGAATACATCTGCCCCCAGTGCGGTAGAGACTGCCATTCCCAAATTGGTCTATTTAGTCACACTAGGTGTTGTTTTTAGGATTTCTACTCCAGGCATGATACCATAGTCTTTCGAGACTGAAGGATGCCAATGATGTAATTTAAACATAATGTTTGTTATTAATTAATAAATTATAGATCTACTGGTAGTTCTAAATGTGCCCTAATGTCTCTTGAGTAGAGATGGGCATGAAATGAAAAAAAAAAATTGTTCCGTTATTCATTATTCATTTCGTTACGTAACAAAATGAATAACGAAAATTAGGTTTGTTACATTTCATTTTCGTTAATGGCAATGCGCAATGAAATGAGCTGTTTTTAAATGTTAAAAAACATCCTGAATATCCATAAAAACCCAGTGATATTTATTTATTCTGCCTGATAATACGTACCAGGGGGGGTTAAAACGTGCATTTATGTATTTTCTCAGATTGCTCTATTTTTTTTTCCTTTAAGGGGAGTTAGGGGACATCGACCCAAAATGGCTCCCAGATGCCTAATATTGATTTCTTGCATATTAAAACACCCTGGACATCCATAAAAACGCAGTGATAATTATTTGAAATTATTACCTACCAGGGGGTTGTGGTCCTTAAAACATTTGTTTGTGTCTTTCTTCCATCGCAATGTATTTTTTCTTTTCCCTTTAAGGATGACACAAAATGGATTCCAGCCACAAGATGCATGCAAGCCATGTGGTGAGATCATGTAAATTCTTGGACAATTTCAACCAATAGCATGCCCAGGTTGCAGACTGTTTAGGTGTGGCAGCCACAGAAGGCATAAAAAGCTTTGGCAGCCCCCGTCCTCCTTGCAGTCTGCGGTGGGAGTTAGGGTGGGACTGCTGTCTCTGCGACTCGTTACTTTAGGCCAGACAGGCAGGTGTGTGTCTCTGTGTTCCTGCTGGCTGCAGCCTGGCTCTTAGGGGAAAGAAAGAAGAGATTTCTCTTGAAGCCTCCCTGTGTGCGTGTGTACCTCTCAGTGTGTACCCTCCCCTGCCCCACAGTGCAGTCACTATGTGGCTACCTTACGCCCTGTGCAACGCCCACTGCTGCCTTTGCAGCCTCCCTGCGTACCTAGTCTATACTGTGTCTCTGCCAGCATCATTTTTTTAGTGTTTTCCCTCTGGTCTGGGGCGTTGGGGGATGGCAAAAAGCAGGTAAAAATGAAAAACAAAAACAAAACAAAAAAAGAAATGAATTTTTTTCAAAAAATTCACAAAAAATGAAAACGAACCGAAACGGACCCACAACGAAAAATGAAAAACGGAAATGTCTTTTTTTTTCAATTCATGCCCATCTCTACTCTTGAGTAATGGCATTAAGGCAGTACATGGTATGCTCACTCCATTTCACTTTTAAGTAAACATCTGTAGAACTGCACTGTATAATATATAGTTTCCAGAATAATAGAGCGTTTCTTGAAATACTTGAGTTACAATATACCTCACTATATTTGTGGGCCCATCAACATACTTAGTAGACTCACTGATCTTTTCTCTTCTTTTTCTTTTTCCTTCCACTGATCTCCCTTACTTCAGTGGGCAAGTGTTGCCTCTTTAAGGATTTGAAACGACAATTGCCATAATCCCTAACATTGGCTTGCTGCCAGGGACTTCTGGGAAGCATGTGGATGGCCAAAGATTCCCCAATTCACCTTTCTTTTTCTGGAGCTGTTGCTGTCTTATTTAATCTATCAATAATACATTTTTTACAGAACTCCACAGAGTAAAAAGGGAAAGGATGAAATGGGCCAGAGGCACCACTGGTACCTCTTCTGAGTCGTGGGCGCATCCAGATAACAGCTTGCTAATTCCCCCCAATAATTATACACAATTATACACAAACATCTATTTAGGTGCACACTTTTTTATTATCATATTTCTATCCTTTCTTATAGCAACTGGTCTTGGAGTGGGTTGAATAAAAATCACCTTCACGCAGTCCTAGTCAGTTCAAACACTTTAAATTTATTTAAAACACATTAAAGTAATTTAACAAGTAGGGATAAAAACAATCCTGGAAAACTGATTGATTGATTGATTGATTGAAAGTTGAGCCATGATCTCACAAAGCTCCATGTGTTCTCATAAGATAAGCCTTTATTTATTTATTTATTTATTTATTTATTTATTTATTTATTTATTTATTTATTTATTTGTTTGTTTGTTTGTTTATTTATTTAAGTGTATTTCTACCCCAGCTTTCACCTTGGAAAAGGCAGCTTACAGTAGTGAGAGACAGTATACAGCTCAGTACATTTAAGAAATATTCAAGTTTAAGAACAGGGAATTGATGGGCATCTTACAGCATTGGTAAGTATGGCGGCTAAATTTTTTGGTAAATAAATAAAATAAATTAAATTGCAACATTAAAGCTAAAAGAGAATGCGAGTAGTTAAAGAAATGAATAAAAATTCCATTATGGGGGATGGAAACTAAACATTGAAAACATACTGTCAATGCAATCATACAGGGAGAGGTATAAACTCAAAGTTATAAGTGATTATAAACGCAAAGTCTGTGTAGTTATGTATGGTAGATTCATAGAAAAGTCACATAATAGGTAGTCCATCATTCAGGGAAAGCTTGCCTGAAGAGAAAGGTCTTTGTCTATTCTCACCAAACAAAATCAACCCTGGTTTGCTCACAAACTACCACCTAGAAACATTTAAAGAAGGGGGCAAGGAATGTATGCTTACAGCTGCCACCTGTATTTATAGTCAGAAGGGGGCAGAAGGAATTGTGTCTTCAGCATGCAGAAGATCTTGCAGGCTTGCTGCCTGAAGGATGGTCATGGTGAGGAGGAGAGCTATCAACAGAACAATGGAAGCACAGGCAAAAACAAAACAAAACAGGATGGGGTGGGAAAGGAATTTTACCAATCAAGTTAATGGCAAAGAATGATCACATTAAGTTTTAATGCTTCCCTCCCATTGATACCCTATGTTATTGCATGGAAATTTGTTATTATCCCAATAATTGTACGTCCCAAACCCTTTCTGGACAGATAGAATAAAGTTTTGTGGTATTTTTATCCATAGAAAACATTCTGTTTACACCTTCTGGGGTCCTTGATATGCCTCAAGTTGACAGGGTATAAACCATTTCTAGCACTTTGACGGTTACTTCTCGTACCTCTCATTGTGGTTCGTGGTCCTGCTTGGGACCGGCAGGAAAAAATGTTACTGCATGTCCATTGCGTGATTATGGGAGTTCGTCCTGACTACTCCCCCTGAACCGGGATTTAAGCGTGATGAGTCACACCTCTCCCTGTCCTCGGGAATCTCTTGTCTCGGTTCTTGTTTCAAGATGAGAGCCTGTGAAGTAAGGCTCGTCGCGCAATGTGTGCATTCTCCATCTAGTGGCAGGAGTGCGAAGTTGCATTCTCCAGTACAATCCCAATGGCATAAACAATGCATCACAGAGAGGGAAGAAAGCATAAAACCTCAAACTTTGCTGCTTAACGCATGAAAGGCAAAGTTACAGAGAATATAAATATTGAAAAACAGAAGGTCAGGCCAAAAGGGGGGGGGGATGAAGGCAGGGAAGTACAGATGTTGTCATGAAACAAGGACGTGAAGTAATAGTCGTCACGATACTCTCAATCAAGCCCTGTGAGAAATAGACTGCTAAATGAGGGAAGTTGTTGATCCGTTACAGCCACACTCCTCTTACAATCTGTGCACCCATGTCACTGCTCAAAAAGGGTTTGGGGGAGTGCAACTCCCATAGTCTCTACAGTAGCCTACAACAATGGTTGTGATGTCTACAGGATTATGGGAGCTATACGGCTCGGGTGTTGAGGTCATCAGGAGAGGCCCTTCTCTCTGTCCTGCCACCCTCACGGATGTGTCTTGTGGGAACACATGAAAGGGCCTTCTCGACTGCTACACCCAGACTCTGGAACTCCCTCCCACTAGAGGGCAGTAGAGATGGGCATGAAACAATTTTTTTTATTTGCTTTGTTATTCATTATTCATTTTGTTACAGGATGAAACAAATAACAAACGGACCCATCAAAGAAAAATGAAATGGAACTGAACGGAAATTCCCGTTTTGTTCCCTTCATTTTTCGTTTTCCCATAGGAATGTTTTGAAGCAATGCATTCCTATGGGGGAAAGTCAGCAGATTTCCCCCCCCCCCGCCGCCCTAATGCACCCAATCAGCATGGGGAAACAGATTGGGCATGGGGAAAGGGCAGACTTTTAAAGCTAGTTTTCCTTCCCCAACCCCACGTGCCAGCGATAGGCGCTGGAGTAGGGGGAAAACTTTAAAAATTAAAAAATTTAAAAATGCACTAACCCGGCCCACAGACCAGCTGGTCAGCATGCAAGGGGGAAAAAACCATGCCGACCCGGGACAGATTTTTAAAAATTAAAAAATTAAAAACAAAAAATGAAACAAATGAAAAATGAAACAACTTTTTTAAAAAATCATTTCATTCTAAATGCAATGAAGCAATAAAAACAAAATAAAAATGTTAATGTTGTCTTCTAATGCTGTAAGATACCCCCTCAATTCCTTCAATTCCCTGTTCTTAAACTGGAATCTTGATTGTCCCTCCATACTGTAAACTGCCTTGGGTTATTTTCTAAGGAGAAAGGCAGGCTAAAATACTCAAATAAATAAATAAATAAATAAATAAATACTCCAGACAAATAGCTGCTCACCCAGGTTTCAGTCCATGCAGAGCTCCAAAAGAATATTCGAAATACAAACTCCAAAATACAAACTGGACAGTTTAGATCTTGTGTCCTGTTTATCAGGCAACACAAGTGTCTGTGCATTTCAAGATCAAGTTTTGTTTGTTTGTGTAACTTAGGATACTTGAAAACTGCCTGTACCATTCACCCTTTTACTATGTGTGTTACTGTACTGGAGAGGGAAAAGAGTTAATGCCTATGCCCAAATATGGAATATGGAGGCGGAGCCATAGTGCTTAAATAGCTCCACCTGAGTGAGAAAGTTCAGTTAGGGAAGATCCATCCTGAGAGATAGGAAAGAGATAGACTAGAGATAGGGAAGCTGCACACTTTGTTAATGCACTGAAGAAGAGACAGAACAGTTAGGGAACTGTCAAGTTTGAGTGAGGGAATTATATCTGTATTTGAGGGAATTGCTTTGTGTAACTTTAAAGTAACTGTATACAAGTGAACCTGATTTCAAAATCTTTCTGTATTCAATAAACACACATTTTATTTTTCCCATGTTACATCTGGTCTGGAACTCAAGAGTTAAACAGGGATACCCTGAATGGTGCCAAAATGGCATTCATTTCCGTTCTTCGGCCCCTGGGCCCCCGCTTCGGTTCTTTACCGTTTTGGGGGCCCCTGGGGGCCACTTTGTTTTCCGTTTTTTGATTTGTGGGGGAAGCGGGCCGCCCGCTGGCTTCTTCCCTCAGCACTGGGATATCGTCTCCGCCCACCAGTCAGGCCAGCAGCGGCGGGGAGGAAACAGAAGTCCGAGTGGCAGAAGTTCAAGCCAACGTGCTCTCTGCCTTCTCGGTGCCTTAAAGGGACTTTCCCCATGCCAGATGACAGAGCCGCTGGGGCAGAGAGGCGAAGGGGAGACTTGGCTGCCCTACACGCTGTCAAGACTGGCATGGATAAGATCCATTTTGGACCCCGGTCAGTTCCTCTGCAAACAGAGGGGCTGAACGGGAGTCCCGCCTTCCCTGTGCCGGTCATGACAGGCGCACTGCATGACCTGCATGGGGAAGATCCCTTTGGGGCCCCAGGGCCACTGGAGCTGGTGGCAAGCCTGCCAGGAGAACGATCCCACAGCCACGGGAACACTCTCCTGCCCGGCTTGACGGCACCAGCGGTGCCTGGAAGAGCTGGGGGGGATTTAAAAAGCCCGCTCTTCCCCCACCCCATCAGGTGGAAGGAGAGAGCGGACTTTTTAAATCTTCTCCCCTCCTGAAGCTAGCACCGAGCGGCTACTGGGCACTGGCTCCGGGAGGGGGGAAGTGGGGAGAAGGTGGGACTCGCAGGGATCTCTCTCCCCTGCGAGCCACGGCAGCGCCGGGCACTGACATGATGACCCGGGCATAGATGACCCCTTTCAGATCCCCTTTCTCCCCTCTGCGTGCACGCAGAGGGGAGAAGGGAGGACTCGGTTTCCCCAGGAGGCTGAGGCGATCTCCTCCGCCCCAGGTGACAGTTGCCCGGCCGCCACCCGGGGCGGTGGAGATCGAGCCCGGTCTTGCCTCTGCGCGTGGAAGCGAGAGCAGGGCCGATCCTATCTCCTCTGCCCCAGGTGACAGCTGTGCTGGCCGTCACCCCCAGGCGGAGGAGATCGAGCCGTGATCCCACCTTCTCACACGGAGGCAAGACCACGGGCGAGCCTCAGGCCGATCTCCTCCGCCCGGGGTGACAGCTGTGGTGGCTGTCCTGCACCCGCGGAGGAGATCTCTGGAGAGGGAGCCCCGGTCCCACCTCCGCTTGCGAGACAAGAACGGGGCTCTCTCTGGCAGTCCTCCCCGCTGGCAATGACAGCTGGGCTGTCCCGGAAGTGAAGCCAAACTTCTGGGGTAGGCTTTTTTTCCTGTTCCTGGTCGCTGTCTTGCCATCATCCTGCCATCTCTGAAGGACTTCCGGGCCGGGCCAGCACGAGGTAGGTCATTGCGTGGCCATTTACATAAACGAACAGAACGAAGAAAATTTTCTTGGTTCTGTTCAGTTCGAGCCTCTCCTGTCCAAATTGTCCTTAGTCGTTCCATTACCTAACGGAACGACTAACGGAAACGAAAAAATGTTCATTCCGTGCCCATCTCTAGTGGCAGTGATACAGTGGACCCTTGTATAACAAACGGCTTGTATAACATAAAATTTTTACAACATAAAAAATTCCGGATAGGGGAAATTTGCTTAACATAATCGCCTATGGGGCAAATCCATATTACACAAAAATGGGATTACTCCATTTTCAATGCATTCCTATGGGAAATTTGTATAAAGGAAAATTTGCTTAACATAATTTCATTTGGAATGAATTAATTCCTTTATACAAGGTACCACTGTACTCGAGACTAAAGTGGTACAGGTCAATGGTCCATGAGACGACTGGGGACCTGTGCTAGAGTGAGGCAGTACTGAGCAAAGTGTGTTACTTCAGCTGCACCCCTGAAATTCCTGACCTCCACCCTGCCCTTGATCTCTCCAGGTACTGGAACAATGTTTGCCAACATTCTTCTCACAACAAAAGCACCAAATGACCCCACTGCATCACAGAAGTAAATAAAAGTATCAGAAGCAAGAAAACTTATGTAGTCAGCCAATTAAAATAGCTGTCCCGTCAGTTTCCAGCAGTTGTAGAGGCCATCTTCAATGCACAGGGAAGTGAGGGCATGCATTTTTAAATAAATGTATCAATAAATAAGTACCGTTCTATGAAATTCAACAGAGAGGTCTTTGAAGAGGTTATACTCCTCTGGTGAAACAAGAAAGAGAAGCAGGGAGAATGATATGAAATTGTTAAGAAAAGGAGGGAAGTTTCCTTTCTGCTACATTACGTTTGATGTGTCAGTTTGATGTTAGATTACAGTTTCCTTTACAGGAAGAAAGTCAAATTAAGCTCAATTTCCCATGGGAATTCACCAAAGGAACACTCTAATTAGAATGTAAGGTAAGCAAGACTGAGCTGAGAGACAAAGAGAAATATAAATATCCTTCAACCACGGATCTCTCTTTATGAGCACCATTCAATATACAGCATATTATGTTAGTGACTAGAGGTGGGCACGAACTGAACCACAAACCAGAAAAAAATCAGCAGGTTTCTGGTTTGGTTCATGACCCAATTCAAGGATCCTGTTTTGCCAAAAACAACACAAAGTGGACTTCATTCACTTCAGCACTTCATATTTCTTTGACAAAACAGGTGCTCACATGTCCTCTTCCCACTGCCTTCTTGCCTCCCTACCTGGACCTACTGTTGCCATCCTCAGACACTTAGGGCCTGTGACATGACAGTGGCAGTGGCACAATGACAATGGTGGCACAACAATGGTGGTATCAGTGTGGTGACGGAGGCTGCACAATGACAATGGAGGCATGACAGAAGCAGGTAAGGCCCCACCACCAACAGGCGAGTCATGGGGGTTATGGTCCATGCCTAAGCATGAGCCATCAAATGCCACCATTTTCCAGGTATGTGTCCATCTCCTTTAGTGACTTTGGTCTCCACCTGCAGATTCAGGAAGGCTTGATGAAGAACAGTCAGTTTTGTGCCAAGCCCTATGAATACATGAAGGCCTTCCACGGGGCTAGGAAAGAATCCTGCCTGAAATTCAGAGAATCGCTTCTGTTAACAGCAATAGATAGTTGGATCACTACAGCTTCAAGGCTGCTTTTGTCAGAGGGCAAAGCAGGCATTTTCCCAGGGGTCACTGTCTCTAGGGGCCCACCCATGAAGAAGGGGATTTTTATTTTTATTTTTTGTCCTCCATGATGATGTTGCACAGCCTACACTACCCACTGCTTGCTGGACATTTGGAGTCTTATGAGCACTGAGGTCATGAGAGTCTTATGAGCACTGAGTCTTATTAGCACTGAGGAGTCTTATGAGCACTGAGTCTTATGAGCACTGAGGTCACGTAACAGGACTACGAGGTGTGACTTCATGCCATTTGAGCACTAGTGGTGTGTGCAGCCTTTTCTCCTTCTACCAACATCAATGAGGAACCGTGGCCCAGCAGAGTGGACAGTGGCAAGCACAGCATTGAGAGGCTGTTTTGAATGGCAAAGAGAGGCCATTAGGGGGATAAAATGTACAGAGATGCTGTTTAAGAGCTAAAATGCTACAGGCAGGCTGTTTTGGTGGCACAGATGGAACAACATGGTGTACGAGATTAATGCATTTACTGCTCATTGGCATGATATGCCTTAAAACAATGTGTAAAAATTTCCTTCCACCAGAGAAGAATATCTCCTCTGCCAGCATTTATTAATTCTTGAAGCCAGACCTGTGGGCATTGTTCTTTTCTTCTTTTCTTTTCTTTTTTTCACTTTTTGGCCCCTTATGCTGAAATTTTGGACTTAATGGACACCACTCAATACTGTGAGTTAATTTATCTGATGGAATATTATAGACTATAATAGAAAGGTTTGAGTTAGAAACCAGTGATGTGATAAGCCATGACACTAAATTGAGTCCATTGTGTGGTGCACAATTTGTGGACAAGACTGAGCTCATTATTGTGAAGAGGATGTTTTGTGTTTAGTATCAAAATCCTCTTTCTTGTATCTTTTACACATTCTAATTCATGATTTGACAGACTGATATAAAATCTCTGCTGCTAGCTTCTAATATATTTTATTGTTTTACTTAGAACTCTATGGAAAGACAATATCCTTGCACCTAAAATCAGTCAGTCTGTCTCCTGAATTAGTCTGTGTGCCTCACATATTCTACAAATATTTTTCAAGCCTGTGTGAAGCAATATACAGTATCTATGAACTAAATCATAGCATCTGTCGTCGTCCTCCTCCTCCTCTGTGTCTGTCCCATTTAGTGCTTGTTATATAGTAAGAGTTGTTGTGTATTGATCTGTATTCCTATTATCTGTAATTGCTTATGTTGAAGTAACTGCCTTCCTGTTCCAAAGGGAACAGGCCTATTGGTTTATTCAAGTTGCTGCATTTGGATCCTCAATCCTATTGGTTCCCACCAAAAGGCAGCTTTGTGATTGGTTGTAATTGTTCCCTCCAAAATGTATCTTTTCCTAGCCAGTCCTCGTTCCTATAAATGTAGCTCCCTCTCCCCAGTCCCCAGTCTTGTTCTCTCCCTGAATAAAGAGTTGTTACACTAGAAGATGTCTCCAGCCTGCTATGTGAAAGAGCTGAAATCACTGGCAGAAATCAATAAACCCCACACTTCAACACTGGCGATGAAGGTGGGATCCGGAATGCTGAGAAGCAGAGGATCATCACGCTGACTCAGAGTCCGGATTGCAGTGGAGAACAAGACGCACCAGCCGGCTTAGAAGACGACCCTGCCCACCTGGAGAATGGAAAGTCCACAGGTACTGGAGCCCTTCCAGCCATCGGAGCCCCACACTTGGGAGGACTATGTTGTACACTTCAAGTTCTTCGTGGTGGTTCAAGGAATCACTGATGCCAGCAAAATAAGGGCCATGTTCCTGAGTTGCTGTGGGTGTGAGACCCTCATGTTGGCCAAGGCACTGCTCGCCCCAGCAAAGCTGAGTGAGACATCACTCCCAGACATTTTCGGCTGGCTGACAAGCCACTTGGCACCTACCAAAACCAAGATGGCCTGGCGGATGGAGTTTCACAAAAGGCAGCAGCAAGCCGGAGAATCTGTGGCTGCATTCCTGGCAGGACTCCGGGAGCTTGCTCAGCACTGTGGCTTCCCAAATCTTGAAGACACTCTCTTGGATCAATTTGTTGGGGGGCTCAGCAGCAAAAAAGCCCAAAGGTGCATTGTGGCATAGGAAGATGTCACCCTTGCCTCCGCCTTGAAAAAGGCCACCACCACAGAGAATTATGAGCAGGAAGAGCTCAATGCCAGTTGCAAGGCCACGAAGCTGCGTGTAGAGGCTGCCCATGCCATGGATGAACCAGAGGCTAGTCCAAGCCAGAGCCCAGTCCGTGGTGTTGAGTTGGTGCGTCAGGCTGATGCACGGCCCAAAGATCGCCGAGGCGCTTGCCCAGGCTGTGGCGGAAACCATGAGCGGAAAAGCTGCAGTTTTCGTGATGCTATGTGCAGGGCATGCGGAAAGACAGGACACATTGCCAGGGTCTGTAGGTCGGTGGCAGCTGGAACAATGGGATCACCTTGATCAACACGTTGCAGATAATCCACCATGACTCATCTCCTGGACGACTGCAATTATCTCACAGAGATCAATGGAGAGACCATGCAGTTCCCAGCGCAAGGCAAAACATCTGTCAGAGTGAAGATTGAAGGTCAACCGTGCGACATGGAGGTGGATTCCGGATCTAGATTCACCATTGTCTCAGACCAGACTGCAAGGGGGCTCTTCCCTGGGGGTAAGTTCCCCTCTCTGGAACCATTCCCAGCAACCTTGCAATCATACACGGCTGGCCGCATCCACATTCTAGGAATGCCTGCTGTGAGGGTACAATTCCGGGAGAAACAGGCTGTGCTTAAATTGGTGATTGCAAAGGGGAGTTCTCACTGCTTTGAGAAACAACAACTACAAATACAACTGGGGATTTCCGATTTTCCTTAAAGTGTGGAAGGGTCCAACACTACACAAAATCTATTCCTTGGAAGAAGGCGAACAACTCCTTAAGGCATGGAACATTCAAATTGAAGAATAGATCCCTCCAAAATTAGCTCCTACAGTGATGCAGTGACTCCTTATATGTCCCCATACGCAAGCAAATTTGAAGATTAAGTTGAAGAGCTCGGAACTACAGAAGATATACTTCCTCCTTCTTTCTCCCTCTCCCCCACCCTCTCTCTCTCCCCTTCCCTCCTGTTTTTTTTCCTTTCTTTCTTTCTTCCTCCACATTCTGCCATGATTTACCTTGTCTTTGTTTTTATTTCCCCGTTCCATAATTGTCCCCTCCCCTCCCCTTCCTTATCCCTCTTTCCCTCCCTCCCCCTATACCTCTCTCTTTCCTTCCCATGTTCCCTTTTTTAATTTATCTATTTATACATGTTGATTTGATTATTATCCCCCCCTTTTTTTTCATTATTATTGTTGGGTTGTTTTTTTCTGAAATTTAACTTGTTTGTTTTTTTTCCTTTTGGGATGGAGGGAGAGAGGGAGGTGGATAGGAGGTGGTTAAGATTCACATTGCTATGTTTTTCTTCATTATACACTTTCTTTTAATTTCTCACGTACATAATTATAAGCAAGAGTAGACAGTGCTAACGCTAATATAGAGCTTTGGATCCTTATTAGCCATCGGAAAGTGGATGGGTGTCTTCCCCCCTCCCTCCTATTAGGGCGCATACAAGATGTGTATGAAGGCCAAGAGGATGGGAGAACAGAAAATAAATGTAGGTGGTAGGGTTTGGAATAGTATCGTTATTTTTTTTTTATTATATGTAATGTCTGTTGGTATATATGCACAATGAGACCGTCCCAGATAGATAGTAGAATGAAAATATGGGTAGACTGTTGAAATTAGCTACATTGAATGCAAAAGGCCTAGGTTCTGTCACCAAGAGAAAGAGAATAGAGTCATTAATTAAGAAGAATAAACCGGACATCACCTTTCTTCAAGAAACACACCAAACGAAAGATGGTCAAAATGAACTGAAACTACCCAACATCAATATATATGAGAAAAGTTTTGGCTCATCTAAAGCAAGGGGGGTAGCAATCTTAATTTCAAAGCATTGTGATTGTATTGTTGAAAAAACTGTGAAAGATTTGGAAGGTAGATATATTATTCTTCAAGTTACAATTGGTTTAGAACAATATGCACTGATAAACTTTTATGCACCGAACACTAATCAAAACTTGTTCTACAAAGAGGTATGGGAGCAAATAGAAAAGGTACAGAAGGGACATGTAATTTTGGTGGGAGATTTCAATATGGTTATGGACAAAAAAAAATAAAACAACGATTAGAAAGGTAGACTGGAGGATTAGACACACAATCTTAACAAAATTCATCACAGATATAGGATTAAAGGATGTCTGGAGAGAATTGAAGGGCGATGAAAGAAAAGTTACTTTCTATTCCTCAGCCCATAAAGCTTACTCGAGAATAGATTTTGTATTTGTCTCACAAAGCTTATTATCTAAAGTTGCAAACACAAATATAGAACTGATAAAAATTTCAGACCATGCTCTAATGTCTGTTGAAATAGAAAATAAGAAGAATTATAAGGAAGCTAGAAGATGGAGAATAAACTCTAGAATTTTCCAATTTCCAGATACAGTACAAAAAATACAAAGGGAATGGTTAGAAACCTGGAATATTAATGAAGAAGGTGGTGGGCAAATAGGAGTCATTTGGGACACTTTGAAGGCTGCGGCTAGAGGTTATATAATAAAAGAAAATGCCATAATAAAAAGTCGAGATCAGCAAAATAAAAAAAAAATAGAGGCCACAATAGCAGACCTTGAATCACAATTTTTTCTAACTAAAGACAAAATAATTCTAATTCAGATTGAGGCCAGGAAAAGGGAATTAGAAGATATAGATTTACAACAAACCCAAAGAAATTTACTATACTTGAAAAGAAACTTTTTTGAATACAGTAACAAAAACTCGAAGATGCTAGCAAAATTAGCACAGAAAAGAAAAGAAAAAAGTATGATAGGAAGGATAGAGGATCTAAGAGGCAACATTTGTACTCAAATGAAAGAAAAATTAAAAGCTATTCAAGACTTCTATCAAAATTTATATACAGCTAATAGAACTAGCAAGGAAGTTATGGAACAATATATTGACAAAAATCTAAAATCAAGACTTGCAGAGGAAGATAGACTTGTAATGGAAAAATCTATTAAAGAGGAGGAGATAGAGGATGTTATAAGCAAGCTAAAGAATGCTAAAACTCCAGGAGATGATGGATTGGGACCAGAATTCTATAAAATATTTAAATCAATGATAATACCTAAGTTAAAAAAGCTTTTTAATGAGATATTGGAGGGACAGCAAGCACCTCCCTCCTGGAAAAAACACGTTAACTGTCTTAATTCTTAAGCCTAACAAGGACCCATTAGACGTTGGATCTTATAGACCAATATCACTTATAAATCAAGACGCTAAGATTTTTACAGCAATTTTAGCCAAAAGAATGTACACATTTATAGACAAATATATCAAAGAAGACCAAACAGGTTTTATTAAGGGCAGACAAATGTCAAATACTGTAAGAAGAGTTTTGAATGTACTTCATGAGATGGGAAAAACACAGGATAAAGCATGCATTTTGTCTTTGAATTTATTTAAAGCCTTTGACTGTGTCCAATGGCCAGTGTTAAAACTCCTATTAGTGAAATGGGGGTTCGGAGAAAAATTTCTAAGTGTAATAAACCAACTCTATTCTCATAGCACCTCATCAATCATAGTCAACGATGGGATGACAGAACAGATTACCCTAGGCTGAGGAACGAGACAGGGATGTCCTATATCGCCAGTTCTTTTTTGCATAGTGATGGAGTTACTAGCTAACACAATAAGGGATGATCAACTAATTAAAGGTATGGGTAAGGAGGGTAAGATAAAAATTAGTTTATTCGCGGATGACGCTTTGTTAACAATAAAAAATCTGACAGAAAATATAATAAGAATAAAAGCACATTTAAAGGAGTTCGGTGAAACAACTGGACTATGTGTCAACTGGCAGAAATCAGAAATTATGCTTTTTAATCAGGATAACCGAGATATGGAGGAGATCTCCAGTTACGGATTGAAAGTTTGTAAATGCATGAAATACTTAGGGATACTTTTAGATAAAGATATTAGTAAAACGAAAGAACGAAATTACATAAAACTAAAGGAAGAGATTAGAAATAAATTACAAAATTACTCCAAATTAAACTTATCATGGTTTGGCAGAATAGCAATGGTAAAAATGAAAATACTTCCTAAAATTAACTTTCTTTTTAGAATGTTACCTATTCAATACACAGAAGCTGAAATCAAAGCCTATCAAGATCTCATAAATAGATTCTGCAATGGTGGAAAAAAAGCAAGAATAAATAAAAGCTTATGGTGCAGATCTCAAAAAGAGGGAGGTATAGGCATACCTAATCTTAGAATTTATCATATAGCTAATCAGCTTAGTTCTCTGGGGGAAATACTATTTAAACCTGAAAAACTAATATGGTGGGAACTTGAGTCAGAGGAGTTAAGTGGAGACATAAATAAATACATTTTTACCCTCCCCCTAAAAAGGAAAAGATACCCAATTAAAAATCCGCTTCTGAGTTCCCTATTACTTACTTGGAAAAAGTATCGAAGCAAATTGATACAGGAAGGTTCTCCGCTTGGTGTGGTGATCGATCAGACAAATTTCCCCACGAACATGAAGAAATATGGAGAACTATTTAAATTAAGGAAAGTGGCAAGATTAAAGGATTGGATCAAAAATATGAGAACAAAACAGGAAATTAAACGTACATTGCAAGTCCAGGAATTGTCCTGGTTGAATTATGCCCAGCTAGATAGCTGGACGAAAGAATGGACAAGGAGGAACATACAACTCAGAGGATATACAAAATTTGAACAACTCTTATCAACATACGAATCAGAGAAAGGAAATATAGGGAAAGGAGCAGTAGGCAGGATATATAAAATAATTCTAGATACACTCGAGAATAGGGAACAGGACACAATAAGAGAGCTATGGAAACAAGACATAGTGAAATAAATAAATAATGATGATTGGAAAAGAATTTGGAACTTGAGGATCTTACGGTCATTATCAGTCAGAATAAAAGAAAACTACTTCAAACTAGTTTTAAGATGGTACATGACTCCAGTTAGATTGAATAGAATGAACCCAAGATATTCTAAGCTTTGCTGGAAATGTGAAAGAAAGATAGGTACTAACTTTCATCTGTGGTGGGAATGCGAAATAGTTCAAAAGTTTTGGCAAAAGATTTTTGAGGAGACGAGAGAAATATTACAAATTGATATTAAATGTGTACCGGAAACTGCGTTGCTATCATTACCATCTATTAATGAATATGATGTGAAAACTAAAGAATTAATAGCAAACCTTATGACAGCAGCAAGACTGATTATTGCTAGAAATTGGAAGCTGAAACTAGATTTTAAAATTGCTGACTGGTATAAGGAAGTGTGGGATATAGCGCCAAATGATAAATTGTCCTGTAATATAAAAGTTCTGCGAGGAGAAATGAAAAAAGATATCTTTTACGATGTGTGGGGGAAATTTATAGATCATGTACTATTAAAAGGGAAAGGGACACAACCGACTTATAATCTAACACAGTTCTGGAGTAAAGGACCTTAAGAAGCTTACTGAAAAAAAAAGAAGATGAAGAAGGAAGAGAAGATGCAAGAATACTGGATGGTTTCTTGGGGGTGGGGGCACTTTGTAGTGTTTATTATTGTCTTTTACTTTTTATATAACTGTTTATTGTTGTTATTCTATGTTATTTTATGTTTGTTATTAAAAATAAAAAATATATATTAAAAAAAAGCAAAAGGGAGTCGTCCCAGTCTCCTGGGTACTGACTGGTTTCCTGCCTTGGGACTGAGTATATCAGGGCTCAACTCAGTCCAAACTTCCCCAGAGTTGGGTAAGGCATTAGGCCAGGAATTTGCTGAACTCTTCAGTGGAAAACTGGGCTGTTATAAAGGGCCTCCAATTGACTTTGAGCTGGACCCCAGGGTGGCTCCGTTCCGACTCAAGCCAAGGCGAGTGCCATTTGCGCGGACACCCAAAATTGAGGCAGAACTGGACAAATTGGTCAAACAGGGAGTTCTTTCACCTGTGGACTCTTCTAAGTGGGAGACTCGTATCGTCACACCCCTTAAGTCGAATGGGGAAGTGAGAATTTGTGCAGACTACAAATGCACTATCAACAAGGCACACAGGGGAAATTCATACCCCATTCCAGTCATCTCACAGCTGTTGGCAAAACTAGCTGGGGGGAAATTTTCGCCAAACTTGACCTGGCAAAAGCTTACCAGCAGCTGCCAGTGACTCCGCAATCTGCAGAAGCACAGTCTATCGTAACACACAAAGGGGCTTTCAGAGTAAACAGATTACAGTTTGGAGTTTGTGTGGCCCCAGGGATTTTTCAAGGACTAATGGAGTGCATGTTAAGTGGTCTGCCAGGGGTCTTGACATTTTTTGATGATGTTCTGATTGCTGGAAAGACCCCCCAGGAACTAGTGGGGCGTATCCATGCTGTGTTACTCAAATTTAAACAGGTGGAGCTGCAGCTTAAAAAAGGAAAAATGCAGTTTTGGGGTGCCAGCTGTGGATTTCTTGGGGTTTAAAATTGATGCAACAGGCGTCCACCCCACTGACTCTAAAATTAAAGCCATTACTGAGGCAC
>JAHTLZ010000122.1:28063000-28083262 GCA_023846285.1 Phrynocephalus versicolor | reverse complement strand
GCAAAAAGTAGATAGAGAGAAGCTCTTTTCCCTCTCACACAATACCAGAACCAGGGGTCATCAACTCACATTGAGGGTTGGGAGAGTGAGAACAGACAAAATAAAATATTTCTTTACCCAGTTTGTTGTTAGTCTGCCGCAGGATGTGGTGATGGTATCTGGTCTAGATGCTTTAAAAATGGAATTGGACAGATATCTGATGGGAAAGTCCATTGCAACTTACAAGCCATTATAGGGAAATGTTTTCTCTCCAGGCTTAAAAGGACAAGGGAGTGCTATCAGAGGACAGGCCTCAGGTGCTCCCAGAGGCAACTGGTTGGGCCACTGTGAGATACAGGAAGCTAGACAAGATGGGCCCTTGGCCTGTTCCAGCATGGCTCCTCTTATGTTCTCATTAAGCTATCAAAAGTGGTTGAAATGTTTCTCCAGTTTCTCTTTCCTTTGCTTAGTTAATTATTACCCAAGCAACCATTATTACACAGATTTTGTTAGCAACATCAATCCACTAAACACTGTATGAAGACAAACCCTGCTTCCATCATGACGAAGCTTGTGATAGAATTCAGAGATGCAATCATCTCCATAAAATGGGGAAGATAGTAAAGAAAACAAGAGAAATGTGGTGATATAATGCAGTGAATCCCCTGTTGGGTGCTCCACCTGAGGAGTCCGCAGCAGTTGAGTCCTCTCGCAATAAATCAGTTTCAGGTATCAAAGAGGAGTTTTATTCAAAGTTTCAGCCCACTCTTGCAGAGTCCATTTCCCCATATCAACAGGGGGTTGAGGGGTAATCACTGGCCCCAGGGCACCTTCCCCAAACACAGGGTCCTTGATTACCCGCATTGAGTTCCCCCAAAGTCCACGTCCAGCTGGGTAGGATTTAACACATGTCCGGGAGGGTTTGGGCAATTCGCAGCAAGAGCTCTGGCTAAACAGCCTATTCCTTCCCCTTCCTCCTTGATTGTCCAGGATGACAGATGTACAGTCTGGAATGTCCACTGTCAGTCAGCAGCTGCCTGTCTGATTTGGGGTGGGGGGCAACACCACCTCTTCTTGCTCATCAGCCCCCGTCAGCGGCAGCCATTCTTTCTCTTCATCCACCCACGATTCACCTTCCTCCTCTTCTAATACAGCCCGAAACCTCAAAGCCCTATTCTCCCAGGCTTTTTATCCGCCTCCAGCCTACCTCATCCAGGTGCTCACCGTCAGGCTGGTTCCTTCCCATCAGCTTTTCCCTTTTCTCTTCAGCTTCAGCATTGTTCTTTCTCTTATCTCTCCTAGAGGGGGTATCACCCCCCCCCTTCATGAATAAGCCGGCTGGCACATTCGCCCCTTCATGCCTGCATAGGGGGACTCACTAGCCTAAAAGGCTCAGGAAGTCCACTCCATTCCATTGGATTCCGTGGAAGAGTGAAATCCAAAAGGGTTGACTTGGGCCAACCAAGTCAACAGGATTCTGTCCTGAGCTTTGTGTTATTCAGAATCTCTTGCAAATGACCTAGAGGAAATAGTAGAGATTATGCTAGCCAAATTTGCAAATGATACTAAGCCGAGAGGGTTAGCTAATACTTCTGAATGCAAAAACAGGATTCCAGATGGCCTTCATAGATTGGAGAACTGAACCAAAGCAAACAAAATGAGTTTCAACAGATGCACAAAGCTGATTGAATGAACTGTGTGCCATCAAGTGGATTATAATTTAAGACCACCCTTTCTAAGGTTTTCTAGGTTTTAGGATTGGCTTACCATTGCCCTTCCTTCCTTCTGGGGTCACTGTGGGACTCTGGAGGCTACACAGGCTGCCTCTTCTCAAGAAGCCCAGTGATTAATCAAACTCCCAACCTCTGTCTCTGTGATTCACATGTCACTGAGCTATTCACCTGTGGGTGACAGCTGCAGAAGAAGAGTCAGGTCTATGTCCTCCAGACAGTAAGCAAAAGTTTATCCTAACCTCAAAAGTGGGGAAAGTACCCAGTGGTACCTTGTATAAAGTAATTAATTTGTTCCATTATGTTAAGGAAATTTTCCTTTATACAAATTTCCCATAGGAATGCATTAAAAACAGAGTAATCCCTAATCGCAAACATTTTTATGTTGCATGGATTCACTGCATAGATGATTCTGTTAAGCAAATTTGCCCTATCTCCAGAATTTTTATGTTGTACAGATTTTATGTTATACAAACTGTTTGTTATACAAGGGTCCACTGTAAACAGGTCTGAAAGATGTTGCCATTTTTTCCCTGATGACTAGTACCTTTACCTCTAAATGTCTGCACTCTCTAAATTTTGGCACCCTGCAGTAACTCCCAAGTTATGTCACTGATGCTCAACGCAATCAATGAGACTTTCTGAGTATGACCAAGACCAGATGATTCCAATGGTGTTTAGGACAGAGAATGTTGATAATGCTGTCAAACAGCAGCTCTTACAGAATTCTTTTCACTGTCAATGTATCATCAACTAGACATTTGGCTTGGATTAAAATTCTACTGATTTTTCCCCTAAGAGAATGATGAAAAGTCAACAATGACAGGGATATACTCTCTCTCTCTCTCTCTCTCTCTCTCTCTGTGTGTGTGTGTGTGTATCCCTTAAATTCCAGGATATGAATTTATGTGAATTATTTTGCACATCATAAATGAGGAGGCAAGGAAGTATATTATCAGCGGTGAGACCATGTAATTAGTTTCTTTATGGATGTGCCGTTCGGGCTGGGTAATGTGGAGGGGGAACCCTGTCACCAACGCAGATGCTGCTATGAATATGACAGGTCATTTATGGCGGGAAAAGGTTGTATCAGATAATTTGTTGGAAACATTAGCATATAAATGGCTGTGAGGTGTTTGAAATATTATCCAGCAAATTCTAAATCTGAATTGCAGAGATGTTCAAACAGGGATTTAATGTTTTGTTCCTGTTATATGCTGATGGATGTTCAGGCTTAAACAATTTGCAGGCATGGTTCTCATTGGTGGACAGGACTAGGCACTCCTCTTCCTTGCTAAAATATTGAGGGCCATTTCATTGAGAGGGTAGACTACAATTATTACCAGAAGAGGTGAGCAAGTGTTCAACAATACGTAGTCTGCAAACAGCAAGAACAATCTCAGGGTGAGCAATACTGGAGGAACAAGAGTATTTGATTTTATGTGAAAAGGGGCTTTAAAACTGGGGACCTTCTTCCATTTCCAAACAAAACCAGAACTCAGTGGCTAAGTGCAATGGTGTTCTATGAGTGTGAGTTTGCCATGATATCAAAGCAGCACTAGGGCAAAACAGGAGCATGGGTCTACTTGAGCCCATTATATCATTTGAAGCAATGAAGGGTCTAGACTCACAGTGGAAGTGAACCTTCGGTACTCCAGATGTATGGGACCACAACTCCCACAGTCCTTTCTCATGGGCAATCTAGTCTTAGGATTCTGGGAGCTGTAGTCCAAAACATCTGGAGTGTCAAAGGTTCACCACCACAGGTCTAGAGCAGGCATGCCCAAACTTCGGCCCTCCAGATGTTTTGGAGCACAACTGCCACAGTCCTTTGCCATTGGCAATCTAAGCTTAGAATTCTGGGAGTTGTGGTCCAAAACATCTGGAAGGCCGAAATTTGGGCATGCCTGGTCTAGAGCATTACGGGAAATTGATAATAAAATGGCATTAAAAGCACACAATTTTGTTGAAATTCTTTTAAAATACTTTAAATTCTCTTAAATGTAACCTTTGTGAATAATTAGAAAGCCTCACTTTACAAAGCAACTTCAGTCTTATGTGTCTATGAAGATAAGTTTATCTGGAAGTTCACTTTGACCTCATGTCACCCTGGTCTAAAATAGGCTCATAAGATGAACAATGGCTTGAATAGGCTCATTAGGTGAATAGTATGAATAGATCATTAGATGAACAATGACCAAAGGTGCTGAAAAGTATGGGTTGTTAGCCATGGCCTTGGGGGTGGAGGTGTGAAGCATTTTTTATTTGTCTGGGGGTTGTCTCACTGCATTGGACTGCATATACTATATTGCTCCTTTTGTGTTTTGGTATCGGGTCCTTTGGGTGGACAAATCTCTGCCTTAGTGTGTTTGAGGGTTTGAAGTAAACAGGGACATGGTGTTTGCCAAAAATCCTTTAAAGATTTTCAGACTGCCATGTAGAGATGGGCACGAAATGTCAAAATGGTGTCCGTTGCTGTTATTTGGGCCCCTGGGGCCTGCTTCGGTTCTTTACCGTTATTCGGGCCCCTGGGGCCTGATTCGTTGTCGTTTTTCTCCATTTTCAGACCCAGCGGCATGCGGACCGGGAGAGCATTCCCGCGGCTGCAGGGAGCCCTCCCCGGCTGGGCGCCACTGGACCTGGCAGCAAGCCTCCTGGGAGAGCCGTCCCGCAGCTGCGGGGAGCACTCCCAGGGCCAGGCGCCATCTCTTTGACACCCCCTTCGCCCCTCTGAGCACAGAGGGGTGAAGGGGGGACTCGGCTTCCCCGCGCAGCTCATGACAGCACCGGGCGCTGTAATGACTCCCATGGGGAAGATCCCTTTGACCCCCCCTTCGCCCCTCTGCATGCACGTAGAGGGGGGAAGGGGGAACCCAGCTTCCCTGTGCAGGTCATGACAGCGCCGAGCACTGTCATGACCCCCGTGGGGAAAATCCTCCCCCGCCCGGGCGGAGGCAAGACCACAGCTGAAGCTCAGCTGATCTCCACCCGGGATGACAGCTGAGCCGGCAGTCACCCAGGGTGGAGGAGATCGAGCTGCGGTCTCACAGCCCCTGCCTTCTCAACTCTGCCCCACAGCCTGACAGCCCACCAGGCTGTCAGGCTGTGGGGCGGAGGGCGGTGAGATGGGGATCCGATCTGGCCTCCGTGCGCGGAGACCAGATCGCAGCCCCTTCCTTCCCGACTCCGCCTCAGAGCCTGCAGTCCACTGGGCTGTCAGGCTGTGGGGCAGAGGGCGGCGAGAGGGGGCTCTGATCTGGCCTCCGCGCATGGAGACCGGATGGCAGCCCCTTCTCAACTCCGCCCCTGACTGGACCAGGAAGCCGGAAGCCGGAAGGCTGGACCAGGAAGGCCAGCAGCAGCAGGTAGGTCATTCTCATTCATTATGCGGCCATTAACAAAAACGAGCAGAACCGAAGAAAATTTTCTTGGTTCTGTTCGGTTCGAGCCTGGCCCATCCAAATGGTCATTATTCGTACCATTACGTAACGGTACGAATAACAGACAACGGTAATGAAAAAAATGGTCATTTCATGCCCATCTCTACTGCCATGTAGGGGACGACCAGGTTCTTCTGTCGTCTCTGGGTCTCAGTCTGATCCCTTGTTCTTCTGGGTCAGCACACTGCTTTGTTGAAGGCTCACTTTGGATAGCTTCTCTGTGTGACAGTGGCCACCCCCGAGGGGCCCTTTTGATGTCTCTTTGCCCATGGAGTGTCTGAAGACCCCCACACCACCACACAAGAAAAAAATATTATCAATAGTTCCCCTCCTATGACTAGGAATTAACTGCAAGTATGGTAAAGTAGGACATCTATGACCTCTTTTTTGTTGGATAAATGCAACAAAATGCTGTATCTGATCTTTGGGGCAATGCCCATCCAGACGTATGAGATTGGGCATCATGACCTCTCTTGGATTTTAAGTGAGGACATGTAAGCCATTGCCTTAAGGTCATCTTCTCCCTCCCCTTCATGGAGGCGAGTTAGTTCTTTGTTCCCTTTGTGATGGAAGGCGAGTCCTAATGTTCCATCTCTATCATCTGTGATCGGTTTTATCTGTACACTAGAGATGGGCACGACTAGGGAAAATGACGTTTTCGAGTTGTCGTGTGTCGGAGGCAGCCCTTGTCGGCTTGTTTCCGTTTTTTGCGAAACTTCACAAAAAATAGTCGTTTCGTTTTTCGTTTTTTCATCTGTCGTTATACTGGTTTGGGGGGGTAGCGGGCTCCTGGAGGCACCTCTCTGGGGTGGGTGCCTCCTCTGGCCCGCTATGAAGGGAAAGCGGGCTCCTGGAGGCACCTCTTTTTGGGTGGGTGGGTGCCTCCTCTCCTCACCCGCTAGGAAGGGAAAGCAGGCTCCTGGAGACCCCTCATGGCATGGGGGTCTCCTCTCCTCACCTGCTGCAAAAGGGCATGCATAGCCATATGGATATGCATACCAAGTTGCAGACACAGCAGACTGGCAGAGGCACCCCTCTTTTTGGGGTGCCTTCCCTGCATCAGTCAGGCCTCGCGGGCATGGTTTGCATGCCACACATGCTGCCAAGCCGAGCCTGCAGGAGTCACCCAGAGCCACCTATGACAGACTGGCGGACTCTCTGCACCCGCTGTGTCTCACTAAGAAGGGAAGCGTACTTGCGTGTAGTGCAATGCAAGTACAGATCTGGCTTAGGCAACAGGGTTAGCGCAAGGGCTAGGGTTAGGCTAGTTACTGGTGAGGTTAGGGTGAGTATTGGGGTGCACCTCTGGGTGCCTCTCTGACCCACTAAGAGGACAGTGTACTGTGGCGTATGGGTAAGGGACTAAGGGTTAGGGTTAGGGTTAGGGCTAGGGCAGGGTTTAGTGGGCTTTTTGGCACATCCCAGAAGTCTCAGTGGCCAAGTGGCCATGCAATTGGTGGAATGGCTCCAAAAATTTGCATGGTCCACTCCCATGGCCACTTGGCCAGCCCATCATTGCGCAGGTGTAAAAAAATTAAAATCAAATCAAATCAAATCAAATCAAATCAATGGAGAGAGGACAGAGGAGACATTTTGTTGCAAGAAAAACCCACTGCTACTTTAATAATTCTGGCAGTTTTAAAATAGCAATTTTCGCATGTTTCTGTGTGGTGCTTGTGTGTTTTTGGACCACGAATTCAAAAAAAATATTGCGGTCGCCGCCCCATTTTGGATCCCCCCCACCCGCACCGCATGGCATGGCGAGTCCGGCTTATTGCTTGCGAGTCCCCACCAGAACAGCCCAGGACAGGAGAAGGGGGGAGGCCGGGGACACCCCCCCCGAAACCACCCCTCTGGTCTGGTAGGTGCACTCAGGCAGGCATATTTTCGCCTGCTTTTTGGGCCGGGAATCGGGGTTTTTTTTACTTTAAAAAACTTTTTTTTCTGTGCCGCTTGAATGGCGGCGAGCCGGCGACTTTGGCGGGACGACGAGGATGCCCGCCCCCAGCGCAGCCCAGGAGGGACAGGAGGAGAGGGGGGAGGCCGGGGACCCCCCCTCCAGAAACCACCCCTCTGGTAGGTGCCCTGAGCCCTCACTCAGGCAGGCATATTTTCGCCTGCTTTTTGGCCGGAAATCGGTTTTTTTAAAAAAAAAAAAACAAAACTTTTTTTCTGTGCCGCTTGGCATCGCGGGATCGCGATGGAACAACAACAATAAATCAGACCCAATTATTCTTTAGTCAGTTCGAGTTCGAGTTCTGGCGGAGTAATTCCCGTTACCGTTTCCATTCCGTAACGGAAACGAGGAACAGAAACGGAAACGGGAATTCTGCTAAGTCATGCCCATGTCTACTGTACACAGTAAATGGATACCAGCTCTAGTGGCTTCTTTACTCAACCCTAGATTTGTTTTGTTATATCATGTCCTATCTTGACTGGATTTTCTGGAGCAGCAAAAGTATAGATTTCTCTCTTTTTAAAATCTCATATTGGAAAGAATAACTCTAAGCCAGTGGTGTCCAAACTTCAGCCCTCCAGATGTTTTGGACTGCAACTCCCACAGTCCTTTGTCATTGGAAATACAGGCTTGGAATTCTGGGAGTCATGGAGTATGTCACCCCATACATCACCCTTTTCTTCCTCACCACTTTCCCCTTCCCCACACCAGCGATAGCCTCCCCTCTTTTTACACTTCACCTTCCTCCCAAGCCTCAAGGATCTCCTACTTTCCCGGCTGCTCCTGGTACTTCCAACTCCCAACACAGAAACAGCTGATAAGGAAACCCTAAGTGAGGAGTCAACCTGCCTTTAGAAGAATCCTGGTGAAGGATGCACTCTGCAGGCTTCCTTCTGACAAGCACTTTGTGGGATCGTAGAAGATGCTGACGGTGGCCCTTGCTCTGAGTAGACACTTGCTCTCTCACAGACTGTTTTGTCTCACTAAACATTTGTTACTACCTTTTAACTGAATGTACTACACACATTGGCCAAAATCCTGTTGCTTGGCTTAGCCAACAGCTCTAGAGTCAGCCACTTAAATCCACTGTTGTATGGCTGGGCATGTGACAGATGGCTGTCACAATGCCAAAACTGCTCTCCCAGTTGCCTGATGCACATGAGAACATCTCAATAAGACTTTGGACATTTATGTTGGAAATGTAGATATTTAATTCATTCGATTATTATACTTCATCCAGTAACTTAAAAAAATAACATTTTGAAGAAGCTATTGTCTTCCCCACCCTTTACTGGAACATTTCATCACTGGCACTTTCAAAGTTTTTAACTTTGATAGTTACACACAGTAGGATCCTTTCCCAGCCTGCTACTTTTGTGATGCTTAGAAAAAGAACTCATACTGCCTCCTTGATGACTGTGGATGGTGAAGTATGGAAACAGCCATTTTCAGGGTCGTCACTAGAAGATAAAGATGGGCTGAATTTACACGTCTGATTCCTGATGTGCCGATAAGAAGAATTTCCAGTCCAGGAGGGGAAGTGAGTTAAACAAAGCAAATACTGTGGTACTCGACTTAAGAGCAGCTCCAGTTAAGAGAAATTCAACTTAAGAGCAGAAAACTATTGGCATTTTAACTGCCGCCTTACAAATTTTAGCTATGGTTTGCTCAACTTACAAATATTCTTTTTCATTTTCTTGATTTTTTAAGCTTATTTTTTTCAATTTATCTACACTGACTTAAGTGTAGTTCGACTTAAGAGCATGCATTTGGAACGGATTAAATTCTTAAGTTGAGGTACCACTGTACACATTCCTCGTTTACAGCAAACTGACCCAAAAAATGCAGCCTAAAACTCCCTTTTGTGAGCCCAAGCAATGTACAACCATTTATGCACATTTGGGAGCCTGTCTTCTCACTTCCATTGCTTAAAATAATTATGAGAGAAGATCTGTTGCTGTTGCAGAAGAATTTTCATGGGGCATTTTTTAAAAAATTCTGAAATGATGTTCCTATGCAAATTAGGCAAGAAACACATAGCTGCCTAGTGCCTACTTTTATTTAAAAAAACAATTCTCGGATTGGGGGGGAGAAAAGAACAGATCTGTCGCTTTGCATTTAGTCACGCCTTTGTGTGTTTCATCTCAGAATGTAACTCTAATCAAAAGGACATGTTGCAACTTATCTGTCTCATTTCATCAGAAACTGGAGAAGCCCAAAGGCCAAGGCTTAGCAGAAAAAGGAAAAGAAAAGAAAGAACACCTGGGGTCAAGTTACTTCATTCATACTTGAACGCTTAAATTATTGGACCTCATAGAGGGAGCCGTGTAGGTGGACAGCTGGGACTAGTTGCCTTTCTTGCCATCACAACACAGAAGCAATAAGGAAGTAGGAGCCGATGAGATGAAATGTGTTTGTTCAGGGGTTCAGGATTCCGGGTAGGATTTATGTATTTGTTTATGTTTTTATGTATTTATTTATTTTTATACCACCCGTCTTCTGGGGGGTTTACAGCAGTCACTAGTCACTACATTGGTACATGCACTCGTAGTCTCCAGATTAGACTACTGTAGTGCACTGTATGTGGGGCGGCCTTGGAAGTTAATGCAGAGGATCCAGCTAGTGCAGAATTCAGCAGCTAGACTAATAACGGGATTGTGATACCATCATGTCACCCCTATGCTGACCGCACTGCACTAGCTGCCGATCCATTACTGCATTGACTTCAAGGCCCCAAGCCCTAAACAGTTTGGGACCTTGCTATCTGTCAGAACTGCTCCTACCGCAAAATATCGCTCAAAACACCGATCTTCTCAAGCAGGTTACTTGAGGGTGCCCTCTCCAAAGGAAGCCCAGAAATTAGTAACGAGGAACCGGGCTTTCTCAGTGGTGGCCCCTCGCTTGTGGATTCAGCTTCCTGCTGAGATTTGCCCAGAAAGGGAACACTGGCAATCATACAATAGTTGGACAAATTGTGTGATGCCAGGCCAGGTTTCTTTAAAGTGGGCTTCACCACTGTCTCCTTCAGGCAAGAGGGAAAAATCCCTTCCCTGAAAGATGCAGAGGAAATAACAGAAGCCCACTCTGGCATGCTCCCTCCAGCAAATTTAATAAGCCAGGAATAGAAAAGAATGTCCTTGAATTGCACAGGATCAGTGAAAGCAACCTCCTTGCACCTCGGGAAAGCCATGGTGTTCTTTGAGGATTCACACGTTTGTCAGGCTAGTTGAATGCCGGGCCCTGGCACCTTTGAAGGGAGCCACAGACTGGAAAATGTGAGAAGCTTCTGAAAGATATCGATATACGTTGTATGCTTGTTTGACAGGGAGCCCTAGAGCTCATCGAAGGTTGAGAATGGCTACTTCAGAGGATTAATGTGCACAAAACACTACTTTAGGAGCCGCCTAAAAATGCTGTCCTGTGTATGCATGTACGTTACACTGCCCCGAGGGAGATTTTCTTCTGAGTGTGCAACTTTAAAATGTAAGCAAGTTGGCAACACGATTTCCCCCTTTAAAATGTGAGCATCTTTAAAATGTTAGCAAGTTGGCAACATAATTTTCCCCCTCCCCGAAGTCCAGTCTGAAACACAGAGGTTTTGGGTTGGCATAGTTCTCCTCCTAACCGTCTTGTTAAGCCTCTGCTTTGAGGTGATTTATATCAGGAATTTACATCAAGAATTTATTGCACATATCTGAGAATGCTTCTTTGGTTGTATTTCTTTGCTTCACAGTATGGTGTGTTCTGGGTTGCTCCTAGGTCTGAGAGCAGCTGTCTTCCCTTCTGAGATGTGTTATCTCATTATTTTATCTCTTCCTGTAAAGTGCTTTAAGATGCTTATATGAATGGGGCAACATAAAACTAAATTGAATTCAATTGATCATTTTAGTAAAAGAAGTATTTGGGAGTGAGGAATGTTGCCTCCTCTGAGGATTTTTTTTTTAAAAAAGGTTATAACTTTTGGCAGTAAAAGCAAGGAAATTCAAAGTTACAGCTGTCACGCCAGCTCTCAGTCATCCTGTTTTATTAGGTGTGGCAGTGGTCTAAGATCACTGGAATGCGTAAAACGAAATGTGGGTGTGTGATAATGAAAGGACACACAGAGAGGAGTACAGGAAGATCTATTTTTCTGGTGTGAATGCATACATTGACACCACATTCAGGTTAAAATGTTGTTTTGCTGGAGGGGGGGAGTTTACATTCATATCTCCTCTCTTCTTCAAAGAGCTGAGGGTACATGGTTATTCTCATCTTATCCTAAAAATATCCCTATGCATCTAATAGTGAGTGGACCAAGACCAGCCAGGGAATGTCAGGAGTGGGGATTTGAATGCTAGTCCTTCCTAGCCTTAGTCCAAGTGCTACACCACACTGAATTGTTCCCAAATGATTTTCATTTTTTGCACTACCAAAAAAACCAGAGTGGTTTGAAATCAATCCTTTCTGTGTGAGAGAAAGAGACTACATGATGTCCTCCATAGGGCAGCCCTTTTTGATGGCTACTCGGTTTATATTGAACAGGCAGTGAGTGGTTGTTTGTTCTGGACTATTTTAAGAAGCATTCTTTTCCTCCATTTTCTCATGTATGTGATCAACACATGCCATGCATATCCCACAGTGATGAATTCAAAGGAAGCCTTTGCAAGACATTCCCTCTTCAAGAGCATGGCAGATATTGACTACTTCGAGAGTATTTCTAGTTTTTTAAAAAATAATGTATTTTCCAAATTAGCGCTATATCACATAGTTGTTTCAGCAATCAGACATTCTAGCTTGCTCTTATTTCTTTATTCCAGTTATCATTTTGTTTTAAGCACAGTTGTATTTTGGTGTGTCCCTGGGAAAGATAAATTCCTCTCAGAATGACTCCAGACCAAGCAGGTGACTGAGAGATGGGAGACGAGAGGAGAAAGGAGAATGAGGAACAGAAGAAGAGGTGCTAATGAGAGGCAAGGTCATAATTCTAGAATAAATAAAAGTGATTGGACAAGACTTTTTATCCTATTGGCATGAAGGGTAGCCATAAATAAAGACAGTGGAAACAATAAGGCCCACGTTTTTAAAAATGTGAATCAAATTAATTAACTTAAGGCCCTGGTCACACGACTATTTTGGTGCTGTGTTTGTTGTAAATGATTGTGCAGCAAAAGATCGTGCCTCTCCTCCAAGGCGCAGCATTTTGGCACCCCAGTCGACCATGCACCCTTAAGCGCACTTAACCGCATCATTCTATAGTACCACCACTAGGAGTTTGATCAAATTACACCTCTTAAGGATGCACAGTTTTTACCACAGCAATTGCAGTGCAACCGGTGAAAATGCACACCATTTCAGGCCCGCCCCCCCCTTTTTTCTGCCTCTTTCTGCAATCCTACTTTAATAATCAATTGCTGGCATTTCTGTAACTGAGCACTTCTACAAGGTGCAAATTACCTGGTACAATGACCAATGGGAAAGGAAGTGAGAGATGAGAGAAAAACAAAGGAGTGGGCGCTCTGGTACTAGGGATACACTGCCACATTCTCAAACTTTCGCATGAACTCTTGCAGTAATACTAGAAAGCTGACATGCCAGTAATCAGCATGCAAATCACTTTACATATATATGAGGAAAAGCAGATCAATAAACAGGGAAAAGATGTGCATTTGGCACAGAAAGAAGTATAATGCACCCCTGCCATCGGGGCGTTAACTGTGCACCAAACGTCACATGATCACCCATGTTTTTAGTATGCATCAAAATATAATGCACAGTTACTGTATATACTTGAGTATAAGCCTAGTTTTCCCGGCCCCAATTGTGGGCTGAAAAAAGGGGCCCTCGACTTATATTCGGGTCAATACTTTTAGCCCCTGAGGCAAGTGCTTGGGTCGGTGGCTAAAAGTCATTTTAAACATTGTACACCACTTCTCCTGACCCCCCCCATGTTGCAGGGGAGTGGCGTACAATATTTAAAATGACTTTTAGCCACCGACCCAAGCACTTGCCTCGGTAGCTAAAAGTCATTTTAAACATCACACACTGCCCCGCCCCCAGCTCACAAAGGAGTTACCAGGCCCTGCTGCATTTCCCACCCTAGACTTATACTTGAGTCAATAAATTTTCCCAGTTTTGGGGGGGTTAAATTAGGGGCCCCGACTTATACTCGGGTTGACTTATACTCGAGTATATACGGTAATAGCTGTGCGACCGAGGCCTAACAAAAAGATCCAGATTTTATCCACCCCCACCTGTGTAGCTGCACCCTCCGTAGAGCAATCAGAAACTCATTTCCTTTCTTCCTACCAAGTAACTCACTCCAGAAGATGATGACAACACCTACTGTCACGGCAACAGGAAAAGTTCAAACCTTTTAAATTTGAAAATGCAGCTTTTCATAAAAGTTGGAGGCGGCTGCTGGCATCAAAACACAGTATTTCTCCGATGCCATTCTTTTCCCAACAGGAAATTAAAGGAAATGGTTTTTTTCTTGTTTTGTGCACAATGAAAACATACATATTATTCACATGCCATCATATGCTATATTTACATTATAATCATATAAAATTCACCTTGTGTTCTTCACACACATGCATATTTTTCCATCACTGCTGTCTCTTTGCTCTTCTGCAGAATTCACTTCAAAAGCTTCTCTGCCCAAAGCCAATAATTCACCAAGACTTAACTTCCAGAGGAGGATCAACTCATTTTGCAGGTATGAATGAGTTCAGGTGAGTAAAGAAACGTTCAGTGAGCTGAAGTTTAAAAAAAGAATCTAAACCCTGCTCCTTTATGTATTGATTAGACTGAGTGTTTTAAGAAAAATCTGGCATTGAAGAGCCTCATGGCATAGTGTTTAAACTGCTGTGCTGCAGCAATAGATGTGCTCACAACCCGGGGGTCGATCCCAGGTAGCTGGTTCAACATTCACTCAGCTTTCCATCTTTCTGAGGTCAGTAAAATGATTACCCAGCGTCTGGTGGGGGGAAGGCAGCATGTGGCCTCCATAATTAAATAGTAAACCATGCAGAAACTGCTTTAAGCACTATGGGGCAATATATAAGCAGAACAGGTTCCTTGTTTTTGCTTCATTTCAAAGGACTGCAACTCCCAGAAGCCTCCACCACATGCTGTGCTGGAAGGGATTTCTGGGAGTTGCAGTACAGGAACATCTGAGGACCCACAGGTTGAGAACCACTGATCTAGGCCATGTTTCTGGCTGCAGAGCCAGGGCTTGATTGTTTTATTTTCGATTCCCCACTATGTCTCTTAATAAGAAAAGAACATCTGTGTAGCCTGGGCAGGCTGAGGAACACTTCCATCAGAAGGGACTGATAAATCACTTCTGAGTAGTCTCTACCTAGAAAATCCTGAAAAGGCTTGTCATTAATCAGAATTGTTTTTATGGTCCATTTATTTATTTATTTATTTATTTATTTATTTATTTATTTATTTATTTATTTATTTAGTAGTAGTATAAAAACCAAGCACAAAAAAATTGTTTGGTATTGTATTATATATAACAATATTACATAGTATTATATAACAGATACATTTTTAACCAAAAACCTAAGTATCTATTAAATATCAGCACAGTATATATGTTGTACCTAATATTGCTATTTTTATAGTTCTGATTGTATTATTTATGTTATCTGCAACTACTTGTAATATTGTGTGAAATGTCCTGACATTGTTCCCGAAGCTCCAATGACTACAAGGACCATTTACGTGTGTTTCATCCACAAGCAAGATGTTTTGATCATAGAATCATAGAGTTGGAAGAGACCTCAAGGCCCATCCAGTCCAACCCCCTGCCATGCAGGAACCCTCATCACAGTATTTCTGACAGATGGCCATCCAGCCTCTGCTTAAAAAACTCCAAAGAAGGAGACTCCACCACCCACTGTGGCAGCATATTCCACTGCCAAACAGCTCTAACTGTCATGAAGTTCTTCCTAATGTTCAAATGAAATTTCTTTTCCTGTAGTTTGAAACCATTGCCCCAAGTCCTAGTCTCTGAAGCCATAGAAAACAAACATGTTCCCTCTTCGATATGACATCCTTTCAAATATTTGAACATAGCTATCATATCCCCTCTCAGCTTTCTTTTTGAAAGGCTAAACATTCCCAGTTCCGTAAGCCGTTCCTCATAAGACATTTCTTCCAGACCTTCAACCATCCTGGTCGCACTCCTCTGTACCTGCTCGAGGTTGTCAACGTCCTTTTTAATTTGAGGTGCACAGAACTGGACACAGTACTCCAGGTGGGGTCTGACAGAGCAGAATAGTGTGGTACTATCACTTCTCTTGATCTAGACACTATGGTTCTGTTGATGCAACCAAGAATCACATTGGTTTTCCTGGGCGCTGCATCACACTGCTGACTCATGTTCAATTTGTGGTCCACTAAGACTCCCAGATCCCCTTCACATGTAAGGGATTTGGGAGTCTTGGTGGACCACAAACTGAACATGAGTCAGCAGCATGATGGCCATGTCTGTGTACAGTGGTACCTTGTACAACGTAATTAATTCGTTCCAAATTAAATTATGTTATACAAATTTTCTGTTGTACAAATTGCAATTTCCCATAGGAATGCATTGAAAACAGAATTAATCTGTTGCAATGCAGAGCCAAGGCTAATGAGGTTGCCCTGGCTGTGATGCTTGGGAGGGGGGAGGAGGAAAGGAGTCAGAGCTTGGCCACCACTGCTGCTGCTGCAAGGTTAGGAGGCAAGCGGACAAGCGAGGCGAAGCAAGGCATGCCGTGCCAAGTCAGCCAGGCCCCCTGTTTATCTCTTCCAAGAAGGTAAGAGGTAGGCGTCGTGGGCAGGGTCTGAAGGGAGAGCGCGGGAGCTTTTATAACCTGGTTTGCCAAGGCTCCCTTCTCTCTGCTGCCGCCCCCGCCGCTCCTGCTGAGGAAAATGCCTCGGGCTCCCAGCGACGTTCGCCCTGGATGGCTCCCAGCAGCCTCCAGACCACTGCTGCTGCTTTTGTTTTTGGGAGGAAGGCTGACCGTCCTCCTCTTCCGTGCCTATGCATGCGCACACGCGTGGTGCCTGCCGGTGCACACTTCCCTCCCCTTCTTCCTCTTTCGCCCTTCTCCCTTTCATTTGCCACTTCTCGTTGCTTCTCGTTTGCTCGCGCTGTCGGGCTAGGGCTGGGCAGTTAAAGCAGGAAGGAAAAGAAAGCGGCTGTATGTGGGGGGGAGGGGAAGGGAGGGGAAGGGAGGGAGGAAAGGAGAGAGAGGAGAGAGAGGAGGCGGAGGTGGAGGCGGCTCTGTGGCAGTTTTTGCCTAGAGGGCTGGTTAAGATTGAGGAAGAGAAGGTGAGGTGCCTGCCAGGACATGGGAATCGGAGCAGACTCTTACTGTTATTAAAGGATTCCCTTGATAGGGACGGATGAGCATGTCTCAGAATCAAAATATATTATAAGCAGACCCAAATGTGCTGACAGGGTACAAGGTCAAATTGACCCAGCAAACTTGGCATAACAGCTGGGACTTCGCACAATATTTTGCAGTGCGTGGGCACCAGTCTCAGCAAATATTTTGTGGTTAGGAAGTAGGAGACAAGATGGCCCATATTGACACTATCTTATGGTACTGAAATGTCGTTTTGCTGAGAGCAACATATGGCGGTTAGCCAGAAACAAGGAACCAGCTTTGAACTAGGAGAATAGGGTCAGATCATTCTAGCTTTGAAGGACAGATGGCCATAAGCCAAGAACATGAGCAAGCACATGAAGGCACGTGTATGCATACTAAATACGTCAGCCTTAGATCATAGAATCACACAGAAAACTATAAAAACCATCAAAAGCCATTACTCCTTTGTCCAGGACAGCAGGGCCGTCTGGCCTGTTTGCTGTGCCTCGGATCCTTAAGCTAAGATGTCTACTAATCTATTCTCTGTGCTATATGTGTTTTGTGTTGTACCTCTGTCTTTAATAAACCTTTTGCGATATAACTAACTCAGTGTGGCAATTTTGATGAACCACCAATGGTGCATTGGCAATTTATAATGCTGTATTGGCAACTTACAAAGAAAACCACCAATACCAATTATTAACATTAAATTTTTGACCTTATCACCCTATCTCCAGATTTTTTTACATTGTACGGATTTTCCGTTGTACAAACCCTCCGTTATACGAGGTACTACTGTATTTTATTAGTTTTCCCAATTATTTAGCTTCAACTCTGGCATCCACTGGAACCACTGAGCCTAACTCAGATGGCAGAAAGTCAAGGAGTGGCATATACACATGTGGTCTCCAAAGGATTGCCACTCCTAGTAGAACTTTCCGTAGATGCTGAAGGGTCAGTAGTGGGCATTCAGATCTTCTGATGGCAGGATCCAGTTCCTCAATGCTGGGCTGCTGCTGTAGCCAACTGAGTTGTATCCTTTTCCTCCAAAGAGCGATGTGTGTTGTTTTATGTAGATTTAGATTGTTTGGGGACTACTTTGCCCTGGCCCAACACACATTTATTAACCTTATTACTATTTTTCTTTCAGTGGCCAAAAAAATAAAAATCCACCTGTGCTTAATGAAGTGATAGCTTATAAAGAAAGATTTACTGAAGAGGATTATGAATAATGTAATAGTCTGTGATCATATTTCCTGCTTGGCACAAATAATTCATTAGGTAATGAAATGGCTTTTAGCACACTAACATAAGAGACCTAGAATAAATGAGGGTTCAACCTATGTTTTTGTTAGAGGCAATTCTTGGTGCCCCTTCATTATTCTACAAAAAGATGACACTGGGTTAAAACAAGCACTCTGTGAGATAAAAGGGGCAAAATGGGTTGTGAAGACTCCATCTTGAGACACATAGTCCCTTAGCTCTATCTAGTGGTTGAAAAGGCATGCATTCTTTATTAGGAGTGGGATGTGTGTGTCCACAAAGACAGTGATTAATTTCATTTCTTCCTTTCATGTTTCTGTAAATGGGCAGATAACAGATAATATAGACAGCATATTGTTCAGCGATCTATGCAAGCTCAGCCACCAAACTCAGTCACCACACCAATTTGCTGATGTATATCAAGAGTGGTCAGTTTGTTGCCCTTTGAGTTTTGCTGACCTGCCACTCCCATAATCCTTTGGGCTAGCTAAAGCTGTTAGGAGCCCAACAATTTCAAAAAGAGAGGAAGAATATCTGGGTCAAATTGTAATTTCCTGATAGTTTCCTGCACATTGGCTCCTAGTCCCAACTGATTTTTTAAAAATATGAGAGATCTTTGCAAAATGCTGAAAATGCAGACTGCATATACATATGCAAGTGTGTGTGTACGTGTGTTAAGGGTTTGTGGTTTTTTTTTAGCCAGAGCATTGCTGTTGTATCATTGTCCTTTCAAGAAACATGTAGCACAAGGAGGGGTTATCACCCTTGAAATGTTTTAAAAGTTACTACTTTCTTGAACATTTTTGAAATTCATGAAGAAGGGAGGGGTTTCTTCTTTTGGTGAAGCGTTTATGGATAATTTCAAAACCTTAAATGCATGCATGTCAGTGATTTATTCTGCAACGATTGTCATTTAATTGAATTGTAACTAGCTTAGTTGTTCTTACACCCTCGGGAGGCTTGGAAAATGAGAAAAAGAACACTTTAGATTGTTTCTCCTTGATTAGGAAAAAAAGAGGAATAGAAGAAATGGAGGGGAGTGTGTGTGGAGACAGAATGCCCTACATATTCTTAAAAGCCACCTCCTCTAGCTGGCAGAGATACAATGCCCTGTAGAACAGCTTATATGTTTTCCATATTTCTTTAACTGCTATAGGCACATTGCAGCTGCAGCATAGTAAAAATTCCTCTGTTCATTTATGCCAGAGCATCCATTTTCCCCCTTCATGGACAGAAAATATCATTGTTTTTCTTATGCTTTTATATTGTGATTTTATTGTCCATCCCCATGAGAGTCCTGAAGAGAGAATGTATGTATGTATTAGAGATGGGCACAAATTGAAAAAAATGACGTTTCGTTTCATTTCGTTGAGGGGCTTGGTTCGGTTCATTTTCATTTTTTGTGAATTTTCACAAAAAATTGTTTCATTGGTTCATTAATTTGTTATTCATTTTTACCCACTTTGCGCAATTTTAAAGCATTTCCGCATGTGGGCATCCCCCAACACCCCAGACCAGAGGGAAAACACTAAAAAAAAAATGATCCTGGCAGAGACACAGTATAGACTAGGTATGCAGGGAGGCTGCAAGGCAGCGGTGGGCGTTGCCCATGGCGCAAGGCAGCCGCAGAGTGACTGTGGGGCAGGGGAGGGTACTCACCGAGAGGTACGCACTACAGTATGCATGCAGGGAGGCTTCAAGACTGAAGCTAGAGATAAATCTCTTCTTTCTCTCGCCTAAGAGACAGGCTGCAGCCAGCAGGAACACAGAGACACATGCCTGCCTGCCTGCTGGCCTGGCCTAAAGTGAAAATAATAAGTTGCAGAGATAGCAATCCCACCCCAACCTAACTCCCACCACAGACTGCAAGGAGGACGGGCGCTGCCAGAGCTTTTTATGCCCTCTGTGGCTGCCAGACCTGCCCAGTCTGCAACCTGGGCATGCTATTGTTTGAAGTTGTCCAAGAATTTAGATGATCCCATCACATGTCTTGCATCCATTTTGTGGCTGGAATCCATTTTGTGTCATCCTTAAAGGGAAAAGAAAAATACATCGTGATGAGAGAAAGACAAAAACAAACATTTTAAGGACTCCAACCCCCCCTGGTAGGTATTATCAGGCAGAACAAATAATTATCGCTGTGTTTTTACAGATGTCCAGGGTTTTTTAATACCCAAAAAATCAATATTAGGCATCTGGCAGCCATTTTGGGTTGATGTCCCCTAACTCCCCTTAAAGGAAAAAAAATACAGCAATCTGAGAAAAGACATAAATGCACGTTTTAAGGACCCCAAGCCCCCCCCCCCCGTATTATCAGGCAGAATAAATAATTATTGCTGGGTTTTTATGGATATTCAGGATGTTTTTTAACATTTAAAACAGCTCTTTTCATCGCATATCACCATTAATGAAAACAAAACGTAACAAACCTAATTTTCTTGGTTCGGTTCGGTTTGGTTTGTTCCAATTTCCCTGCCAGGTTCGTTATTCATTTTGTTACATAACAAAATGAATAACAGAACAAAAAAATCAGTTCATGCCCATGT
>JAHTLZ010000122.1:28049880-28062990 GCA_023846285.1 Phrynocephalus versicolor | reverse complement strand
GCAGTTGTGAGAAGAAAGATCTAATCTGCCCCCATTTTGTGGGTTGCAAACTAAAAATGGAGGTGATATGAATGCTTCTAAACAGAAGATCCCCTGGCTGAGGGCACTTGAAACAACATTTGACAGCTGTTTTGTTTCAAGTATTTTCAAGAAAGTAGTAATTTTCTGCAATCTTTTTCTCATTGAATTGTTCCTCAGAATGACAGCCTACTGGAAAAAAATATCCCCAGATGAATTGGAAGAAACCAGGTGACAGACATTTGCCAGCTGGGCCTCAATCTCAAGAATTCATTGCAATTCATCCTTGCGCCGCCACTCACACTCTTGCAAAGGTGTCGTGCTGAGGGACTCAGAGGAAAACGTTTGGAATTATGACTGAAGGTAGCTGAAAAAATGGACACTTTGGAGGTCTGCAGAATTCTTGTTTAAGCAGAATAGAAAGGTCAAGATGATGGTGGGGAGGGGGGAAAGTCCAGTTTTCTTCTTGAAAGTTCATCCAAACTGAGTACAAACAGATTCTGCTAATTCTAGGAGATGGTGTGTTGTTTTCAAAAACAGCAAGAGTAGCAAAAGCGCTTTAACATGTCAACAATACATGAAGGGTACGCTAAGAGGGAAGTCTTCTGAAGCTAAGGGCTTCTGAAGAAAGATGCACTGATGTACTAAGACCCAACATCTATTTGCAAAATTAGCAGTTGAATCATATCTTTTCCCAGTAGCAAAGCTGTTGGTTTTGTTTTCTGAGTTTAATACTGAGGGTTGTTTTTCTTAAATCTTACTTTGTTTTTCCATGGTGTGTGGAACTAAAGTTCTATTTGAAAAAAAAAAGTAAAGTGAACAAAATTAAAAATATGAACATTGAACTTCAGATGTACTGAAGAATCCTATCTGGATTCTCTGGATGCTCTGGCACTTGCATTTGAAAGTTGGTAGGCAGCTGCAGAGGGTCTCACACCTGTCCCATTTTTCATCATCATTCTGAACCCCATTTAATCAGTCTCCTTCAACAAGTGATTTCTAAGTTGGGATGGAGAGGTTTAAAATGGCAAGATTACATGTTTGGGGTGGAGCAGAAATGACCTTCTTTGAGACTGCTCATTTGTTCGTACATGATTTGTGTGCATACAGTATATATGGTCCTCAGGAGGTCACAATGCTTTTCTTGAGAAAGCATGTGGCATGACAGCCTATGGAAGAGTAACCAAGCATGAAAGAAATGTAAGATTTAAAGAATAATTTTAGCATGGAAGACAGAAAAACACAGAGAGGGTGACAGAAAAGCAAGGGTGTCAAATATTAGTTAGTGAAATACAGTGGTACCTTGTATAACGTAATTAATTGGTTCCAAATCAAATTACGTTATACAAGTTTTCCGTTGTACAAACCCTAATTTCCCATAGGAATGCATTGAAACTGGATGTAATCCGTTCCAATGCATTCCAATGGCGCTAGGTTTTTTTGGGCGAGGGGGGGCGGGCGGGCGGTGGACCACCGTGCAGGTGCCAGGTAAGGGTGCCCCTCCCCGGCTCACCCCCCCTCCGTGTCTGTCACCCCTCCTCTCCCCTCCCTCCTTCCCTCTTTCCCCGGGCGGCCGCAGGTGGTCGGGTGGAGGTGGCCGTGGGGGGAGGGGGTGTGCTGCGCCGCTTGGCCTGGGGCAGGGGGTTAGGGCAGGAGAGCGCGGGGAATTCCCTCCCCCCTCACCTCTTGCCGGAGCCCCGGAGGCTCCCGGCCGGCAGGAGGACGCACCAGCGGCGGTGGCAGCGGCCTGCTTCCCCTCCTGCCCCGCGTCCGATGGGGAGCGCCGGGCTGGCAGAGAAGCGGCGGCGGCGGCGGCGGCTTGGGGTGGTCGAGGAGGAGGAGGAGGAGGAGGAGGCTTGGGGTGGTCGAGGAGGAGGAGGAGGAGGAGGGAGTGGAAGACGCACCGCCGTCCTGCCTCTTACTCTCTCGCGCCCGCTCTCCCTCCTTGCCTCCCTCCCGCAGGAGGGGGGGTCAATGTTTCGCCGTGCCGCCGCCGCCGCCTAGGAGGCTGCCTGGCTGTTTGAGGCGACCGAGCGAGTGAGCGATTGAGGCGGCGGCGGACGACGAGGAAGAGGAGGAGGAGGAAGAGACCTGGCGCCGGCGCCGCCACCACCACAGAGAGCGAGCGAACGAGTGAGGCAGCTGTGGGGGGGGACCTTGGACGGGACTCCCTGGCTCCCCTCCCCTCTTTCCGTGCCTGCCTCCCCTCCCCTCTTTCCCCGACCACCCCCGTCCTCTTCCCGGACAGCCGCAGGTGGTGGACGGAGGTGGCCGCGGGGGGGGGGCGGATTTTCTTTTCGTTGTACGGATTTTTCGTTGTACGGACCCTCCATTATACGAGGGTCCACTGTATATGTATTAGACAGGATGTTCTATATATATTTGATATGTATTTAATTGATTTAAAGATGGAGTCTGTAAAAGTGCAAAGTCACAGTGACTCAATGTATAGTTTTTTTCTAATGGAGTGCAGATGTTAAGAATTAACATAATGAATTTTGGCTGATGCAAGGGGTTGCAATAGCTATGAGGTACAGTGGAACCTTGACTTACATGCTGCTTGACTTGCAGCATATTTGGCTTGCAGCAAGAAGGGGCCTGTTCGACTTGAGTCACAGGCTTTGACTTACAGCTCGGAGCCCCGGCGCAAGGCACCGGAATCGGGCGGCAGCCACGACCCAGCATCGCGGCTGCCGCCTCCAAACTGCTCCTGCCTTCTTCCTCTCCTCCGGCAGCTGCGGCTTCAGCAAGGCCAGCTCAGAGCACCTGGAGCTGGTCCTCGGCCTCACCAAAGCCACCGCTGCTGCCGGAGGAGAAGAAGGGCTGGGAGCTCGGGGCTGGCCTCGCTGGTTAGAGAGTCAGCTCAGTCTTGTAAAAAATCTGGCTGCAGAAGTCTGGTTCACAATGGAAGCATTTTAGTTGGGGAGCTGTACAGTTGTGGGACTCTAATGGTAAGCATAGGGTTGTTCAGAACTTGGAACGTCAGGTTAAAAATCAGTAATACTTAAATGTTAGACATTGTTGCTATGAACATTAAAAAGTGGAGGCGTATAACTTGTGGACTATAATTCCATTGCCTCTTCCTCTCTTTGAAGAGACATTTCATTTACATCCCCGGAAGGAATCTCCTATCCCAGTCAAATTTGTGTTAAATTGCTGTTTTCGGGGGTCTTTTTCATCATCTGGAACGGATTAATCCACTTTCCCATTACTTTCTATGGGAAAAGTTCATTTGACTTAAGGCATGTTTGACTTATGTCTAGACCTCTGGAACGTATTAATGACGTAAATCAAGGTTCCACTGTAATGTTATTTATGATTGGACAGAGACATGTATAAAAATGCTCTGTAAATCATTGTTCATTGGGCCTTCCGTGAGTAAGGCACCCACTTTGTTTCTCTGTCATATAGTTTGTCAATGTAATATATGCTGTTATGCTGTTGAATTTTGTATAAATGTACTAATGTGACTTTTCCCTCTATGCTTTGTTGAACTTTGTAGAAGTTCTGTGATGCTGTGATATATTTTTGTACAGTTTGTAATATAGCTGTTTGGTTTTAAGAAAACTCTCTGGCTAACGATTTATTCAGTAAGTATTGCTTCTGCTGGCTGATCAAATAGCACATACTCTGACACAGGGAAATAATATTTAGGAGAAATTTCAAAGACTTCCACATTCCAGTGTGCAATCTGTGAATAGTTGAGAGGATATGGGTGTAAAGAGATTTTTTAAAATGGAAAATGCGATGCAGGAAATGATAACATTTGAATCAAATGAGAATAAATCATGAGGTGTACAGGTGGAAAGCCCAAAAGTTCAACTGGAGATAAACATCTGAATTGTCTCTATCACTATGGTCAAAAAGAATGGCCAGAATGAACTTCAAAAGAACCTGGATTCATAGCTTTCCTGTTTGTTTATCTGAGAACAGGTTCAAAGCAGGCTTTGATCAGTATGACTGAAAAAGCTACTTGGATAAGAAGTGAAATATTTCAATCTAACAAGAAAAGAAGTCCAGTTGCCATGGCTCATTTTCCAAATAACTGTTGGATAAATCCATCAATCATGCTGATTTCAACACAGATGGGAGGGGCCTGGTCTGTTTGCATGAGGACCAATTAGAGGGATTTGTATTTCCTGGGGCTTGCAAACCACACCCTTCTATTTCCTGTTTCTTCCCACATGTAAGCCTTGGCTAGAAGCCATTATCTTATCTTTTTACATTTTGACCCCCACAGAGAGAGGATGTAAACTTTGTGGTGTGGGTCGTTTCTACCTCACCACGTGGGCAGAAGGACATAGACAGAACCATTTTTGAGATATTCATCCTTCTATTATTTTATTCTTTCTTCTTCATTAATCTGAGCTATATAAGTGCCTGCTAGAGATTTATGTAAGTAAATTCATTTTTATACCTTTTTTAACTAAGGAAGCCTCTTGTGTGTTTATTATCTAAACCGGCTAGATTTGCAGGAGGGGTGGAAACTGGGAACTTCTAAAGTTGATTATTTTCTTGTGAGCAAGCCATGCTTCTGTTGAACATTGAAAAAGAAATTCAAATGAATTTCTAGCTCTGCCAACAATAACCTCTCCTGGGTGACTGAGAATTTTCACAGACTTTGATATGTATGTTCCATCTCTTGGAAAATTCCTTCCTGCTCAGGGGACATGGCAATCTAAAGGATTAAACCCTGTTTAGAAGGTAAGCAATCTTGGGTCATGATGGCTCAGTGGACTAAGGCTTTAGAAAACTGTTGGCTGCAGAGTTGGCAGCTCGGCGGTTCGAATCCCGGGTGCCATGCAGTGGAGCGAGCTCCCTCTGATAAACCCAGCTCCTGTCAACCTAGCAGTTCGAAAGCATGTAAATGCAAGTAGATAAATAGGTACCACCGTAAAAAGCAGGACGGTAAAACAGTGCTTCCTTGCAACCATGCCAGCCACATGGCCATGGAATTGCACAACACTGGCTCTTTGGCTTGAATATGGAGATGAGCAGCGCCCCTAGAGTAGGACATGACTACCAGACACCATGTGTGTGGGGAATCTTTACCCAGAAGGTAAGCAAACAGCTGGAAGTCCTCAAAGGATTAGCCCTGATAGCAGTACTTAAAGCAGCTGTAACATCAGGCTTTTCCTCACTGTAAAGAAGCCTGAAACAGGCAGGAATGGGAGGAGAAGACCACATCCGCACTTTAGGGGTAACATCTCTTTTTATCTAGCAACTAGACATGGGCACGACTTGGCAAAATTCTCGTTTCCGTTCCTCGTTTCTGTAACGTAACGGAAACGGTAACAACAATTACTCTGCTCCAACTCGAACCCGAACCAATAAAAGAAAAATTGGGTCTGATTTGTCGTTGTCATTCATGGCATTGCGGCGATTGCGCGATGCCAAGCGGCACAGGAAAAAAGTTTTAAAAATAAAAAAAACCCGATTCCCAGCCAAAAAAGCAGGTGGAAATATGCCTGCCTGAGGACACCTACCAGATGGGTGGTTTCGGGGGGGGGGGGTGCCTGGCCTTCCCCCCTCTCCTGTCCTGGGCTGCTGGTACCAGGCGGGGGGGCATCCTCGTCGTCTCCATTTGCCATGCGGTGCGGGAGGATCCAAAATGGCGACCGCAATATTTATTTTGAAATCGTGGTCCAAAAACCCACCAAAGCACCACAGAAACATGCGAAAATTAGGTATTTTAACTGCCTGAATTTTTACAGCAGCGGTGGGTTTTTCATAGCAATAAAACGTCGTATTGATTTTATTTTATTTTATTTTTATTTTTATTTTTTTACACCTGCGCAGTGCACAATGATGGGCTGGCCATGGGATGGGACCATGCAAATTTTTGGAGCCATTCCACCAATCGCATGCCCAGGTTTTGACTGAGACTTCTGGATGTGCCAGTCGTTCATAAAAAGCCCACTAACCCTAGCCCGAACCCCAACCCTAACCCTAACCCTAACCCATACACCAGTACACTGTCCTTCTTAGTGGGTCAGAGGCACCCAGAGGTGCAGCCCACTAACCCTCCCTAACTTTAACAGTAACCCTAAGCCTAGCCCTTGCCCTAACCCCAAGCCCAACCCTAAGCCAGATCTGTACTACGCATTACGCAAGTACACTTCCCTTCTTAGTGAGTCACAGCACAGGCCAGAGGGATTCCTCTCTCACCTTGCTCACCTGCCATAAGCCGGCTGTAACCTGTACGCAAGTACGCCACTACGCTGTCCTTCTTAGTGAGTCAGGCAGAGGCACCCAGAAGAGAGGTGCCTCTGCCAGTGGCCACTTTGGTATGCGATGCCTATGCGTTACCCTTCCTAGCAGGCCAGAGGAGGCACCCACCCCAGAGAGGTGCCTCCAGGAGCCCGCTAACCCAACCCCCCCTAAACCAGTACAAATGACAGACGACAAACGAAATGACAAATTTTTGAAAAATTTCGTGACAAACGGAAACGAGCCGAAACGGGCCGGCTCCGACACACGACAACTCGAAACATCATTTTTCCTGGTCGTGCCCATCTCTACTAGCAACAGTTCTGCTTGAACAAGAATAGACCTTACTGGGGTAAAAGTATGGGTTAGGTTAAAAGCTAGGTTAGCTAGACTTTCTTATGTGTTCCTAGGTTGTACCTTCTTTGATAAGACTGTTTTTGTAATGATGCTGTTCCAGTTTGCCAAGAAGCTTTGAGTAACCATTGGTAGCCTTTTCTCCTTTATAATAAAACACATAATGTCTTACCAAGGAGTTGGGTGGATTTTTGTGTACCCAGGTAATATAAGTACCTATTTCTGGTTTCTGAGCCACTTTGCTGACCAATTGGAGTTTGAAGTAAAAAGAAGTGTGTGGGGATAGTGGCCGTGAAAAAGTATTGCATGAACATGGATGTGTAACATTTCCATAAAGGCACAACTGCCAGAAAGGGCTTGTATGCCGGGAAGTGTGTGTTGGGGGGACAGCTCAGGCGGACTCAATATGTTCTCTCTGGACTCTATGCTTTCCTTGACTTTCCCCATCTCAGTTTTGAAAGGGTTGGGGAGTAAAAGCAAAGCAAAAGCAAAGTGTTCTGCTTGTATACCACCCCATACTACTACAAGTAGTCTCTGGGCGGTTTACAATTTTTAATTACAGAGTGCAGGCTACACATTGCCCCCCAGCAAGCTGGGTACTCATTTTACCGACCTTGGAAGGATGGAAGGCTGAGTGAACCTTGAGCCTGATACCGGGGATTGAACCCAGGTCGTGAGCACAGTTTTACCTGCGGTACAGGCATTTAACCACTGCGCCATGAGGCTGTCAGAGAAATAGGACCAGGACAGGTTAGCAGCTACAGCTGATATTACCATAATAGGCAAGAATGGCTGGCTGGCTGGCTGATTGACTGATTTTACTTAGCTAGGCTTCCTTTCTGGATGTGTTGATGGTTGCACACAGGATGGGGAGACATATTCATGCCAGTTAGCCATAATTCCTGACAGCTATAGTTTTAGACAACCAGCAATGTCTGTCATGGATTCAGAAATCCACCCATAGGGTTTCTAAAACTGCTTTCTTGGTATTCTTAATGCTTTGCAGCTGTTTTGCCCACCAAAACAAAGAAGACTTCAATGAGTATTTTAAGATGTGAGATGAGAGAAGTGATGTTTTTGACTCACAGTTAGGAGAAGGATGCTGCACAGAGGCTCTGAAGCACAGATTATGAGAGATAAGTGCTGGTAATCTAATCCATTATGTCTGGTTTATGTTTGTTCAGAGGGGATCCCTAGAGTGTGTTCTCATTTGGGACCAGCTAGATTTCATCTTCTGATGTGAATTCACAAGACAGAACTTCAGACTTGCAAAATGATGTGCCAGTGACCTAGTTCAATCAATCAATAGGGCAGGCATCTCAGCTTTATATATACTGTATATAGGTACATACATAGCTGTCTCAGAGAACAGAACAATTCCTGATGATGTTGTTCCAGTGCCATCCAATGCTTGGGAATGAAACTTACATTCTGCTGGTCAACCAAATGAAGAGCTGTGGTGGGGAATCATGGTTTTTTTTTGGGGGGGGGTTACAATGTTTAGAAGCTATACTGGTTGGAGGACTCTGACTACATACTAAAATTCTATAGCAGAGATGGGTGTTTCATTTTGGAAGGGGACTGGTTCCGAAATGAAACACACCTGCACAGCTGGCACTCGGAACCCAGTACTTGCATTTTTTGCAGTTCTGAGGTGGTGGTGGTGGTGGTGATGGTGGTGGTGGTAATATTATATGCAGTAAACATAGTCCCAATATCAGCTGGTGTCACGGCTTAACCCCCTAAAGAAAACCATAGGCTTGAGTTCACCAGAGCTGAGTATGGCTATTGAAGACAAAAATACGGACATTCAGCCCCTGTATATTAGCGGGGACTGTGTGGAGAGGGTGGCTGTATTCCAGTTCCTGGGTGTTACTGTCGAGCAGGGCCTGACCTGGAGTGCTAACACCACTGCTCTGGTGAAGAAGGCCCAGCAGAGAATATACTTCCTCAGACATTTACAAAAAAACAATCTGAGTGAGAAACTGTTGGTGTCCTTCTGCCGATGCTCCATAGAGAGCATTCTTACATACTGTTTTCTGTGCTTAGTTCTCCAGCTAAGCAGCCAGGGATAAGAAAGCACTCCAGAGCGTCATAACCACAACCCAGAAGATCATCGGTCACCCTCTCCAATCTCTGGAAGAACCACACAGTTCCCGTTGTCTTAAAAAGGCAAACAATATTTTACAGGATTCATCTCATCCCGGACATAGTCTGTTTGTACTGCTGCCTTCGGGCAAGAGATACAGAGCAATAAAAACAAGAACAAACGGAATAAAAACAGTTTCTATCCAAGAGCCATAACCATTTTAAATGCTGTAAACAAATAGTGTGATCTTGGGGAGTTGTAATGGATGTGTATGAGTGCTTTTAATTCTTTTTACCTTTTAAATGTATTTATTTTTCTTTTTAATGTGAGTTTTTTTACACCTGGGATAGCAGTTAATTTCATTGTGCTTAAGTACCATGACAATAAAGTACCTACCTACCTACCAACCAACCAACCAACCAACCAACCAATGATGGAGATTTTTCCTTCATAGGGACATCATAGGGATGGGCTAATCAAGGAGAGGAAGGATGATGCCTATCCCTGCACAGCTCCTGATTGGCCAGCACCACGGAGGAGCAAAGATGACATCAGAACCTGCATCCTTGATCTCTTTCCCACGACCGTTATAATGCACTACAAAATTTCATGCGGAGTTTCCCCCAGAGCGGTCATGTGGAACAAGTCACGGTTCCTGTGTTCCCATGTACTAAGACCTTTTATATATAAAAAAAAAATCAAGGACAGACACCAAACTGGGAGTGGAGCAGGGCCAGATTCGTCCGCAGTAACAGAGTAACAGATGGCCCTCGATCCCTGGCACGCCTGGAGTTTCGCATGGAGGTCTTGCCTCGGAGGTCTTGCCTCCTCTCCCGCACCCTGGACTCGGGACTTGACACTCACTGCCTGTGTTCACTGCCTGCCTGCTTTCCATTACCTTCCCCTCGCTTTTTAGGGTGCCGCTCCAATGGACTGCCCAGGAGCCCCTGACCTTGCGAAAGGGCCTGGCCTCCGAGGAACAACGAGCGAGCGGCTCTCCCCTGAACTGCTCCTTCCCAGCTTCTTGTGGCAAGCAGCTTGCCAGCTCTTAAAGAGACAGTGCTCTCCTCACAGCTCTTCGGCTGGCAGCGCTCGCAGGACCCAAGGGCTAGCACATTTCCTGCTTCTGATTAACCCGAGTAACCATGGCTCATGTACCGGTTTAAAATCCGCTTCACAAGATTTTACCACCTCAAGGCCAGGTACTTGGAAAACGCGCTGAGTCGTGCTTCAAGGAGCGTGGCCGCACTTTATTTTTCTTAAAGTCCGCAGGATGTGGGGAAATGATTTTATGCTCCGCATCAGAGAACACGTTGCAGCGGATTTTAGTGGACGTGGGATAGAGCTCCTTGTTGGATCTCAGCTCCGTGCAGGCTCAGAACAAGGTAAGTGATTGGCTGCTTGTGCGTCGGAGGCTTCCGAACACCACCTGAGCTTATGCAGGTTGTTTCAGAACCAGTAGGTTCCGAAACAAATAGCCCATCCCTAGTCTTAATGGCACACTGGAACCACAGCAATGGAAGAAGCTAAAACAAAAATGTAGGCTACCCAGAAACGTGTTTTGCTTTGCTGTGAGTAAATGTATAGTTGGTTGCAAGTAGGTTAACATGTTGTTATACATAAACTGAAGATGAGATCTTGACAGCTTTAATATTATTTTCCATCAGGGCCCACCTCCATATGCTCTCTAGCCTCCTCCTATTCTGCTTCAGGGCTGGCAGATCTTGATGAAACCATGTGGCTGAGTGGAACCCATGGTGGAAGGGGTGTTCAAGTAAGATCATGTCAGCTGCCCTGATGGTAGCAGTCTACCAGTTCTTCCCCAGGGCATTGACAGGAGTACCAGCCAGTTCAGCAGCAAACCCCTGCATAGCCTCATGGAAGCTGTTCAGATCCAGAAGCTTGTGGGGGGCAGACCATTTGTTAACAATTTGTATGAACCTGAACCGAACCAAACCAAGGGTGGGCCCGAAACAGAAGAACCTGAACCATCGGTTTTCCCATCTCTAGTCTTGCCTTCTCGTGAGGTGCTCAAAGTAGAACAGCCTCAGTTTCATCATTTTTCCTGCAGAGGCAGTTCAGCTTTCACTAACACCACCAGAATTAGCGGAGGTCCAATTTATCTAGTTCCTGAAGCTGACCTGCTAAACTGTATACACTGAGTAAACAATGCTGCCTCCTGAGAAATACCACCAGTGGTTCCTCTGCCCCTTTGTTCCTAGCAAACAAGTTGGGAGTGCCTGCGAGTATTTGAATGGGTTAGTGGCAAAGAAGAGTTAGTTCTCTCCCTTCTCCCTTGCTAAAACTGGAAAGAGAATGTTAGGACTACAGAAACCAACTAAGAATGTGAGTTACATTCAGCTGTAGAAGACAGAAATACTTAAGAAGGCACCAACTGGCTAAAGATAGTAAGTGGCTCAGCATGAAGCCATGCATCAAGCAGGATAATTAACCCTTTCTTTTAACGGAGCCTTGATGAGAAGGTAAGTGCCTTAGTCTTTTTGAAACATTGATATTTCTCAACTCTGGATAAACCCTATTGATTCTTCTGAACTCTGAACACGTCCCTGACAATACGTCTGGAGTTCAGTGCAGTGGAATGCCTATGGCATCAGGGAACTGGATCCAAAATTCATTGAATGCAAAATTTATTGAATTGTTCCATTTTTGTGTTGTTGTTTTTTAAGTTCTGGAAAGGGAGGTTTAATATTTTGGCTGAATGTATTCATGGACGAGGTGGATTTGTACAGGGGGGTGGGGATCTAAGAAATCGAGGAGGTGGGAATTGAAGTGTTGTTAACATATGTTATGAAAATAATTTTCTTTCAGTTTCCTGAACATTGTGACTCAAATAACAAAAAAATTGCATGGATATCTGTGACGGTTCATTCAGAACTATTAATGGTTCCAGCGAAGAAACTTGTCCAGGCTTGAATTGTTCATTAAATTGCAATAAACTTTTATTAACAAGAGTGTTGTTGCCAGCTTCTTTACATTCTAAATCAACATTTCTAACAGGATTCACCAAAATGTTTTCAACAAACGGGTTTGGACCCAAACTTTGTTCCAAGAGGACATCAGGGAGAAAGGGGTTGTTGCCATTTAAGGATGCGGGGGATGCATCCGGTGTAATATGGGACCAGTGCATCAAGTGCTACAGCAGTGATGCCTCACCATATTGATCCATCCGATGGTTCCTTGCTGTGAGGGTGACGGGGTCAGCAATGGCAATGGTAAACTAATATCTTCAGCTGTCAGTTTCTCAACCTCAGTTTGAGTTCCCCTCTCGATCAACTTGATTGTTAGTTTCTCCACCTCAGTTTGAATTCCCTTCTCTGTCAGCCTTATCGTCCGTTGTTCTTTTTGCATCTGCCCGTTAGTCCCGACTGTCCTTACCTGTACTCCAACATCCTTTAACCCTTTCATCTCCTCCCCTGTCATTCCCAGCTTCCTGTTCCATGCTTCCCATTCGCTGATGGACATGCCCATCACAAACAGCCCTTCAACTATTAGTTTTCCCATGCTATCCATAACATACCGTTTTTTCTCATCTTTTATTCCTTCATCCCAACTAATCAAATATTCCCCCTTATTGCAGTCCTTTTCAGACTGTTCTTCTTTATTACATATAGTCATCTTCTGCATCATATCTATGCAATCCTTATTTTCCACCATGTTATTTTCTCCTCCTATTCCTTCTCTTTCTGAGGATGGCTTGTACCTATCTTGCTCACAGTATCATTGTACTTCCTTTTGTTTGTTTTGGAAGTGTCATTTAGGACTAAGCAATCGACCAATTCAATATATGGTTGTAAATAGTGAATTCATTAATTTTAAAGCAATTTGCACATTTTCCAAAGGATTGATATTAATGCTGTATTTATTTATTTTTTTTTAAAAAAAAACAAGCATAGTATTTGTGACAGAAGCCAGTCAGGGCCCCTTTCTATAGCCACTCTGCCACACTATCCTTTTTGTACTGAGGTAGGTGAGCTTAGGGAAGAACTTGCTGAAGAGAAGACTACAGAGCATGACAGAAACTGTGTTACTTCATTCTGGCAGTGTTTCCAGGGAGTTTGAAAAATCCACAATGTTCAGCATTGTGGACTTGGGCCAGCCTTGAAAGGTAGAGAGGTACAGTCACAAACACCAATAACGCTGTAGCTTTGTCAAGGCAAGACCTGGTTTTAGTACAAGACAGCTGCTTTAAGGATGCTTGTGTTTTATTAAACAGAGAACAGTTAAGAAAGACAAAGGTTTCAAGATGTTGCAAAAAGGTTGCAAAAGATACTTGCAGCAAAATGTAAGGATAGTCTCGAGGAGTATAACAGGTCTGAAGCCAAGTTGAAATACAGTCCAGTATTCCTGCCAAGAAAACTGCATGGACATGGGGAGGAGGAGGAGGAGGAGGAGGAGGAGGAGGAGGAGGAGGAGGAGGA
>JAHTLZ010000122.1:28025912-28049870 GCA_023846285.1 Phrynocephalus versicolor | reverse complement strand
AAGAAGAAGAGGAGGAGGAGGAGGAGGAGGAGGAGGAGGAGGAGGAGCAGCAGCAGCAGCAGCAGCAGCAGCAGCAGCAGCAGCAGCAGCAGCAGATGGAGGAGTCATCTATCTCATCCTGGGGCTCCTGGAATGGAGAAGCTACAACTTGACCCTAAGACCTTGCCCAGGAATGGAATATTAGGCAGTTGGTAGTTATTCAATATGGTGGGCGCCAAGAAGGACTTTTTCAACAATGGTCTTACTGCCTCTTTGGCAGTTACTTCACATCCTTCTTTGTTACGTGACTAGTTTTGTACCATGACAGCATTGGTCGCGATTGCGTGGTTTTGTCCCTGTTTCAGTGTTCCCATGGTGATGATAACTTGTCTTGTGACAAGTGTTACCTCATGGTCTTGTACCGTGACAAACACTGAATTTGTCTAGCTTCATTTTTCCTTTTGGGGGGGTTTAAAAATTCTTTTTTGATATTTTGTTTCTGAAAAGTCACAATCTTTGCAGGCAGGACAGGAGTCTTTGGCTCATCTGGCTAGCTATCACTTTCTCCACATGGCCGCAATGGAATGCTTTGAGTGATAGCCTTCGGGCTTTCTTTGTTCTTTATTCCTTTTGCTTGCTAATTAATTGTCTGTCTGGTGTCCCTCCTGCCTGGCTTTGAAGTTTGTTTTGTTTTATTGGTATTTAATGGAGGAAGGCAAGGGGGTGGTGATCATCTGAGGTGGGTGAGCACTTTGAACGTAATACCCAACGCTGTACCTGGGACACAGTTTTCTGAGAGAAATTAATGTTTTGTTGTGTGACAGTTGTTACCTCACGGTATCTTGTCTCGGAACAGAAACTGGGAACAAACCGTGACAAGGAAATACCCTACTCCAGCACCAGGTACAGATTTGTCTCGCTTAGCATCCATTCCAGGGGCATGGCCGAGACGAATTTCAGCTGTTGTGCGATGGACGTGAAGAAAGATTTTCTTGTACCACTCCAAAGCGCAACACTTAGAGAGACAAAATGGATGTGAATTAACCACCGTTAAGGATATTGGGATCGTATCTAGCTGCAAGGAGGAATTCACCTTATACCTACACCGCCAATCTCACTTTGTCAGTTTTTATAAGCCAGGAATGGCAAAGTCCAACAAATAGCCTCCATCTTGCCAAGGGTCCTCTCCGCATCAGCAGGCTATAAAAACTGGAATTTATCCATTAACACAGGGCAGGCAGGGTCCTTGTGTGTGTGTGTTGTGTCTTTATAGTCATGACTGACTCTTTGTGACCCCATGTCCATGGAGTTTTCTTGGCAGGAATACTGGAGTGGCTTGCCAGTTCCTACTCCAGGCGCCTACAGCATCTGGTATTCCCCGGTGGTCTCCCATCCAAATACTAACCAGGGCCGACCCTGCTTAGTTTCCAAAATCAGGCAGGATCGGATGTGCTTAGGGCATCCTTATTCCTAGGTTGAGTGTGTCTTAAATGTTCTGGGCTGCATATTGTCTCTCATTATTGTAAGCTGCCTTGGGTCATTTCCAAAGAGAAAGGCAGGGTAAAAATATTATTTATTTATTTATTTATTTATTTATTTATTTATTTATTTATAGATAGATAGATAGATAGATAGATAGATAGATAGATAGATAGATAGATAGATAGATAGATAGATAGATAGATAGATAGATAGTACCTACAAAATTAGTGTGGAAGCAAATGTTATGCAAACTCAACAACAAATAAATCAAATGTCATGGGGTGAGCAAAATAGATGCATAGCAGCCAGGGCACATGCATTATCTTCATTACTGTTGTTATTACTGTTATTGCTTTTTAAAGGTCATTTTAAAAGAGAGCAATTTTTACACCCCTAACCTACCTGCATTTCTGAGCAGGTAGAGGCCTGAAGCAATTCTACCACCCTCTGCTGCCCTCTACTGGGCCACTGAGGAAGAAGTTCCCATTGTTCACAACAGGCAGCATGAGAAACCACTCTTGATAAATCAAAAATCTCATTTTCATATGCTCATAAATCTAAAGTTGTCATTAGACATCTGGGATTGTAAAATTCAAAGACAATAACACCAAGCTCCGAATCCTTTTTTAAAACTGTCTTATGCTGTCTCAAAATATTCTGACACAGACATAATAAGCAGGTACAAGACGTCATTCTTGGTGTGTGTGTGTGTGTGTGTTGTGTCGTTACAATTGTGACCGACTCTTCGTGACTCCATGTCCATGGAGTTTTCTTGGCAGGAATGCTGGAGTGGTTTGCCAGTTCCTACTCCAGGAGCCTACAACACCTGTATTCCCTGGTGCAACAGCATAATTATTTGTGCAGTCATGACAGTCATCCTATAGCCTTCCAGCATCTTCTTTTGGTTTGTTACTTGACATCTATTCTACTACGAATCTCTGGCACACACACTTTCGCACCATTTTCTCTTATCTTTTTTTTTCTTCTCCTTGTCAAACTTGTCATTATTTCAATCACAATATTTACAGAATGATGGAGGAAACTACGTAAGAAGAAGGTGGGACTTACACCAAGTCAAGCAGGTCTGACTCACAGATCTTACTGAATAACATTGACTCCTCTGGATTTCAGGCAGCATTTTTCACCATAGGCATTTTTCCCCATCTTGGTCTGAGCCTGCTTAGATTCCAAAATAAAAGCTAACAGGATCTGCATAGTAGGGTGTGCACCTAAGGCTGGCCCCATCCTTCTGTCCTATCCTGCTTGCTCTCTTCTGACAGTAGCATGAGAAGGCGTTGTGCCAGTCTACCCACATAGACAAAAATGGGTTTGCCCTGTGGGAAGAGATCCGGACGCAGTCAGAATGTCTAATGTCTAGTGCATAGTGGCATGGGGTGAGAAAGAGGGAAGACTCAGGGTTGCCCACTGAATGCCACTGTTTATGTTTATGCTGTAATTTTAACTGTTTATTGTATTGTGTTTGTATTGTGTGCATTGTACAATTGCTGCAATGGTCAGCTCACTGTAAGCTGCCCAGAGTTCCCCCGGGAAGATGGGCGGGATACAAGTTCAAAAATAAATAAATAAATAAATAAATAAAAATGCCGTATCTAAATGAGGATTAGAAGTTGGCATCCTCATCTAAGATCAGCACACCAGTCATTAAACCGCGCAAGCTGAATAACCTTTCTTCATAGGATTGTTGCTGCAGCAACCTGATCATTTTGGTCATTTTTATACAGCTGGTTTGAGAGTGGAGGCTCCTGAGTAATGTGGATCAAACCTCCTAGGACAGAATCCAATAGGATATTATGTGCACCCATCTGGCAGAAAGTCACTCTTATCATTTCCAATGGTTTTGTGTAAGAATTGCATGACGTTAGGGTACAATGGCCAGTCCAAAATGTTATATGTTGTTTTTTAATCTTTCATTTAAGATTTCAGTGATTGTTTTAAAATGATTTTGCCATATTTGTAGGCCTTCTTGGGAGGAAAAAACTGTATTGTGAAAGGTAGCCAAGATGTATCAAAAGCACACCAACTACATTTATATAACCATTAGTCAGCCTTTGACAGCCCCCACCCCCACCCCAACCTCTGCTCCATGCACTGGGCATGAAATCAGCAGGACCTATGGCCACGGGGTTCTGCCATTATCAGAAATGGGATGCTGAATGTGGGCCCAGTTAGATGCCCCCCCTCTGATGCAAAGCATGCCTGCATCTCTTCTAAGAACAGGCCATCCTGTTGTAATGGTTCGGGGTAGTTTGGATCTCGCCTCAGCTGTAAAAGTGACTCTGGCTGCCTTTGGGCCAGTGACTCTATTACCCTGAACTACCTCGCAGGGGCTGTGGTAAAGCTAGGAAAGAGGAAAGTCATGTACACCATTAGATTCTTGGCATGCAGCTGGGATAGAAATGGATCAATTAACTGGATGAATAGCAAGAGCAGGGGAGTTGTCTTACTTGGAACACTAAGTTCTGAAGAAAGGGGAAAGAGATGCCATCTCTCCCTCTAGGCAGAATGATCTGAGTGATACTCCTCCTGCACAGCCAGAACAACGAGATAAAAAGTCCCCACTGGCATCTACAGGAAACTTTTCTTTAAGCATCCTAACTCGGCAGGGGAGTTTTCACTCAGATTGGGAAGATGGAAAATCTACCTCCCCAGTGATTGATAGACACTGCACTCTTCTCCAACTGTAATTAATGCAAGCAAAGTGAGAACTGGAGCTACAGGCTGGCTATCAAAGGAGTATCTAATTTGGCCTTGAAGTGCTGGGGGGGGGGAGTCTCATGCCAGCTAGCCCTACGAAGAGGGCTTCTAAGCCACACAAAAATTATAGAGAAAGGTAGTCTCTATCAAGGAACAGCAATAAATACAGTGACATTGTCACACATTCAATATTGGTAGGTGTTCAGATAAACCCATGTGTATTGTCATAGGATCATCGAATTGTGAAGTTGGTAGGGTCCTATAAGGCCAAAAAGTCCAATCCCCTATGCTCCATGCATGAATACAAAGCAAAGGGTATCTGTCAGGTGGCTGTCCAAATTTCTCCTGAATGCCTCCAATGCTGGAGCTCTCACCACCAACCGAGGTAATTGTTTCCATATTATATGGTAGTCCATTTAATAACCCTGTATGGCGAAACTGTATTACACACAAACACACACACCCCACAGCAGGTGTGGGCACAGAGGAGGAAAGAGGTTAATCAACTCACAGCAGACCTGAAGTCCAAGGGAGGGCCTTCCAGATTCAGAGCTCAGCCTCTCAGTCCATTCGTGCTAAGCCATTTCCGAGAAGCTCATGTCCACCCTAGATAAAATATTCTAAAAATTTATTCCTCTCCAAATCCATTTCTTCTGTTTCCATCTCGTACCGCTTCATGGCAACAAAATATTGGACAAAGTTGTCCCCGAAGGCTTCCCGGAGACACTCGTCTTCCTGAAGGGCAAGAAGAGCATCTTCAAGCTTCAGGGGGACAGTCGCAGCTTTGAAGTGAGCTGAGCTCCGGATCTCCTCCGTGGTCCCTGGGAAGCAGAGGCCTCTCTTGACGCCATCCAGACCTGCTGCGATGGTCGCCGACAGCACGAGGTATGGGTTTGCTGCTGCCGAGCCGAGTTTGTTCTCTATCCGTGGTCCTTTTTCGCCATGACCTTTCAGGTTAAATGCACAGGTGTTATCATTGAAGGCCCACTTGGCGACCACGGTGTCCTTTGAGCTTTTGCTGTAAGCGCTGTAATGTTTACGGCAGCTCAGGGTGGGGGCCATCAGGCAGCTGAGAGCTGGGGAATGTACTAAGAGCCCAGAAAGCCAATGTTTTCCTATGTCGGTAAACTCTCCAGAACCGCAAGAGAACAAATTCTCTTGCCCCGAGCTATCCCAAAGGCTATGGGAAAGGATGCCTGCATTGCAGAACCCATTCTCTGTGAAAAAGCTGGCAATGTAGTTGTATTTCTTGGCAACTTCTTTGATGCCAGTTCGGAAGGTGAAGGCGCTGTCTGCGGCACCAATGCCAAATTCCGGGTGGAACGAGACTTCCATTTGCCCAGGGCCTATAGAAGAAGAGAAGCTCTCGATGTTCGTCCCAGCATGATACATCCCATCAATGAGTTCCTGGATGAAGGACTGGTCGTGGCTATTGAGGAGAGTAGCCGCGGGGAAAGAGATTGTTTTGGAGTTGACAATTTCGGCAATGCCGTAAAGGCAGAATTCATACGTGAAGGCAGAAGACAGGGCAAAACCATTCTCCTGGAGCTGGTGCAGCTGTTGCTTGGCAATGTACCTGGGAGAAGTCAACAGAGGCTTGCCTGTCACTGTAAATGAGTCACATATCACCCTGGCCATCTGTTCGGTCCACGGCAAAGCCCGGAATGTCGAAAAATCAGGACACAGGACAATGTCACAGTTGAAATTAGCTGCACTTATCTGGTTTAGTTCACTATCCCTTGGATTCAGAGTCAGTTCAAGGTAACCTCTGGGCATGGAAATCCCATGGATTGCTTTGGTCTAGAAAGAAGTAAAAAGAATGTATGACGGTGTTTTAGAAACCAGAATGTCAGAACTATAATGCCTGATGGAAAATGGTAACAGTGGCACATTTGAACTCCTATATAGTTTCATAACCAAAGTAAAACTTCAAAATAGAGACCACGGTAGTATTTGCAATTGAAAAAAAATCATATCATTCTCATGCATTTTAAAAAATGCTTCCTCCCCCCCCCCCCCGATAATACATAAATGCCTAGTTTCTAAAAAGGTGTTTCTTGTTCTCTCACATGCTAGATAGATGGGGATGCCACCTGAGATGACATGGACCATCTGATATATTTTAAAACTGACTATCCTCTTAGTTAAGAGAACCTCGTAAATATATGAGAATGAATGAATGGGTGGCTGGCTGGATCGGTTATTGGCTTACGTATCTGGCTGCGGAGCCAGAGTTTGCGAGTTTGATTTTCCACTGCGCCTCCAAGGGAGAACAGCCAACCAGTGTAGCCTTGGATAAGAGGTACAATCCCAGGAGAAGAGAATGGGAAACCACATTTAGGTACCCTCTGCCTAAAATACTGTGAAAAAGGTTGCCATGAATCAGAACTGACAATGCATGATGATCATTAATCTAACAGAAGAAATAACAAGACCCAAAACTCAGATTCCTACCCTTCCACAAACAGCCCACTGGTGCCTGGAGAATTGCTGAATTGCTCGCCTTGCATCCTAAGGTGCCTCCACATCCTCTCCTGATGTGGAGGTCTCTGTGGCTCACCTGCACCCTGCAAATCCCTAAAACCATAAGCTGTGAAACCTGGGAGAGGGAATGCAGAAATTCAAAAAAAAAATCACATGATGTAAGACTATTTTTTTTCTAAATATCTTTTCTTTAGATTTTTTTTAACCAGCATCAACACAGAAGGAAGGACTTTTCTAGAAAATCAGTGTTCTAAATTTAATTTAAAGCAATGCTAATAAGTTTTCATCATAATTTTAAATTTCAGATTCAAATTTTGGTAAAACAGAGGTTGAAAGATGATAGGAGAGAGGTGAGGAAACATAACATTCCTCAAGAATCGAGTAATAGAATAGAATAGACTAACACTTTATTGTCATTGAACAAGTGCAACGAAATTAAAAAGCGCCAGTCTACACATCACTCACTCCCAATCTAAAATTCCAAAACATTAAGCCTACCATTAAAAAAAAATCCATATACACACTCCTTCATTCTCTCACCCAGCATCTCTTATATCCATTATAAGTCTTACAGGCATGGCCAAACTTTAGCCCTCCTGATGTTTTGTACCACAACTCCCAGAATTCCAAGCATGTATTTCCAATGGCAAAGGACTGTGGGAGTTGTGGTCCAAAACATCTGGAGGGCCAAAGTTTGGACATGCCTGCGCTAAGACATAAAACCAAACACACACACAACCCTACACTCTCTCACCTAACAGCATTCGTACCCAATACATAAAAAACCTAAAAATTAAAATACACACACACACACACACACAAAACACTACTCTTTCTCACCCAATGGCTTCATAGTCCCCCCATACAATATACAAGTTACACATTCAACACTGGTATTTCTCATCAACTTAAATTTTTAGCTGTATTTAACATGGTTACTGCTGTTGGGTAAAAACTAAAGTGGTGCCTCACCTTAGGAGCAGCTCGACTTAAGAAACAGTTGGCATTTTAACTACTGCCTTACAAATTTTAGATGCGGTCTGCTCTACTTATAATTTTTTTATTGTTTTTTCATTTTTAATTTTTATATATATTTTTAAATACGGCTGCTCTACTTAAGAGTTGTTTGGCTTAAGAGCATGCATTTTTAATGAATTAAATCCATAAGTAGAGGTACCACTGTATTTCTAAATATATTTGTCCTAATAGATCTGTACCATCTGCCTGATGGCAACAGTACAAACAGAGAGTGTCCAGGATGGAGCACGCTTAGAAGAAAAGTTAACACTGCTTTAGCACATAGCATCGGGATGCCCAGGGTGACTAGCAGCTTGATGATTTATCATTTTATATCAAACTTATTTTAATTAGTCTGGGGGGGAAATGGAAAAGGTATAAGTTTGAAGAGCAAACAAGATAATAAACTCAGAACTTTTCTAGAAGAGGTGCTCCTTCAAGTGGTAAAAGACATATGTTTATCATAACACATAACTTCCTTCACTTCTATATCTTGAATTGATTGTGCTTTGTTTTGTGATTGGTCATTGGAAAATAAGTACATTCTTAACATGCATATTTGAGCATTTGTCTGAGGGAAAATGGGCTAAAAGAAAGGCCCTTAATATTTAGCTTGATCCGAAAAAGCTGATCTGGACATCTACACTTTGAATGAATAATTTGGAGGGAAATGGTGCTGTTACTCCAACATCCTTCATCATCACCAATGCCGGGTTGGGGTGTTTGCCTTTGCTGATGTCTAAATGGCAACTTATATAATCAAAACGATTTAAGACTTACAGTTAAAATACCAATGCCAATGAAGTAAGGTTTTTTTTTTGTAGCAGAGCATAAAATATACTATTTTTCTTCGTAAAATAAACTTAGGAAGTTTAGAATAAAAGCAGAACGCTATTAAATTTCCAGTCATGCTTGCATATGTTTCACGATTACCCAGTGAGGCCTGAAATATTCATGACAAGATTAAAGCTTAAGGAGAGTGTATAAAACCTACATGCTGAGTATTACATAAACGTTACACCAAAAGGTCTTTGGAGGTCACTGCTTTCTATATTCCTCCTACGGAAAGCTTCAAAATGTGACTTGTATTCACTGGGACTCCGGCATAATCCACATCTTTATGAAGCCGTCGGTGTTTCTGCTGTATTTTCTTATCAGATTTAATCACTGAATAGGGAATTCTCCATAACTAAAATGGTTCCCATTTGATCATTTTTGTGTCTTTTGTTATTTGCTCCTTGCCTTCTCTTGCAGTTTATTTATTTCAAATAAAACAGAATCTTTGTCGAAGCAGTGAATGTAAAAGGATAAATCTAGAGTGGGAGAGCCACAGACGTGTAAGAGAGAGAGAGAGAGAGAGAGAGAGAGAGAGAAATTGCTTTCCCAGCTATCTTAATTAGCTCTGCATTTCTACAGAAATGAACAAAGAATGGTGTTCAGATGGTGAAATAAGCCAAAATTCTTGCAGGGTACTTTTGTCCACAGGTAGAAATGGAAACTGAAGCATACTTAAACTTGAAAAGCAGAGATTTCTGCACAATCGGGTGAGTAAATTGTGGTACACGGGCTGACTGAGCCTCCAGGGTTATGTTTGCACCCTGAGGCCTGTACAAATTTTGCCCCAGCCCTCCCCCTCAGAGTAATTTTCCCCCCTGTAATGTTCTTCAGGAGATGAATTTGAGGCTTTCAAAAAGGAGCAGCAGGGCTCACATGAAACATGGGGGGAAACCTAGAAATGGGCATCTGGTTACTTCCGGTTTTGATTTTTGGAACTTGATATTTGCGTTTACAAGAAATAGGGCCTTTTCTGCCGTTGCCCCTCGCCTGTGGAATAACCTTCCACCAGACATCTGTCTGGCCCCTTCTTTGGCTGCCTTTAAAAAACTATTAAAAACTTGGCTATTTAAGCAGGCATCCCCTCAAATATAATGCAACTTCAGTGTTCACCCATTACATCTTGATTTTTAACTGATTAGCCTGCCAATAATGTTTTATGTCACTTTAATATTAATATTAATATTAATTTTCTGTTGCTATCTTATGGTTTTATTGTATGAATTGTTTGAATTTGTTAATTGTTGTAAACTGCCCAGAGTGACCTCACTGCCAGATGGGCAGTATAAAAATCTAATAAATAAATAAAATACCTTTCAGGGCTTCGTGGAGCCCTACCATAGCTGCTGGCCTCCCTCAGTGACACAACCCCTGCTGTGTGACCAGGAAATCTGCATTTTTCTTATACCACAAGAAAGATGTAAAGAGAGGGGAAAACATACCCGGAAAAAGCGGGAAGGGATGGTCTTCGATCTTGACACTCCGTGCAGATCTGTCGCTTCAAACCTGACATAATGGATATTGTCTCTGGCCATTTGCTCCTTGAGGTGGTCAATCTTACGGACCAAATAGAGAGGAATCTGGCTACTTGGCTTCTTGACAACAGGCTCTCTGTTCTGTTCTTCTAAAAAAAAGAAATCATCATCATCATCCTCTTCCTCCTCCTCCTCCTCATCATCATCTAGAAATATTCTATCATCACATGCCATCAGTTTGCCATGGCAGTAGACCTTTTCAGCATGGTGCATAGTCCAATTCCCAGTGCCTTGTTCCCAAGGGTTGAGAACTCCAACTAGAATGAGAACAATGTGGCAAAGGGTGGGGCAGAATCTACAGACATGGCTGCATTCCCAAACATACTTGCTAAATGGGAAGCAAGAACCGCTAAGCACCGTCGACCTTAAATCTGACTAAATGCAGATGGAACTGTGATAAGCAGTGTCATATGCAGCAAGGTTTGTTGGCTCCAGTTTCAGAGGTGCTGGAAATGCTCTACAGGTTTCAGTTTGCACTGTATGTGTACTGTCCAAAGTCCTGAACCCTATCTCCCACTTGGATGTCTTAAAGGTACAGATTAAAAATTGGAGTGGATTTGTAGTACCTCTGAAACTGGAATTGCCAGCCACCACTAGTAATTGGATTGGATAATACATTGCCAAGTTGTATGCCCCTGGCTTAAGTCTAATGGAACTCCTTTGCCTCCTCAGGTCTTCCACTGAGGGGGCAAAATGCAGGTCCATACATACTAAAGGAGAAAACCTTTGATTCTTCAGTGAGATATGGTGTGAAATCTCTTTCCTGTTGTCACCAGTTAGCACCTGGGCAAACATTGCCATCATTTAGAAAAAATGGCCATATATCCCCTACCTTCTGGGTTGCCATATTTTCTGTTTATTTGGGTTTTACCAGTTGCTGGGCCCTGTTACTTGGATTGTCCTCATGCCCCAGGTCCACAATTTGATTTCCCAGAAGCAGTTGAGTTGTCTCTGCCAACCTTTGCTTGACCCACTGTTATGACCTCAAAGATCTCAGGTTATAGCCCTGAACTGTCAGAGAAGTAGCAGCTGCTAACCTGGCAGTTCTAACTACACAAATTAATAGAGGTACACAGTGTGCTGAGTTCATTGTGAGAACAAAGAGGAGATGGCCAGATGAAATACAGGAAAGGTTGTGGTGGGCCAGAGCAAGGCCTGTCTAGTCCAGTGATCAACATGATTCCACCATGTGAACATGAGTGGAGAAACATAGGAACGTGAGCGTAATATTGGCACATACCCTAGAATGTGCTGGATTTTGGAAGTTAACACTGCCCACCTAACAAGTTTATTCACACCAGGGTGGTGTGAAACCAAGATGAACTATATATTGGGGGCCTCATGCCAACTTTCCTTAGACTGAAAAGGCTACTTGGATGAGTAGTGAAACATTTTGGTCTCACAGAAAAGAAGTCCAGTTCCCGTGACTCACCTGGATGACTGAGAATCTTGACAGACATCTTGCACCTAGATTGTTTGTGCACAAAAGATTTCCACACTCTTAGGTGTGACCTGAACCACCATTCTCTTCCAAGGACCATTTTAAAAACCATTTATTTATGGAATGCATGTAAGGATATGCTGAAGTCATCCATAAATGAGCAGTGGCAGCATGGTGCTTGGGTCCCTCTTGATCATCCTGCCACATCTCTGGGTATTTGTACACAACCCCTAAACTCCGCCGCAAATGGCTGCCAGCTCCGGAGCTTATTCGGGTCATCGTCCATTTAACAAGCCTATTATACTCCTTTGTCTTAAACGCAGGTTTCTGTACTCTGACACTTCTTCCTTAGACAGTGCACCACCCACATTGAACATCTGATAGAAGAGCAGTGTGCTTTGCATGGGTGCCTAATGGGATTCAGTCATTTATGTGGTATAAGAGCCTGCCCCTTACCCATCAGGGACAGCATTGTGCACCTATTTGCTTTTATCACCAGTGTTTAGTTTTACTGCTGTTTTATAATACAGTATTGTATAGAGATGGGCACAAAACACTAAAATAGTGTTTCGTTTCATTTTTCGTTTCATTCAGTTCTGTTTCATTTCATTTCATTTGAAATTTTTTTATAAAAAAACTCATTTAGTTTTTATTTTTTTGTATTTTTGTTTGTGTACACCCCTCTCTCTCTCTCTCTGTGTGTGTGTGTGTGTGTGTGTTGCTTGTGTAACTTCCTGCACCGATTGGGCACAGAAAAAGCAGGATTTGTAAACTTTTTTTGCCGCCCCAAGCACCGATCAGCTGTAGTGCTGGTGGCAAAAAAAAAAGTTTTAAAATCCCACCTTTCCCCCCCACCCAATCGGGAGTGGGAAATCCAGGGTTTTTTGTTCTGTTTTGTTTTGTTTTTGCTGAGCCTCAAGCGCTGTAGGAGTGGGGGGAAAGGAGGGATTTTTAAACTTTAATTTTGCTGAGCCCCAAGTGCCGATCAGCTGTAGTGTGGGCTTGGGGCTGGCAAAAAAAGTTTAAAATCGTTCCTTTCCCCCCACTCAATTGGGTGGGAGGAAAGGAGCGATTTTTCATCTTTCCCCCCAAGCCCACGCTACAGCTGATCGGCACTTGGGGCTCAGCAAAAAATAAAAATAAATTAAAATCCTGCCTTTCCCCCACCCAATTGGAGTGGGAAAGGAGTGATTTTAAACTTTTTTTTCGCTGAGCCCCAAGTGCTGTAGCACAGGCTTGGAGTTGACAAAAAAAGTTTTAAAATCCCTCCTTTTCCCCAACCCCATCAGGCGGGGGGAAAGGTGAGATGTTTATTATTTTATTATTTTATTTTTTGGCTGAGCCCCAAGCACCGATCAGCTGTAGCGCAACTGGCTAATGGCGCTTTTAAAAAAACAAGTGCCAGCGGCGCTACAGCTGATCGGCGCTGCCAATTTGGAAGCCCCCTCTATGGGAGCTGGGTAAGCAGCAGCAGCGGGAAAGAAAAACTAAATGAAAAAAAATGAAAATTTTTGTTTCATTTCATTTTGTTTTCCTTTGAGGGGATGGTTTGTTATTCGTTTTGTTGCATAATGAAACGAATAACAAAATGAATAAAAAATTCATTTCATGCCCATCTCTAGTACTGTATTTGGTATTGGCTTTGAATTTTGTTATCTTTTTGGCACTGGCTTATTGAGATTTGTTTATCCTGATCTTACTGCACATTGGCCATAAAGAGAAGTAGCACAAACAGAGGAAGTCCTGATACCATAAAAACATGGGTTCACCATCCCTTGTACAAGCCTTGCCATCCCACAAGCAGGGATCTCCAAGATGAAAAGCAACCCTCCAGTTGTGTGGAGGCAGTGCTGATGGAATCAGCATGATTGTGTATCCCTGCTGTGCTAGAACTTAAGGAGCACTGGACACTCCGTAAGATACTGCTTATGTCAAGTGGAGTGACACTGAATTCATTCCATCCCACCCCATCCCCAAAGGTGCTCCAGTAACATTTGATCATGTTGCCCTCCAGTGCTGTTAGATAACTCCCATGAGCTCTTCTCATGGGCTCTGATGGCATGGCAGCCCAATCCAACAGCATCTCGAGAGTAACACATACACCACTCATAGCTTAATATTGAAGGTGGAGGCTTACCAGGCATGAGGTTAGTTCCTGGCGCACTGTCCTCCTCATTGGGGGATGGTGTCTGTTGTCTTTCACAATGATGCTCCACCTCTTCATTTTGCTCCTCTTGCACAGCAGAGCTATGGAGCAGAAGTGGCCTGCCTACCGGCCTTGTTCCATTGGGATGCCCAGAAAGGACCTCATGGTCATCTCCTCTTAAACAAGGATGAGATGTTTCCACCAAATGACCTGGTTTATCACTAGTCAGCAGCGGACACAAATGGGAAGAGCCACTGCTGTGTTTCCTACTCTTCCTAGCCGTGGTGCTCAGCAGGGGACTCACTCTCAACAGGTGCTTCAACTCTTGCAGGGTTTCCTTCGAAATCCCAGACATGGAGGTGAAAGAGTCTTTGCTTTCATCTTTTTCCTGGGTTGCTAATGGATAACCTTTGGCTTTTTTCTCAACCTGAGTTGCACCAGGCTCTGCTTCATCGTGCTCGCATATCCTGGCATTCTCCCTATTTTTCACTTGCTCTTCTTTGTCCTCCAGGTCTGTGGCCAGCATCGGAGCTTCTGGGTTATTTTCACATGGCTTCTCTCTGCCCTCTTGTGGGCTTTCTTTTGTATGACAGTCTTCAATCTGATGATCGTCTGCTTGCTGCATTGCTGGCAAATGCGGAAAACTTTCCGCTTGCTTTCCTTGATTTGCAGAACCGAGAGGCCTCCGTCGGATTACATCTTGCTTCCAGGCCTTTTCTCCCAATGACTTTGACTCTTCTTCTGTGTCTTAACACACACACAGGGTTGCCATCTACCTCCTCGTTTTCATGTCCAGCAGTACTCTGCAATCATCAGCAAATATGAACAGTGTGCTCCAGCCACATGGAATATGTATTCACAGAGGCATTGTTTTTTAATTTATCATACATGCATTTGATGCCTGCAGCGAGTGGGTGCATTCCTGTACGTCGCATCCAAACCACAGGAGGAGTAAACAAATGCAGACCTTTAACATTTGAGTTGTCAGATCAAGTATCCCTTTCAGCTGACTTACAGGAAATTGGGAAGGGTGTGGGTGTGGGCAATGTCACAAGGCTGGATACTTCTGATATCACAAACTGAGAACCAGCAAGCACCAGAGAAGACAAATCTGCACTGACTTCAAACACTTGACAAATCATGTCAATCCTTTCCTGAAGATTAGGGGTTAGGAGTGGAAACTGGGGCCACCTGCATGTATGCAGGGACTCTACCTCTGCTCCAGGTCAGACCTCGGGCCTTTTTTATTAAACGAAACTTTTGCAATAGGTGATTCCTTTACTATAGTCTATGTGGGGCTGCCTATGAGACTCATGTGGAAGCTTCAACAGTTCCAGAATGTGATGGGCAGATTTTCTAGTGGGGTGAAAAAAAATATAAACATCTTTACCACATTTTGGCTGCCTTACACTGGTCACCAGTTTGTTTCTGCATCAGCTTCAAGGTACTGATTTTGGCATACAAAACCCTAAACAGTTTGGGACCGACTTCACTACCTGGCAGAATGCTTGCTTCTGCCAAGACCAGCCCACTGTACCAATTCATTACAAGCTAGGCAGTTGAGATCATTGACCTCAAGAGAAGATCAGAAAAAAGAAAAGAAAATCTGTGCCTTCTCAGTGGTCACTTCCTCCCTATGGAATAATCTTCTGCCCAAGATTCACTTGGCCCCCTCACTGGATAGTTTTAAGCGGTCACTAAATACCTGGCTATCCAGCTAAAGCCACCAGTCCTTTTATTTATTATTTTAATTTGTGACATTGTTTTATGTAATAATTTAACTGTCTGCATAATTGTTGATTATGCTTATTAGTTTAAACTTAATTTATTGGACATCTGTGTTTGTTTTGGTTGTTCTAAACTGCCTAGAGTGGCTGTGTTGCCAGAGAGGCAGTACATAAATACTGTAGAACACACACACACACACACAAACACACACACACACACACACACACACACACACAAACACACACACACACACACACACACACAAACACACACACACACACAGAGAGAGAGAGAGAGAGAGAGAGAGAGAGAGTCAACCTATTGTTATTGTTCCTCCAATTGTTTGTACCAGAGGACCAAAAAATGAAAAAAAAATGTGAAATATATTCTCTGGTTCCCTCTAGTGACTGATTCTGACATTGCATTGCAGTGTTGTGGACAGTGCACTTAGTCTGTCTGGATACACACAAATAGGCAAAAGAAAAAATTAAGAAGAAAGAAGGGAGGAGGAGGAGGAGGAAGAAGAAGAAGAAGAAGAAACACTTATTTGACAATATCAAATCAACTTATAGAAAATCTAGAGTTCTGTCTCCAATAGGATGCCCCTTCCTTCTACCATCACCAGATATTGAATATGTAGGAGGGAAATGTGGCCATACATACTAACTGTGCCATCCAAATGTTGAATTTTATGATGGCCCTGGCATACACATGTTTGCCATTCATGAAAAAGGACCCATGAAGACACAGCTGAATGTACACCTGGTTCCTTCTCATCCTTAGGAACCCTGATCATTCCAATAAGTCTCATGCATCCGTCACTCATTTGTGTGTAGGGGACACAGCCAACAGGTACATCATCAGTACTGAGTATGAAGCTAAAGGAAGGGTTGCCAACTCCTCATGTGTCCCATGAAGACATGCTGAAGTCTCTGGCACATCTCTCAAAAGTTAATCATATACTTCTGTAAAACGTTGCCAGTTGGACAGAAAGTCAATCATCTTTCTCTGTCACTGGTTCAAAATGGAGTCAACCCAAGACATTTTTCCACCTAAAGGAAATGAGATTGTGGGAATGTTCCTCCTTATCCATGTCAGGTTGCATGCTATTCACTCCTAGCTAAGTTGCTTCCAAGCAAGTGATTTCACAAGCACTTCATACCTGTAGTAGTAAAATAACAAATCAATTAACTAACAAATTGCTGGAAGTAGAGTCATGGCTGCTGGACTTCTTTTTTTGAGAGATAGAAACGTTTCGCTGCTCATCCTAACAGCTTCATCAGTCTGAATACAGCTAGTGTGAATCCTCCATCTTATAGTCAGCTTTGACCTCTTGTTTGAATGAGCAGTGAAACGTTTCTATCTCTCAAAAAAGAAGTCCAGTAGCCATGACTCATCTTCCAGATAAAATCACCTGGATGACTGAGAATCTTCACAGGTAACAAATTGCTGCCCCCTTCATCATGCCCCAAATCTTCTAACACAAGTGACAGCCTCTACTTAATAATAGGGTGAACCCTGCCCCCGCAAACCAAATAAAACATATAAGTCACTCCATATTGGAATGATTGCTCATTTAAAAGGTAGACTTATTGGGAAAGCCACCCGCTTTGAACATGAGCCTCACTCCCCAACCCCGAGGGTGGAGAGGAAAGCAGGTAGGAGGGGGGGGGTGAACAGAAGCATTCACACATGTGGAAATGGATTTCAGTATATTGATTCTACATCTACATTTAAATACAGTAACCCCCCGCCTATTGTGGGGGTTAGGGACCCACCCCACCCGTGATGCCTGAAAATCCGCTATATGCGGAAGCGGGTGATGTGGCGCCTGGGGGCGGGGGGCGATAAACCGCAAAATGGCGGGGGGTGACTGTAAACAGACCTCTTGCTGAGGAGCAACAAAAGCCCTACAAAATGTGCTGCCACCAAAATAGAGTCCCCTTTCAATATTAATCCATGCTTGCACATTCCTTGTGTAATCACCCACGCTAAAATCAACCCCAAACGTGCTGAACATGATTTGCAGTGGGATTGGTATCAGCAGTGGGATAAGGCTAGATGTGGTACAGAAGGTATTGATTTATCCATATCAAGCACAGTATTGTCCTGGGCCTGAGGAGATGACTTTCCATTTGTACTCACTGTCATCTGACTTGTTGGAGGGGTGGGGGAGCTTTAAGGCAACTTCTCTCTTCAAATGGAGCAAAGCTCCTTGCTGAGGTAGCGCTCCGCACACCAAACACCCCAAATGGTGCCTGACCAGAAGTCTCAGATCCAAACCATCAGTTTGGGACTCACTTAAGTTCCTCTTTAGTACAGCATAGTGCTCCTTGATGTTTTCTGGAATCAGTCTATCTTTGGATTATCTATTTACTTGCCAGGAATATTTACATGATCATCCAGACTTTTCAACAGAATATTTACTCAAGGAAACTCAAAATACTGTAAATAAAAAATCCCATTCTTTTTATTGCATACTGTTCACAATTAGATTTTAAATAAATAAATAAATAAATAAATAAATAAATAAATAAATAAATAAATGTTTTACCTGGCAACCAGAAGCATCCTGGTCCATCTCGTGAGCATTTTGCTTCAAGCGCTCACTGAGTATGGGGGAGAAATGGGGAAATGGCACCCAGCATTTATAGGTTTGCCTCCAACGCAAACACGAGTTATCCCAGAATTTTCATGAGAGCCTCTCTTCCCGAAGGCCCTGGTCCTGGCCCATGATTAATTCACAGGGGAGAGGGCTGGGGGGTGAGGGGAAAGGCCCTTCAAAGGGTTCACAGGCTTGACTGTTATTTGTGGGGGCAACTCTAAAACAGTCAGGTGACAAGTATCCCTTTTTTTAAAAAACCCTCATCCCGAAGTGTCGGGAAGAAAAACAATTGGAAGCCAGACACGTCTGTTTAATTATTTTTATTCAACTTAATGTTACGTAATGATGTGTAAGAGAGAGGGAGTTTGTACCCATGCCTGCGTGTTACTCTGAAACGCAGGCTGCTATTGGATTTCTTGGGAGCACTCCTAGCAGAAAGGACTTAATGTGGCGAGACATGGTATGGCATGAAAGAAAATCTCCGTTGCCTCCCATATGAATGATTCTTGATTTGGGGTGCGGGGGAGGGGGGCAGCCGTAGAGCTCAGCGCTTTGTGAAAAGGTTTCAGAATCTCGTTGAACAAACACATTTGTATTGTAGGTGCCCTTTTCCTCCATTGTTGCACGGGATGATAAGGGATTGAAAGCATGTTGCTAAGTGGGCATTTGAGTTATGCATCTTCTGTTAGCTGACTCAGCAGCCCCATAGAGAAAGCCAAACAGCCTAGCAAAAAAATATGTGGTCAGAAGCTTTATCTATGTGCATCTATATGTGCATCCATGCAATTGCAAAAGGTGGAACAGATGACTCCAGTTAATGAAATATATTCTATCACAAATGAAAGCCAAGCTATACGGATAACGTGAAATGAGAAGACTGGGCAACCATCTTTCAGATCTGCTCGGATCTGGATTCCAAAATTGAGCAGGGGGTGGACTTGATGGACTTACTGGCCCCTTCCAACTCAAGTATTCTATAATTCTCTGAAATCAGAGCAATTTCAACATTTCACCCACTTCTTTCTTTCTTTCTTTCTTTCTTTCTTTCTTTCTTTCTTTCTTTCTTTCTTTCTTTCTTTCTTTCTTTCTTTCTTTCTTTCTTTCTTTCTTTTTCTTGGCCAAACTATTAAGTTACAGATGACTCAGTACTGTATTAGAACTGGAAATTCCATAATTGCAGAAAGAATATGGTTACAACCAGGGCCGGTGCTAGGTTTTTTTGCGCCCTAGGCAAGGGGCGGGGTGGGGTGGGCCAGGGGGTGGGGTGGCAGGGGGCGGCGGCGGGCAGCGATGGGTGGACAGTGATGGGCGGCTGGCAGGTGGTGGAGGGACGGACGGCGGTGGCCAGCGGCAGGGGGCGGCAGGCTGTCCAGCGCCCTCTCTCCATTTTGGCGCCCTAGGCAACTGCCTAGTTCACCTTAATGGAAGCGCCAGCCCTGGTTACAACTGAAGGAGCTCTGCTTCTAAGTATGCATGTCTGGATCCAACCAAATATTAACACTTGAAATAAAAAAAAAGTTATTTCATAATCACAATATATAACTTATGTTCTAAACTTTGTTTTAAAAGCTGCTTCCCAGACTCTGGAGCTCCCTCCCACTGGAAGCCAGGACAACCTCTCTTTGATGACCTTCTGCAAGCAGGTGAAGACCTTTCTCTTCAGCTAGAGTTTCTCTTAAGGCTCTATCACACATCCTTTTAAATCCAGATTAAATTTCAAGATAAACCGTGTCCAAAAATCTTGTCCCCACGGCTGATGAGCTTTAAAAAAAAAACACCAAAAAAAAAAAAAAACAGTAGCGCCCCCTTCCATTTAGCAAGTTTTCCAATACCTACTGGAGAAGTTGGGAATTTTTTGCCTCACTTAAAAAACCACATTTATTGGAGCCAGAAGTCCAAGGGAATGCGTATATGATCCAGTTTTCTTTCTTTCTTTTCTTTCTTTCTTTTTTTTTCATAGTGCCAACCAGCTGTTCCTGGGGGTGGTCAGGGCTGTTTTTTGTTTGTTTGTTTGTTTGTTTGTTTGTTTTTTAGTTTTTATTTTATTTTTCCCCACTAGTGCCAGTCAGCTGGCCTGTGGGCCGTTCGGGCATTTTTAATTTTTTTTATTATTATTTTATTTTTTCCTTAGCCCTCACCAGCCAGCCATGGGGCTGTTCAGAGGTTTTTGGGGGGGTTTTATACCCCCCCCCAGTGCCAGTCAGCTGGTCAGGCATTTATTTTATTTTTTCCCTTAGCTCCCAGAAGCTGTCCCTGGGTCTCGTCGGCTATTTGGTTTTTGTTTTTTAAAGTTCCTCTGTGCCTGCTTGAAGCAGAAGTTTTTTTTATTAATTTGTATTATTTTTATTCCCCCCCCCCCGTGCCAGTCAGACATTTTTGTTATTATTTTATTTTATTTTTTCCTTAGCCCCCACCAGCCAGCCCTGGGACTGTTCAGAGGTTTTGTTTATTTGTTTGTTTGTTTTATTCCCCCCCAGTGCCAATCAGCTGGCATGCAGACTGGTTGGGCATTTTTTTTTCCTTAGCTCCCAGCAGCTGTCCCTGGGGCTGGTCGGCCATTATTTGTTTGTTTTGTTTTTTAAATTTCCTCTGTGCCTGCTTGAAGCAGGTTAGGGCCGTGGGGACATAAGAGAAGCGGACCAGAACCCAAGAGACGTGGGAACTCTGAACCCATATCTTCAATCATATGATCAGGTAAGGAGAAAAGCCTCGTGTGATAGTACCCTTAGTGATTGTTGGTCTGAGAGAGGTTTTTAAATCAATTGTTGTGCCATGTTGCTTTGAAGGTGTTTTGGCATTGATTTTGTTTACCATTTTAGTATCTGTTTGGTTCTTTTTAATATTTGTACATGTGTTTATTTATTAGATGTTTATACTGTATGACCGAACGGCTACTATTATACAATACAGGTAACAACAAGAAGTAAATATTAAAAATATAAAATTGTACAAAATTATATAATAAACATAATAAGCCAAGTGATACAACAGTAATTAACACATAATATAATTCATTCATTGGCATCCTTCCATCTCAAAAGACTATGGTATCATGCCTGGAGTAGAGATCCTAAAAACAACACCTAGTGCAACTAAATAGACCAATTCGGGAATGGCAGTCTCTACCACACTGGGGGCAGATATATTCTGTTTCTTGCCCAGTCCTTGGGTTTCATTGTTTCTGTGCCTGCCTCTTTTCCTCACTATAAAAAGGTAAAGGTCCCCCCCATGTCCAACTCTAGGGGCAGTGCTCATCTCCATATTCAAGCCAAAGAGCCAGTGTTGTGCAAGTCCATGGCCACGTGGCCGGCATGGCTGCAAGGAAACACTCTTTTACCTTCCTGCTTTTTACAGCAGTACCTATTTATCTACTTGCATTTACATGCTTCCGAACTGCTAGGTTGGCAGGAGCTGGGGTTATCAGCGGGATTCAAACTGCTGAGCTGCTGACTTTGCAGCTCATACCACATTGGAAAAGAGCCAGCCTGTGTTGCTTTGAGTAGGCTACAGAGGCCCAGCGCTCCCTTAGGAGGAGGAAATAATAAATCACATCCAAATACTTTGTGCCTAGGAAAGCCTGCCAAAGGTTGCAACAAGTCCATTGTAATTATACACCCATACTTGCTACTTTCTTCAGGCACGGAGACTTGGGGTCTTCCACCTGCATTGCCAGTGCAGTTTTACTAATCACTGTCATTGCATGGGGTCGGGGGCTGCTGCTCAATAGATATAACTAGAGATGGGCACAACTCAGCGAAATTTTCGTTTTGATTTTCGTTTTTTCGTTTCATTTCGTAACGAAAACGAAAACGAAAAATTTTTCAGAAGCAAAACGACAATGGAAACGAAATGAAAAATTTTGCCGTGTTTTTCGTTTTCGTTGCGGCAGACACATTGCATTGAAAAGAATGCTAACGAAATGAAAAATTTTCATTTTTGTTTTGTTTTTTTGTTTCGTTTCGTAATGAAAATGAAAATGAAAAATGTGCAAAAAAACCCCCAAAAATGAAAACGAACCGAAATGGACCCCTAAACGACAAACGACAAATGAAAAAATATTTTTTTGAGTCGTGCCCATCTCTAGATATAACCACTGTAATTTTTTTAAAGGCAGCCAAACTATACCTAAAGCATTTAACACACATTGCTCTCTACTTTGGTATAAAACTGCTGAATCTGGACCTTGGGAAGTATTTTTGTGCATGTATATGCATGCCCAGAGAGATTTACCTCAAACTATTAGGATCTGCTTTTTATTCTTAACCAGAAAATGCAGGGCACTTGATTGTCTAAAAGTTACTATGTTATTTCTCAATTTTTCCACATGCAAATTTCACATATTCTAATCATCCTAACTGGGGAATGCAATCAACAGTCCTCTTTTTGCTCAGTAAAGGTATATCTCAGAATTTGGTTGGCTGTTAAGTTTTTTTTTTCTTAAAGTTTCTTGAAGTTTTAAATGTCAACCAATGTAATGTAACCCAGAATGTCTAAGCATAGAATGTCCCATTCTATTCTCACTGGTTTAGGTTTTCTCTGCTCCTCTCTCTTTGTCTGCCTTTTTGTTATGTCTGTGTAAGCAGTAGATGATAACGGCTTTGAATAGGTTTCAGCACCTTAGGCCATTGTTCACCTTAAGGCTACGGATACTATTGTCTCCCTAACGAGCCTATTCAGGCCGTTGTTCATCTTATGAGCCTAATTCAGACCAGGGTGACAAGAGCTCAAAGCTGACTATAAGATGGAGGACTTGCACTAGCTGTATTCAGACCAAACAGCGAAACGTTTCTATCTCTCAAAAAGAAGTCCAGTAGCCATGACTCAACTTCCAGATAAACTCACCTGGATGACTGAGAATCTTCACAGACATATGGCTTTGAAAAGGCTGCTGCTACCAGGGTGTGGACAATACACATCCTAAAGAACTAAGTCCCTATCAATGAAAGCTCATATTGAATCAAGGAAGTGGTTTCATCTGGTTGACCATGCCCTCCTGGACCCTATTATGATGCTCTCCTGATGGAATTATGCTAACAAACTGATAAGCTAAAGTTTAAAGGTCTGCCTTTTTTTTTTTTTGTTCAGTATCTTTGTTTCTAGGGCAAGAAGCTAGTGTGTATTGGCTTGTATTCCGTAAAACTGTCTTGCACCCTAAGAATTGGTTAACAATAGGTTGGGGGAGGACACAGCCTGCTCTTGTGCCTTAAACAGATGAACTAGATACAGTATTTCCAAATTAAGTTGTTAGGCTTTACTTACTGGTGATATATTTTGCATATTTTAATGCTATAGTCAAGAAGCTGGCAGTATTAAATTAAGATATGTCTGGAGCCCGTTTCATTGTCTGTGACAATGTGGAAAGATGGCTGAGGTAGGCTCAGTATTTCACACAAGACTGCTTTTTTGCTAGTACACAACAGGGACATTATGGGGGGTGTTCTGTGAGTACCTAAACTTGCTTTGTTCTGTGCTTAACTCTGTAAAATGTTATGAACCAAGGGGATGATACGCATGCACTTCTTAATTATAACAGCATGCCTGTTAGGTCAGCTGGCTGACTGTTATCTTTTTGAGAGGAAAGCACAGAAGGTAAATCAAGACAGGGTAAGACAGCCAATTTTACTCATGTTTAGATAGTCATTTCACACATTCACCTTTGGGATATCAAGGACAAAGTAGTCAAGTATCACATACTTACTAGATATTTATACTGGAGGGAAAAAACCCACCACAAAATGCACTAAATATGTTGTTCAGTCTTCGTGACAGTAGGTGGAACCATCTGCACATGTAAATGAGCATTCTGTAAGAAACGACATAAACCACACACACTGCTATAACTACTAGTGAGTGGCTGGAAGGATCTAGGAGGGCATGTCACTTCTGTATGAACTTCAGCTGTGAGGTCAGACCCAGGGGTAAATACTCAGAGTGCATGGCTTAGTCTGCTCCGATAACAACTACTCAGTGTTGCCTAGCTAGATATTTCAAC
>JAHTLZ010000122.1:28005653-28016659 GCA_023846285.1 Phrynocephalus versicolor | reverse complement strand
GAAGAAGAAGAAGAAGAAGAAGAAGAAGAAGAAGAAGAAGAAGAAGAGAGGTGGGGTGGGGGAGAGCACATGCAATAGATGTACCTTAATGGACTTATTGACATTTGCCTTATTGACGCTACATTAATAGGCTCTAAATTGATTTCAGAGTCCATGTAACTTTGTCTTATTGCATTTAAGTCTTACAAATCTCCAAAATGAAAAGGGGACTCTTTAATTGGCAACAGTTTGCCACTGCTGGTGACAGTCCTGCTACAGAGGCAGAACCTGGCAAGATATACTAGCTATTTAAAAGAAACTAGCTAATTCTGCAAGCCAGTATACATCAGTGGGTTGGAGCACTGGGAGCTGGGGTGGTGAATTCCAGTTGCCACTCTGCCTCCCAGGAGAGTAGGCAGCCCAGATCACCTGGAATGTATGCAGTTGCTAAGTTTATGTACCCTACCAGCTGTTTGGCCTTGAACAAGCTGCACAATTTCACAGCATTGCCAGAAGGGAAACATTACTCTACATCTAAGTAATTTCCACCTAGAAAGCCCTGTCAAGATAGTCATAAGTTTAGAAAGAAAGAAAATCAGTTATGGGAGCCACAAATGTTACTTGTGCTATTAACAACTATTCAGCCTTGATTGATGCCTTGAATATGGTTTTAACATTAAAGCGACCACCTTCACAAGCCTCATCAAAGACAAGCGGCCCCAAGTGGTTTGACAGGGACTGCAGAGTAATAAAACAACAATTGAGGGAGGTTTATAATAATTATAGGAAGCAAAATCTAAATGTATTACCTGCAGAATACTACATAGCAAAAAAGAAATACAAACAACTGATAGCACTCAAAAAGAGACAAGCAACCCTGAAGGGATGGAATGCATTAATAGAATGCACATTAAATAAAAGCTCAAAACTCTTCTGGGCCCTTGTCATTGATGCTTTGGTCCCCTCTTCCAACTCATTGAGCTGCAATATTTCAGCAGACATCTGGGAGCAACACTTCTTTGCTCTCTTTGGGGATATCAAAGACCATGCAGTAGATAGCTTCCCAGCCATAGACCTAAATGACACTCCTCCATGGAGAGCCATCACAGTGACTGAAATAGAATCTTTAATTAGACGTACCAAATCAGGCAAGGCTCCAGGAACAGATGCCATCCTCCCAGAAATGCTGAAAGCTAATATAAGCTGGTGGGCGCCTTTGTTGGCAAACTTGTTTACACAAATTAACAACTCAGGCAAATTTCCCATTGCCTGGTCTGAGGCCATAATAATACCTATCTTTAAAAAAGGAGAAAGAGGAGATCCATCCAACTACAGGCCAATCAGCTTACTCTCAGTGTTGGGTAAGCTGTATGCTAGATATCTAAATCAAAGACTGGAATCTTGGATAGAGGAAGAAAACATTCTGGGGGAAGAACAAGCCGGCTTCAGAAAGGGTAGATCACCAACTGATCAATGTATGATATTAAACCATCTTGCTGAGAAATACATGACCTCTCATGGCAATGGTCTTTACACTGCATTTATAGACCTAAAATCAGCCTTTGACTCTGTCCCACAAGATATATTATGGTCGAAGCTATACAAAACCTCTATAGATAAACGACTCCTCTATCTCATTAAAGGTCTCTATCAGGGCACCACCCTACGTGTAAGGTGTGGCATAGAAGGAAATCTGACAAAATCTATTCCCGCTAATAAAGGGGTCCGCCAGGGCTGTATATTGGCCCCCACACTATTCAACCTTTATCTCAATGACCTACTAGATTGTTGCCTTGTATCAGACTTTCACCCTCCCAGATTGGCAGAGACTAAATGTCCCCTACTGTTATATGCGGACGATGCTGTTCTATTATCTCTATCAAAAATAGGCCTCAAACGACTAATACGTGTATTCATGACTTACTGCAAAAATAACCAACTGGTCATTAATTTCACCAAAACTAAAATTATGGTTTTTGCTCGATCTGTAACTTTAAGAAAGTGGACAATTAATGGCAACTGCATTGAGCAAGTAAAACAGTTTAAATATCTAGGCATCATATTTCACTATAAGTTATCTTGGGCTGCTCATAGACAATCTGTAATCCAAGCAGCCCAGAATACACAAAAGGCAATTATTCGCTTTTTCTTTACCAAGGGGGGGGGGGCAATTTGTACCTGCTGCTATTCAAGTTTTCAAGGCCAAGATATTGCCTCAATTATTATATGGTATTCCAACTTGGATTCTAGGATTTCATCCTAGCATGGAGAGTGTCCTCTCAACATTTTTAAGATCTATCCTTGGAATGCCAAGATGTGTTCCTGCAGCAGGTCTTCGATTGGAGACTGGCATTGCATCACTAGAATGTGCTGCTTGGATCTATGCATTTAGATACTGGATTAAGGTATCACATGCCAATACCTCAATGGGATATCTGCATCTCTTACAAAATGATGTCCACAATAGCTCATGGTTTAAAGTCTTTCCAACTAAACTGCATCTGTTAGGGCTATCTATTGACTTTCTTAATGCCTATGAACCCAAGATAGCTAAATCTATCATAGAAAAGCGGATTAGGGATATTGACTTTCAGTACTCTATCACAAGTGCACAGAAAACTTGCTCTGTTCTGCACTTTGGACTAAACTTTAACTTCTCACAAAGTGCTCGATACCTGGAAAACCTGACTGTGCCCAAATATTGGCATGTTTTCTCAAGAGCTCGATTTAACTGCCTCCAATCTGCAATTTTAGATGGGTGTTACTCTGGTGCCCCTTATGAAAACCGATTGTGTCCTTGTAACAACAAAGAAATTGAAACACTGAATCATGTTCTTTTTGTATGTGATTTTTATAGAAATGAGCGTACTAAATTACTCAAGCCCATAATGAGTGGCTTCCCAGGTAGAACGCTGAACTGGTATTTAAAATATTTATTAAGTGACACAAACAAGGGTACCACTGAATCTATGGCCAAGTTTCTTTTCTTTGCCCAAAGAATACGGAAGACAACCTTGGCCTCTGTTAGCTCTTAATATAATTATGAATTGCACAATGTTTGTATAATTCACTTTTACTACTGTTTAAACTATCTAAAAATTTTGTAATGGTTTTACCCTTTTATCCTTTTAAAACTTCATGTATGTATTTTTGCCTTATTGGTTAGGCCTATGGCTGCAAATAAAGATTGTTGTTGTTGCTATTTAAAAGAAACTAGCTAATTCTGCAAGCCAGTAGACATCAGTGGGTTGGAGCACTGGGAGCTGGGGTGGTGAATTCCAGTTGCCACTCTGCCTCCCAGGAGAGTAGGCAGCCCAGATCACCTGGAATGTATGCAGTTGCTAAGTTTATGTACCCTACCAGCTGTTTGGCCTTGAACAAGCTGCACAATTTCACAGCATTGCCAGAAGGGAAACATTACTCTACATCTAAGTAATTTCCACCTAGAAAGCCCTGTCAAGATAGTCATAAGTTTAGAAAGATGTTTATGCAAGCGCTGGTCCTCCCTAAGGTTGGTTGTGCAAGCTCTGGTCATCTGGAGGCTAGGTTATTGTAACACTCTCTACATGGGGCTTCCCTTGACCCTTATTCAGTGATTGCAGCGGGTGCAGAATGTGGTGGCCAGAGTGGTGGTTGGTGTGGGAAGTTATGACCACATCACCCCCATTCTGGCTCCCTTGCACTGGCTAACCGTTGCCTCCTGAATAAGGTTCAAGGTATTGGTTTTGATTTACAAAACCCTCCATGGCTTGGGACCAGAATATTTGACAGAGCGTGTCATCCTAAGGTCAACTTTGGTCTGTACTTCAACCTGCATTATTGATCATTCCTTCTTAGCACACACGGTGTATTAGCAGTAAAATGCCCACGAAGGACCATAATGCTAAATATCAACTCAATACAAACCAGCACACGGACACACACAAAAGCATTAGGTCTGGGGGAAGAGAAAGGTGGGGGAAGTAAAAAGAGCAGCACCCAGGGAAGTATCCATTCTTTAAAACAGAATAAATGCTGCACCTGGAGGTGCCCTCAGACAGATATTTGTGTGCTTGTACTCACAAGTCATCCCAGTACATAGTTCCTGGAGTGCCTCACACTCCCCATGTGTGAGTGACAGAAAGCTGTCATTTCAACTGAAGGGAGGCAGAAAAATGTCATTGAAGGTGAGGTCATGTTGCATGCTAGGAGCTTAAAGTATAGGGGAAAGACACAGAGCTCTTGGAGAAAATGAGAGGTTTGTCAAAATGAAGAGTTATAGAAGACATTCTGCTTTCCCTGATTTTTGCCATGTCTAATTCTCTCTCTCTCTCTTTTTCTCTCTCTTGTCTGCTGTTTTAGAGAGAGAGCAAAAAGGGAAAGAGAGACAGAGAAAGAAGCAGACATTATAGAGCAGAACAAAGGACTCCAAAAAGAAAAAGAAAAAGAAAAACAGTGGGCTGTGTGTATATCGCCTATAGCACTTAGAGCACCCTCTAGATGGTTTAGGGCTGAATTATGCAGGCTATACATTCCCTCCCCCCTCCCTGGGAGCTGGATACTCAATTCACTGACCTTAGAAGGATGGAAGACTAAGTGATTCTCAAACTGGCTAAATGGGATTGAAACCCTAGGTCAGTGATGGCGAACCTTTTAGAGACCAAGTGCCCAAACTGTGATTCAAAACCCACTAATTTTTTGTAAAGTGCCAAAACAGCAATTTAACCTGAATACAGGTGGCTGTGAAGAGGCGATGTTGGCTGCCCACAGAAAGGACTCCAAGTGCCACCTTTGGCACCTGTGCCATAGGTTTGCCATCACTGCCCTAGGTCATGACCTGAGTTTTGGCTGTTAACCAACATGCCATGAGAAGACCACAGACAGACACAGGGATTGGGAGATGTTTGGAGGGCATCAGAAATAAGGAAGAGCAAAGAGGGATGATCTAGAGAATGCTGTATTTTATAATAAAAATGAGCCCACACAGAAATATTATGCCACTTTAATTTCCTATTCTAGTTCATCAGCAAAGACAGACTTTCTCCTAGCATTTGTGCCTACATCTTTCCCAAGGGAGAGGGGCACAATAATTTAAAACAAAAAGTGATAGCTGGAGCTATTTGTCCCAAGAAACAAATTTAGAGGAAGCTTAATCTCCTCCTATCCTAACTCAAACTGTGGTCTCTTTGATGGACAAGAAGGATAGCCCTGTCTGGGTTCTGTGCAGCTGCTGTCTGTATAGTTTCATCCTTTCTCCACAATCATTAAGAGAGTCATGCTGTCCAGACAACTGGGAGACATAGGTCACTCCAGATAATCTTCCTGGATCATGAATCCCATCAGATATAACCATTGGTGAAGGTTGGAAGTTGCATCCCAACAATCTTTGGGGAGCCACAAATTTCCACCTTCTAGTACCAAAGTTATATGTTTTGACAATGCAGAAACCCCACATGCAAAAAGCATGACAGGGAGAGACAGAGAGAAATCACTTCACAAATAAAGAGGGACAGGTAGTGAGGGATCATATGGCCCTTTTCTAGTGTGACTTTGGTTCCCATTGTCTAGTAGATCAGGAAGACTTGTGTCTTATGAATCCTAAGGACAAAAGAATATAAGAAGAGCCATGCTGGATCAGGCCAAAGGCCCATCTAGTCCAGCTTTCTGTATCTCACAGTGACCCCACCAAATGCATCTGGGAGCGAATGAGACTAGATACCTGTCTCCTGATACCACTCCCCTGCATCTGGCCCTTGAAGTACTCTGGTTTTAAGCCTGGAGATTACACATCCCCATCATGGTTTGTAATCTGTGATGGACTATTCCTCCAGGAATCTGTCCAAGCCCCTTTTGAATCCCCAGGCTAGATTTCATCACCACATCCTGTGGCAGGGAGTTGCACAGACTAACAATGCTCTGGGTGAAAAAAATTTCTTTTGTCTGTTCTCACTCTCCCAACCCTCAATTTGAGTGGATGTCCCTTAGTTCTGGTATTTTGTGTGAGAGAGGAGTGTCCCTCTATCCACTGTACTCATGTCCTGCATTATCTTGTACGTCTCAATCGTATCCCCACTCAGGTGCCTTTTTTCCAGAGTAAAGAACCCCAAATGCTGTAGCCTTTCCTCATAAGGGAGATCCCCCAGCCCAATAATCATTTTAGTCACTCTCTTCTGCACCTTTTCCAGTTCCACTATGTTTTTTTTTTTTTTTTTGAGATGTGGTGACCAAAACTGTATGCAATACTCCAGGTGTGGCCTTACTATCATTTTGTACAATGGCATTATAATGTTGGCTGTTTTATTTTCACTCCCCTTTTTGATGATCCCTAGCATGGAATTGCCCTTCTTCACCACTGCCACACACTGGATAGATACTTTCATTGAGCTGTGCACCAGCACACCAAGATCTGTTTCCAGATCCATCACGCATAGCTCAGAGCCCATGAGCTGATAGATAATATTTTGATTTTTGCCCTAATGTGCATTACATTACATTTTCCTACATTGAAATGCATTTGCGATTTTCCAGCCCATTTTCCGATCCACATGGGGGAAACATTAAAATCAATAAGATAACTAATATTTTGAGGAATGTAGCCAAAATTCTTTATGCATTTTACTTTCCTGTTTTTTAAAATGTTTGGAGAAATGAGAGTTGCTGTTTAGTGAGCACGCTTGGCGTGAGAAAATACATGAAACAATTAGAGAGGTTAAAAAAGGAGAGTTAAAAAAAGATATTTTCTATGATATATGGGGTAGATTTATTGAATATGTGCTTGTACGGGATAAGGGTAAGGTTTCCGCGCAACAATTGATTTTGTTCTGGAGGGGAGGATGACGAATGTAAATATGAAAAGTGATCCTGTTGGTGAAGGGGTGCACTGTTGATGTTTGCCTTTTTCATGCAATTTGTATATGTTTTTTTAAATAAAAATCTTTTAATTAAAAAAAAAGAAACAATTAGAGAAGAAGGTTTACTCCTGTAACCTCTTACAATGGAAAAAAAACCCAATGCAAAAAACAAGCACTTGAGCCCACAGATATCTCGATTGCTTAACAACAATTTACAAAATAGTTGTGACTGTTGGACGGGTAGAAGAAGCTGGTTATTTAGAGCCATTGTTTTTTTTTTTAGATGACTTGTGCAATGATCCTTCTACCACTTGAATTAAAATTCCTCAAGTATAAAATTCCTCAAGGACTTTTGTGTTTGCTATATGTAAATTTGCACCATCTTTACCTCCGTCTCCCTCCTGCTTTGCATGATGAACATGTCCAGTTGACCTACCCTGTTTCCCTGAAAATAAGACCTCCCCCAAAAATAAGCCCTAGCAGGATTTCTTTGCATTTGTTAAATATAAGCCCTACCCTGATAATAAGACCTAGTGATGGGCATGGCTATGGTTGTGTGCAGGGCTGACATTCAAGCATATTATACTTAATAAAATAAGACATCCCCTGAAAATAAGCCCTAGTGTATCTTCTTGAGAAAAAATAAATATAAGACAGTGTCTTATTTCCAGAAAACACGGTATATGTGCGTTATCAATTCAGAATGAAAATGATGAGATCACATAGTCTGTCTTTAATGGTGCCCAGTGTGGTAAAATGGAAAAGAATGATGGGCTAAAGCTCAAGTTATTTCATTCTGAATCCCTGCTCAACCATAAAAACCCGCTGGGGTGTGGCACTTGTAAAGCATTTCTCAGATATGTTAATTATCTTGAAACTCCCATTAGGCTTGCAACACATAATACAAAAGGCATAAAGCACTCATACCACTCCTCCGCCAAAGACCCACCAAAACAAATGAGGAAAGGGAAAGAATGGTGCAGATTACTTTCTTATGGAAAATGCATTATCAAATAGAAAAAGAAAAGAGGCAATGTTGTGACACTGCAAAACATACAATATTTCCCCTGAAAAGGCACTAAGAAATAATACTAGCCCTTCTATATGCCTTTTCTTATAAAATGGATTTATCTGCCTTCAAATGAACTAGTTCTTTGTTACTCCACTCAGTTTAACAGTTTAAATTGTCTCTGTAACTGCAATGAGTACTAGTATTTCATACTGGAAAAAATAATCCAAAGGCTTGTAAAAAAAAAGTGAAGGAATTGATGATATGGGAATGGATATTTTAACACATGCCTCACTTTGGGATGCCATTCTGCTTCTTAGAAGAATGAACACGGTAGCAAGATGCTTAAGAGGATTTCACAGTGGGATTGTATGGATGGATCTTCCGTGTTTCATATTTCAGCTTCCAAGGCTGTATGTCTGTTTGACAGGAAACAGGAAGACATGGCACTCCCCGTCCATGCTCTGTTGTGGCCATTGCTACAGTTGCTTAGATGGAATTTGGTTTGATCCAGCAGACCATAGTTTACGAGTATGATAAACCAGTTTATTATTCCCATCTCTCACAATTCCTTTCTTAAAGTTTCCTCAATGCGACACTGATTTTTCCACTCGATTATCTCTTTTTTCCCAGCAAATAAACCACTGCTGAAGGACCACAGCTACGATCCTATGCACACCTACTTGGGAGTAAGTAAGAGAATGCTTGTATATGAGTGCATTGTCCATTTGGATGAAAGCAAGCTTAACTCGGGATCAAGTGTCCCAACATTCCAGAAGGGCATTTGTTTACTTAATTCTAACAAGGTCACTAAGGTAAAAGTGTAAAATGAAATTTGGTAAAAGAGAGCCTGACTTCATCTTGCTCCACAATCATTCTTTAATTGCCTACTGCTACTGTCTAGATGCCCTAAGCACATCCGATCTCGCCTGATTTCGGAAACTAAGCAGAGTTGGCCCTGGTTAGTACTTGGATGGGAGACCACCAGGGAATACCAGGTGCTGTAGGCGCCTGGAGTAGGAACTGGCAAGCCACTCTAGTATTCCTGCCAAGAAAACTCCATGGGCATGGAGACACGAAGAGTCGGTCATGACTGTAATGACACAATACACACACACACACACACACACACACACTGTTATAAAACTGAATAAATATTATGTGTGTGTCTATTTTTGTTCTCTTTATAGATACAGTTTCCATAAGGATGTTGACCTCAAGAGCTCTTGATTCATGTATCCTCTCTTAATGATGCCTCTTCAAGGTTATTTCTGTCTTATTTATAGTAAAGTATACACATATCATTAAATGCAGTATTTGGGTTTGGAAGATTGTTTACTAGAAAAAGCAGCTGGAGCGTCTTGAGCTAAAATATAGTAGCCAGCCTGAGATAAGTCATTCTAATGCATCACACTGGATTTACCAGTGGAGACTTACTCCCCAAATTGATTTCCATGGAGAAAGCTCTACTGGCCTAATATCATCATGTTGGTATAAATAAATAAATAAATAAATAAATAAATAAATAAATAAATAAATAAAAGTTAATTCTGACTGATGGCAACTCTTTCCAGGAGTTTCTAGGTTGGAAATGCTGGGAACTGGTTTACCAATCCCTTCTTCATGGGGGAGACACCCTGGGATGGTGTAGCTTGCCCTGGACCACACAAATTGGCTTTACTCAGGAGTCACAACTGCTGAGAGAACTCAGAATTCCCAACCTCTAGTTCTATAGCCAGACACCTAAAACACTGAGCTATCCTGATAGCCCACTGTAACAATAATGAATAACAATGAACAGGCTGGGATTTGGTATGAAGACTGCCTTGGTTGCCCTGTATGATTATCTTTGCTGGAGAGAGACAGGAGGAGTGCAACCCTGTTGATACTCCTGGACCTCTTGGCGGCTTTCAACACCATCAACCATGGGTGTCCTTCTGGATAGGCTAGCCAGGTTGGGACTTGGAGGCACCGCTTTGCTGTAGTTCCGATCCTTCCTGGCTGACTGTCTCCAGAAAGTTATGCTGGGGCACAGTAGCTCTACCCCGTGATGTTTACGTCACGGGGTCCCTCAGGGCTTGATACTGTTTCCCATACTGTTTAACATCTACATGAAACTGCTTTGAGGGGTCATCGGGGGTTTAGGCAGAGGAGTCAGCAATATGCTGATGATACTCAGCTCTAACTCTCGTTCTCCACCAATCTAGGTGAGGTGGTTTCTGTGTTGACTCTTGTCTGGGCCAGATGATGGACTGAATGAGGATTTATTAAATCCATTCAAGACAGAAGTGCTGTTAGTGGGTGCTTCGCCAGACAGATTAGAGGACCATATTCCTGTCCTGTGCAGGGTTGCACTCACAGGGTCTGCAGCTTGGAGTTGCTCCTGGACCCCAGTCTAACTTTCGAAGCCCAGATGGACTCGGTGGCCAGGAGTGCCTTCCTTCAGATGAGGAAAATATACCATCTTCACTCCTACCTGGACAAGGAGCCTCATGACAGTTACACATGCACTGGTGACATTCCATATTGATTACTGCAATGTGCTCTACGTGGGTCTGTCTTTGAAGACAATTTGGCGATTGCAACAGGTTCAGAATCATACAGCATGGCTGGTAAGTGGTGGGGCCACCAGGGAATCACATCACACCGATTCTGCATAACCTGCATTGGTTACCAGTTGTTGCCCGAGCCCAATTCAAAGTGTTTGCTTTGACATAAAAGCCCTAAGGGCCTAGATACCTGAAGGACCGCCTCCTTCCATATGAACTTACCTGGAAATTAAGATCGAGCTAGGGGGCCCTTTTGAAAGAGCCAGCCCTTAAGAAGATGAGAGGGATGGCTTGTAGACACAGGGCCTTATCGGCACCTGCCCCCAGGCTATGGAAGGCCCTCCCAAGTGAGATTCACCTGGCACCAACACTGATGACATTTCGGTGCCAGGTAAAAACCTGTTTGTTCCAGAATTTTTTTAATTGATATAATATAGGGTCCTGATCCTGATGGCAATTTTAGTGTAATGTTTTTTATTATTGTTTTAATTATTTATTGGCATTTTAATGTTTTAACTCTTTTAACTGTTTTAATTCTTTTTTATTGTAAGCCACCCAGAGACCTTTGGGTAGTGGGTGGCATATAAGCTGTATAAATAAATAAATAAATAAATAAATAAATAAATAAATAAATAAATA
>JAHTLZ010000122.1:27962812-27993459 GCA_023846285.1 Phrynocephalus versicolor | reverse complement strand
CACACACACACACACACACACACACACACACACACAGTATTTTACTATGACCATATCCAGTTTATTTTTTGCTTTAGAGCCTGGATCTGTCCCAAATGCCTGTAAAAACGCCAAACCTTCCCAGTTATGATAATCATATTAACCGTTAACATATTGCCTACGAATACTTTTACCAATCAAGTATAATTCAAAAAAGGGGGGGGGAAGGTGGGTGGAGCTGCCTGAGGACCAGGAAGGAAAAGAAGAGATTGTTTCTCCTTGGATCCTCTTTTTAAATCCTCTGGGACAGCCCCCTGGAATGTGCCTTTCGCCAATGGGGCTGCTCCCTCCTGATGCCCATTTCCATGTCTGGGTGTCTCCCCACCACCACCACCTTCCTCATGCAGGACCTCTGGACAACTTCGTCCTCCCATGTGGGGCTCACCATCACTCTTTTGTTTTGGTCATCCCGGGTCCGGAGTCAGCCCCTGTCCTTTGGAAGAAGCCCTATGGGCAATCTCCCCTCTCTCTGAGGCACCTTTGTTTTAATCTGCAAATAATTTTTTAAAAGGCAACAATAACTCACATGGAAAATGCAGAGAACAATTTGGTTTGAGTGCTTTGTTGTTTACAACCAGACACACACTCTCTCTCACTCTCACTCTCTCTCTCACACACACACACACACACTCCTAATCTCTTCTTGTTTTTCAGTACTACTAAATCCTGTATGACTAGGATGTTGATTAGCTAAATCCTAAGAGATTTCACAAGTTGCCGCAGAGACTTTGTCCTTTGCCAGGATGAAAATGATTGCTGCAAACAAGATGCTGTATCTGTAGGCAAGGAGCTCTCTGTTATCAAACTGCTCGGATGTTGGATTCATTGTCTATGAGGGGGAATCCATTTGTCTGTATGAAAAAAAGAACAAAACGTCTCTTCCAAATTGGACCCAAAAAACTCTCAAAAAAAGACTACTCTAAGAAATTGACTCAGTGCGGTGAAACAGACCTTTCATCTACATTTCTTCCATAAAAAGTATAATTAACCTCTGGGTGTATGTCAGATAAAGACACGCTTTGAAGTACCTTTATCAGCAGAGCACAGCTGGGGGATGCCAATAATCCATTGAAAACTGCAGTGATAATTATGGCATAAAACAACACAAATAGCTAGTTAGTACCTTAGTTAATAAAGGGAAAAAAGCATGGCCAAAGCATTGTTGATACCATTCAGTGTAAACTAGAAATTGTATGAGCTGTGTGAATGATTTTGCTCCATGTCAATTGCACACTTAGAGACAAGCTGGTGATTGCACACTCCATTGTGAGCATGGCAAAATACAAAAACCAAGTGTCCTTATATGCATAGTATTCCAGTGCAGTTGTGTCTCCAAGACATATCAGATATGGAACGGAACTGGGTTGGATCAAGTCATTAAAATCATTTGAAAAAAAATAAGATTCAGGCTACCATATCAAGCCTTATTTTGATGGCAGCTGCCCATAACTTTGCAGACTGCTGTCACCAGTTTGTCTCAATCCACCAGTAGAGAAGATGCATACCATCGTATCAATGAATTGTGATGAAAGCCAATAATGGGAGGTGATTAGATCTTTCTGCAAAACTTCTAGAGAAGGAGCAGAACAACGGTATATGATCAAGGGCTGCTTAAGCATACATCATTTTGCAATGGGGTGTTCTTCGGAAATAACCATCACACAGATATTTCTGCATGTTGCACCTTCGGAAGAACCCTTCTATACTGAGCAACTGTTAGGCCTTGCAAACACCACTGTATTTTGGAATGCTCGGTGTGGGGGCAATCATGCCGAGGGGATATTCTTCTAGTGGCAAACAGATTGAAACTGATCCCAGGTTGCTGTGTTCATTTAGCATACATTTACATTCTAAATGTATTGTCCCAGATCAATGTTCTTGCATTTTACTGTTTACTGACAAGTTCTTTTTATCTATCCTTCCTGTCATCTATATATGCCTGTGGACTGCCAACCAAATATTACATTTCATGTACCTGATGAAGAGGGCTGCAGTCCTTAAATGCTTATGCAACAACAGTGGTTCTCAACCTGTGGGTCCCCAGATGTTCCTGAACTGCAACTCCCAGAAATCCCTTCCAGAAAAGCAAGTGGTGGAGGCTTCTGGGAGTTGCAGTCCAGGAACATCTGGGGACCCACAGGTTGAAAATCCTTCTAAAAATCTTTAACTAGGGAGTCTCCATTGTCATGGAAAATACCAGAACTAGGGGACATACACTCAAATTGAGGGCTAGGAGGGTAAGAACTGACAAAAGAAAATATTTTTTCACCCAGCGCGTTGTAAGTCTATGGAACTCCCTGCCACAGGATGTGGTGATGGCATCTCGCCTGGATGCCTTCAAAAGGGAATTGGACAGATTCCTGGAGGAAAAGTCCATCACAGGCTACAAACCATGAGGGAGATGTGTCATCTCCAGGCTTAAAACCAGGGTGCTTCAAGGGCCAGAGGCAGGGGAGTGGTGTCAGGAGACAGATATCTAGTCGCATGCGCTCCCAGACGCATCTGGTGGGGCCACTGTGAGATACAGGAAGGTGGGCTAGATGGGCCTTTGGCCTGATCCAGCATGGCTCTTCTTATGTTCTTATGTAAGCTTATGTGAAGGTCAATTCACACAACTGATGCATCCCATAATGGTGTGGCTGTTTCACCATATGCTGAGGTGCACACACAAATAAACATTCTGAAGACAAAAAAAATCTGTTCAAGCTTCCTCAAGACAGAACAGAGAAAAATGGACTAACTGACAGCATGTCTGTCCCTTTAGCATGTCTGTCCCTTTTCTGGAAGGTACCTAGAGGAAGTCAGACAGAGAAAGGAGAAATACGGCTAATAACACACTGACGTTACAGATTTATTTTCTGTTTTATGGTTGATATAACAGACATGGGGCTTGTTCAGTTCTTTGGTTTACACTGTGCCTTCATAAGCCTGACTGATGGTGAGTTGCTTGGTGTTGTTGGTTTTAAATTGTGCAAAACACTTTCCAAAGCATTGTTTGGGAGATAGCCATGGCATGCAAAAAAGTAAAAATTACTACATGGCTTGGGTTGTTAAATAATGAAGGTTTTAAGTGCAGCGTGCATATCCACTAGTGCTGCTCTTATAGTGATATTAACTGGGATTAAGTGGTTTGGCACTCGGCATAATCAGCACGACAATTTTAAAAAAATGATGTGGGGAAGACTACATTTCAAGCACATCCCTCAGAAGATCCAGCAATTGTATCAAAAACTTATAAAAAACAAATAGGCTCTTATACTTGTTACGTAAATGAAGAAAATGCTTGGCAATGAAGATTCTCAGTCATCCAGGTGAATTTATCTGGAAGTTGAGTCATGGCCACTGGACTTCTTTCTTCTTCTTCAGAGATAGAAATGTTTCACTGCTCATCCAAACAGCTTCATCAGTCTGAATACAGCTAGTAAGAGTCCTCCATCTTATAGTCAGCTTTGTCCTCTTGTCACCCTGGTCTGAAATAGGCTCATAAGATGAACAATGGCCTCAATAGGCTTGTTAGGTAGACAAGAGTATCCATAGCCTTACATGGCTGGAATGTCTAAGAAGCTTAAAAGAATTTTTGGCAAACACCACATCCCTGTTTATTTCAAACCCACAAACACACTAAGGTAGAGACTTGTCCACCCAAAGGATCCGATACCAAAACAAAAAAATGGAGCAATATAGTATATGCGGTCCAATGTAGTGAGGAGTGTGCAGACCTCCACATTGGAGAAACTAAACAGCCATTAAACAGAAGGATGGCCCAACATAGAAGGGGCAACAGCTCAGGAGCAGAATCAGCAGTACACCTCCATTTGAAGGACAAAGGGCACTCATTCAAAGATGAGGATGTACACATATTAGACAAAGAAGATAGGTGGTCTGAGAGAGGAGTAAGGGAAGCCATTCATGTGAGCATTGAAACCCCTCCTTCAACAGAGGTGGCGGCTTCAAGCATAGTCTATCTGCTACTTATCAGGGTGTGCTTTCAACAGTACCCAGACAAATCAAAAAGCCTTCACCATTGTTTCTAGGTTTCAGCACCTTAGGCCATTGTTCACCTTAAGGCTATAGATACTATTGTCTACCCAAGGAGCCTATTCAGGCCATTGTTCATCTTATGAGCCTAATTCAGACCAGGGTGACAAGAGGTCAAAGCTGACTATAAGATGGAGGACTCGCACTAGCTATATTCCAATTGATGAAGCTGTTTGGATGAGCCGTGAAACGTTTCTATCTCTCAAGAAAACAAGAAGTCCAGTAGCCATGACTCAACTTCCAGACAAATGCTTGACGCCATTTCCAGTTTCAGGTCTCCAATCACTCATCTTCATACTGTGGCTGCATATGGGCACAGTGTACCTCTGGGGTCCCAATTAAAATGTGTGGCTTCTGTTCAGAACCTAGTTGAAATGTTTTCCCTGAGCGCAAGGGTAGTATTGTCCAAAATCTTATTGGTATTTTATGCTGGCATTATGCAAAAAAAAAAAAAACCTTAACTTTCAGAAGCAAATTGCTTCCATTTAAGAAACCCTCATAGACATTTCTTGTGGTGTGCCTAATTGCATGACTCAATACACATTAAATACTATCTATGGCAATTTCTTAAGTTGAAGCAATTTGCCTTGAAATTGGCATAACTACTATCTGGAAGTTGAGTCATGACAACTGGACTTCTTTTTCCCGAGAGATTGAAACATTTCACTGCTCATCCAAACAGCTTCATCAGTTTGAAGAAAGCTAGGTGTGAGTCCTCCATTTTATAGTTTACTTTGACCTCATGTCACCCCAATCTGTAATAGCCTCATAAGAAGATGAACAATGGCCTGAATAGGCTCATTAGGTAGACAACAGTCCCAATAGCCTTAAGGTGAACAATGGCCTAGGCCAGTGATGGCGAACCTATGGCATGGGTGCCAAAGGTAGCACTCGGAGCCTTTTCTGTGGGCACCTGACATCGCCCCTTCATAGCTACCTGTATATAGGTTAAATTACTGTATTGGCACTTTGCAAAAAAAAAAGTGGGTTTTGAATTGCATTTTGGGCACTCGGTCACTAAAAGGTTCGCCATCACTGGCCTAGGCTCTAAGGTACTGAAACCCATACTTTATCAGTTTATCATACTTTAACAATTCAGAACATTGTTCATCTTATGAGCCTATTTCAGAGCAAGGTGGTAAGAGGCCAAAATGGACTATAAAATGGAGGACTTGCAACTAGTTTTCTTCAGACTGATGAAGCTGCTTGGATGAGTAGCAAAATGTTTCAGTCTCTCAGAAAAAAAGAACTCCAGTTGCCATGACTCAACTTCCAGATAGTAGTTATGCCAATTTCAAGGCAAATTGCTTCAACTTAAGAAATTGCCTTGGATATTACTAAATGTGTACTGAGTCATGCAATTAGGCACACCACAAGAAATGTCTATGATCTCACAAGAAAAAGAAGTCCAGTTGCCATGACTCAACTTCCAGATAAACTCACCTGGATGACTGAGAATTTTCCCAGGCGTAACTACTAATAGCATTTTGGCTATTGCATGGTATGCGACAGCTGCTTAGCACATGATTTTTCTGGATTATAAGGAGACTGTCTCTATGTCAGCACCAAACATTCTTAGAAGATAGTGGGTGCTGCATGAAAACTGTAACAACCCATGTGGTGGACAACTTTCAAATGTTACATTCAAGAGATAATGCCATAGTGAAATGTTCCTTCAGATCAGGCAAGGAGAACATATGGCTCTCCAGATGTCATTGCATTGTCCTCTCATCACCTTTAGACAGAATAGAATGATGGGAGTTGAAGTCTATCATGTGTTCTTCATAACCATTTCGGGTATACTCCATACAGGGTCTGCAGTAATAAGGCTTTACTGCCTGCTGTTGGAGCACAGAGTTCCCACACTTGGGTCCCCAGATGTTCTTGGATTAAAATTCGCAAAAGCCTTCACCAGTAAGTGTGTAAGCCAGAATTTAGTCCAAGAAGACCTGGGACCCCAAGGTTAAGAACCTCTGTGTTAGAGAGTCTTAACTAGATATGGGGATGAATTGGGGTGGGGGGAGAGAATCACATTTTTCTGATGAATTTGGCCAGTTCATCAAAGTTCATTGATTCATATTCATCATAAATGGAGTCCCTTGATTAATATGAATCCATGAATTTTTAGCAATTTTTGATTCATTAATTAGTCGGGCTATAAAATGATCCCCAAAGTATTTAGGGACATCTAAATTGGAAGGACACATCCCCCGGGTCTCCTCTGCAATCTCTGGAAGTTTTCTGGAGATTGGATTTTTTTTATTTTATTTCTGAGTTATGCACCGCCCATTTGCCACAACTCAGGAGAGTTCTCTTCTAGAGACTCTAAACTTGCAGAGAAGCATCCGCTGACTCTCTACCATCCCTCCAAGTTTGGCAAAGACTGGGTTTCCCCAGCCCAGTTGCTAAAGGGCACTTTCCTCAGGGACCCCACTGTGTGTGCATATAGCTCAGAAGTCTGAAACCCAATCTTCACCAAAAGTGGCAAGATTGTAGAGAAGAGTCAGGAAAAGATTTTCTGCAACCTTGGTGTCTCTAGTTACCCGAGGAGGGACATTTCTTGGGAAAGCCTCTTTGGGAGTACATACTGTAGCTTAACTGTCTGAACCCCGATCTTTACCAAACTTGTGGGGGTTGTAGAAGAGATAGAGGGTCTCTAGATGCTGGGGGGCGGTATGGGATTTTAAATGTGAGAATCAATCCATTGATTTGTTAATATGACACTGGAAATTTTTGATTTCTTGATTCCTCAGCCGTGACAAATAATGATGGATCACTATTTTTTATTAATCCTCTTCTCTAGTCTTAACTACTCCCTTCACTTTCTAGCTACATTGCCAGTTTTAATTTAAAGATGAAGCTTCATGGTGCAGTGGTTAAATTGCAGCAAGTCAACCAAAACTGTGTTCATGACCCAAGTTGATTCTCAGGTAGGTGGCTGGAGGTTGACTCAGCTTTCCATCCTTCCAAGGTTGTTGTAAATTAATTACTGAGTTCAGTGGAAGGGCAGTCTATAGCACTGTAGGGCAGTATATAAGAAGCATGTTTTTTTTCGGGGGGGAGGAAACCAATCCTTATCATGCTTTGGGAAATGTCACCACAGTCTTTCACTAGATGAGTGATGGAACAATTTAACCTGTGGGTGTGATTTCCCTTACACACCCACACAAACCCCCCCACCCTCCCCCCCACACACCAATTTCTATTTCATGTGATCTACCTCAGCCAGCTGTCTCTGCAGTTTGACATTCTGCCAGCAGTCTTTCAGTGTTTTAGTGAATTTGATGTAACAGAAAACCAGGATCTAAAGCCCTGTTTTGAGACTGCCATTGCAAAAACAGGTTAGACTGGTGTTTTTTTTAAAAATCACCAGAAGGTGCCACTGTTATCAGAATACCTTTCCAGTTATCCCCCAAAGTATATTGATACTCAAACTGCTATATATTGTCTAAAACAGAGTTTTATTAACATCTATGTATTGATATAAAATTTAGACCTATGAAGCTTTTTTTAAAAAAAGCACAGCAAGTAGATACACCTACCTGAGTAATGCCTCAAGGACTGGACTGAATACATAGAATTACAAAGAAAGTACAGTGGTCCCCCGCCCTTTCGCGGTTCATATACTGCGGTCCCGCTATATCGCGCATATGAAAAAAGACGCCCTGAGGTAAGGGGCAAAGGCTTGCTTCAGGCCTCCCATACTTACCCCAGGACCAGGGTTGCTCTGAACGGGCCTGCAAGGACCTTCCCAGGCCTTCTGGAGGTTGCTGGGAAGGCGCCAGGGTGAGGACAAGTACAAGAGCAGCGCCAGGGTGAGGACAAGTACAAGAGCCTCGAGTTAGGCCCCCCAGGCCCGACCTGAACTGCATCTGCATATCATGAATTTTCAATTATTGCGGGTCGAGTTGGGTCCCTAACTCCTGCGACAGGCGGGGGATCACTACATAAATTTTGTTGTTTGTCAGAGACATTAAATAAATATGCATCCTGGCTATTCAAGAAATATACTGTAAAATAAAATCCTGCTCATATTTAGTCCCAAGGGCCCTACTGCACAGAGTAGCGCTAGAGTCTACAGAAGTTTAGAGTTCAGAAAATTTAGTCCAAGAAAACCTGTTTTCATAGGTGCACATAGCACAGCGATTTGTCGTTTTTGGATATATTTGTTCGCTGCCACTTGCTCTGCTAAAACACCAGCCAACCATGTTGTATTGGGAAAACATCTACAACTCAGACAGAACACATCTTTCCAAACTAAAGACCTCAGATTCAGTTTGTAGAATTGCCAGATTTGTCAGCAGGTGTGGAGGGCGAATGCTTTCCCTTTGACATGCTAGATCATCGATTTTAGTCAGCAAGCATATAGCAAGTTAGCAGGAACAATCATCTTAGGCAGCTTTTGTGTTCCATGATTAGGTTCGCTTTGGGAGGTATAACAAGTTCCTGTTTGCTTCTAGGTTTTTAGCAAGCTGACAATTACCTGGCTGGTAGAAAACTTTTTGTTTGCTTATCACACCACAAGCCTGTTCTTTGTCCCCCAGGCAGCATTACTTACTATCTCTTACAACAGGTATTATTATTCAATTTCTAATGACTGCTTTTTCCGTCATTTTCATTCTGTATCTTTCCCTTTTGTGGTTTGAGTGATCTCTTGCTTGTCTCTTGCTTTGGCTTTGCCTGTCTACTGCTTGTGTGACCATCTAACTAAGGCACAGGATAGTATAGAAACAGGTGGTTTATTAAACTAGCATTTGAATAATGGCTGCTGTTTCTCTCTGGACCTTTCTCTTGCTTCAGGCAGACCATGTGTGCCACTTTCTGCTTCCTACACATCCTTTTATTTAGTCAGAGAAGCATTTATCATTTTTCAGTCAGCGAGGGCCCTCAAAGTGTTGCAAAAAAAGATAAATGCAGTTTGAGGCATCAGAAGTTGGAAGCAATGTGATGACAGACTGCAAAAACAGATAGTCCACAATTCTAAAAGCCAGAGTTGAAACTGATATTGCGTACTAAAGACTATACAAAACAGAACTGGCTGCCTAACAGAAAGTCACTAGGATCAGTGCCAGTTTTTGAGATCCCTTGGGAGTAGAGCTAACAAAACGAATAACGAACCAACCCATCAAAGAAAAATGAAATGAAACGAAACGGAAATTTCCATTTCGTTCACTTCGTTTTTCATCCCCCCCCCCCCATCTTATCGCCCCTGCTCCTCCTGGTCCTTCCTGGAACTCCTGTAGAGGTGCTGGCCCCAAGCCAGCACCTCAAAAAGCCCCAGGCTGGGGACTTTTAAAAATAAGATTAAAAAAATAAAAAAATAAAACAAGGCCGACCTAGCCCCAGGGGCTGTGTGGTCAGTGCTCTAAAATAAAATTTAAATTTAAATTTAAAATGTTAAAAAAAAAAAACAAGCACCGACCTGGCCCCAGAAGTTGCACAGTCGTCACTATACAACAAAAAAATAAATAAATTTTTAAAAGGAGTGGTGCTATAGAATAAAGAAAAAATAATAAAAACAAATCAGTGCTGAGCCGGCCCCAGGAGCCACGTGGTCGGCACTTAAAGAAAAAAAAATGAGGCGCTGGCTTGGGGCCAGCACCTCAAAAAGCCCTTGTCACCTGGGCCAGGATCACCCCTCCCCCGCTGGCCCTGCTGCCCCTGCCCAGTAAGTCGACCAGAACCAGTTCTGATCGGTTCAGGTTCATACAATTTTTTAAAAAAAATTCGTACAAACCCGAACCCAAACCAAACAAAGGGTGGGCCCGAAACAGACGAACCCAAACCATGGGTTTTCTGTTTCGTGCCCACCTCTACTTGGGAGGGATTTCAGCTATTGATGTTCTACCACAGGAGATGTCCCATATGCTTAGCAACCCAGCTTCCCAGAGTGATAGAGTATGCGGTGTGTGCTCTGCTGAAGATCTCAGCTTCTGGGCAAGTGGTCTTTCAGATTTCTTGTCCCCCACTTCCCCCAGTTGTTTAAGCTTCTGAAGATCCTGAGTTGAACTCAGAAGCAGATTGGTGCAGTTGGTTCGAATCAGATGATACATGATCCCTTAAACTAATCACAACTAATTAAAGACAGTAAGAACACAAAGTATAATCTTGAACCATTGAGCTGTTTCCCTCATAGTTAGCCCTACCTTTGGGCCCTGACTCAGTACAAAAGTAGGCTCAGAAAGACAGTTTTGATCCAGGCCTTCACTAAGACTGACGTCCAACCTGTAGTCTTGAAAAAGTTACTGCTTTTTTGTGCTCATACAATTAGTGGCCTTGACTGTGGAAAAGAGTATATAAAGCTCCATTCTGCTTTTTAAGAAAATTATTTTAGGAAGACAGGAAGGAGAAATTATACAGTTGAAGCTCAATGTAGCACATGGTATTTCCTAAGATATATACTGGCTTGTGAAGTAGAGGAAGATAGGTTTTCTTAAACACTGTACTAAGGTTCGTTAACTATATAGCATTGTCTTTCCATTGATAAACATAGCAAGCGGAGAACTTTACTTTTGCTCATTGAGATTCATGTGGCAGTAAAACACATTTTACATATCTTTTATCTCAAACACAAGGGCAAAACCAAGATATCCTACTACATGAAATGGAAGAAAAGATGATATTCCCTCAAAATCATCTGTACTGGCTGTTGAATTTCACCTCAGTCCTGGCAACAGAATGGGCAAACTACATGGCACACAAGACCCCATTCTTCCACCATCTGCTGTCACACCCAGCACTGGCTGCTTGGAGCAGCCATCTCATCCTACCTAATGATATTGCCAGCCCACTCAGGTCTTTGAAGTGACCAGAATGGCAGCGGTGATTGTAGAGATGGATCGCTGTTAATTATTGTTTGTTCTCCAATTGTTTTCAGAATGCCTGGATTTAAACATTGTTTTCCTCATGCAGTCCGCTCTGGACATTTTGGCAGGGCTACGTGCTAGTTAAAATAAATTTAGAATTTGATTAAGCACGCTGCACATTTTTACCCTGTCCTCCCCCCTCCTCCTTCAAAGTCTATTCTGGACAATCAGAATTTAACTCTCATGGACAGGTTGGTTTTCTACTGCTTTGGAAAATTTGGATTAAGTTCTGTCAAATTTACAACTACAGGGATCTGATCGGAAAGTTGAAAGTGATAACAATTTGTCATATCATATGGCATCATTCCTAGTGATGTCATTCCGCAATGCATTGGTTAAAGCAGGCATGTCCAAACTTCAGCCCTCCTGATGTTTTGAACCACAGCACCCAGAATTCTAAGCTTAGATTGCCAATGACAAAGGACTATGGGAGTTGTGGTCCAAAACATCTGGAGGGCTGAAGTTTGGACACCCCTGGGTTAAAGTTTCAACCTCAGCTTCTGGTTTCCTGACTTTGAGACAAGAGAAGACCACCTTAACTCCAACCAGCTGCTTACAAGTGAATCTCCAAAATCCTCTTGCCAAGTGCTTTTCAATCTGTTCATAAATGACCTAGAGACAGGGATAAACAGTGAGGTGGCCAAGTTTGCAGATGACACAAAACTTTTCCGTGTGGTAAAAAGCAGAGAAGATTGTGAAGAGCTCCAGAAGGATCTCTCCAAATTGGGGGAATGGGCTGCGAAATGGCAAATGCGATTTAATGTAGCCAAATGTAAAATAATGCATATTGGGGCAAAAAATCCAAACTTGATCTGTCAACTCAGGGGCTCTGAGTTATCCGTGATGGATCAGGAAAGAGATCTTGGTGTGTTGGTGGACAGCTCCATGAAGGTGTCTCCCCAGTGTGTGGAAGCGCTGAAGAAGGCCAATTCCATGCTAGGGATTATCAAAAAGGGGATTGAAAATAAAACAGCCAACATTATAATGCCATTATACAAAACAATAGTAAGGCCGCACCTGGAGTATTGTGTACAATTCTGGTCACCGCATCTCAACAAAGACATCGTGGAACTGGAAAAGGTGCAGAAGAGAGCGACTAAAATGATTACTGGGCTGGGACACCTCTGTTATGAGGAAAGGCTAAAACATTTGGGCCTCTTTAGTCTGGAAAAAAGGGGGAATATGATTGAGACGTACAAAATAATGCAGGGCATGAGTAAAGTGGATAGAGGGAAGCTCTTCTCCCTCTCACAAAATACCAGAGCTAGGGGACATACACTCAAATTGAGGGCTGGGAGAGTAAGAACAGACAAAAGAAAATATTTTTTTCACCCAGTCTCTGGAACTCCCTGCCACAGGGTGTGTTGATGGCATCTGCCCTGGATGCCTTCAAAAGGGGATTGGACGGATTCCTGGAGGAAAAGTCCATCACAGGTTATAAACCACGATGGAGATGTGTAATCTCCAGGCTTAAAACTGGGGTACTTCAACGGCCAGATGCAGGGGAGTGGTATCAGGAGACAGATATGTAGTCTCATGCGCTCCCAGACACATCTGGTAGGGCCACTGTGAGATACAGGAAGCTGGACTAGATGGGCCATTGGCCTGATCCAGCATGGCTCTTCTTATGTTCTTATGTTCTTAAGCTGTGCAAAAAACATAACCTTTGGAGGTCAACTGTAGACATTATCTGTGGCATACAAATCACATGCAACAAGATGATGCCTAAGACGATTTCTTATTTTAAGACAATTTGTCTCCAAAAATGCACCATTTGTATTATACCATCTAGGTAGCTAGGAAGGATGATCTGGGCCAATATCTGTAAATAAAATGAATACCATGTATCAAATATCATGTGTGAATCCAGTATATTTAAAATATAACCATCCTCTATGAAAGCTTGGGCCATAAATTTTGTATTTTCTCATGTGATGTCTGCATACAGCAGGAAGAGGAAACTCACACCCACCAACTTGTTGTTGATATCAATTGACTCTGAGCCAGAAGACCAGCTACCACAATAACAATAACAGTTTCTCTACTGTGCGGTTATCTCATTGGCTTACTTCCATGTATAAGATGACCGTAAATGTTTAGTCTAACAGTTTTATTTTAAAAAAAATACAGTCTTATACACGGGGAAATACAGGTATATCCCCTTCAGGTTACTTGTCCAGAAGCTTTACGCTATGGAGGCTTAAAAGTACAATGAATAAAACATTTCAGCAGCATTTTTGTAGTTCTCATTAGCTTACTGTGGTTGGCAAACTCTTTGAAAAGTATGACTGCCCGGCACCCCCTTGTCGAAGTCTCCAGAGCTCTGTCCATTATAGATTGACCAGAGCATAATATACATGTTCCCTGGCTATTGCTATCTAGCTGTTTCTGTGAGAGCAGATTGACTTACCAGTTTTGTTTGCCTCAGCAACTTCTGTGAAAGACCAGAAATTGCAAGAGCCATTTCTAGAGTTAAAAGAACCACAATAAAGGGATTAAAGGAGTCACTCCTTTCATAAACAAGGGTTGTAAGAGAGTAAACAAATATCACTAATAGCTTTGATGGACACCAACCACTGTACCAAACAGGCTTGGTTCAATTCCTGTAGTGTAATACAATAAGGCTTCAATGCAGCAGACTGCTGTTCTTGACATCTGAGGGTGCTTTTACACGATCCCTAAGATCCGCTGGCAACTTAAATTCGGACCCGAGATCTTGGAGGTTTGCTCCTCTTGCTGTGTTCCCACCCCTTTGCACTCCCTTGCTCCTGTCTGCGTGGGGGGGGGGGAGAAAAAAAGGGAGAAAAGAATGCAGGCTCACCTCCGCTCTGCCATCAGGAGCTGCTCCAGGAAGCATTCCAGTCTCTTAAAGGGGCAGGGGGCAAAAAACAACAACCACAAGACGAGGAGAGCCTGACACTCACTGCTTTACATCCGCATCAGAAATTTTTCACCTTCAGAGACCAAGTACTTGGAAAATGTGCTGGGACGCACTTAGGTGGGTGTGGTCGTACTTAATTTTTTTAAAAGTCCGGAGCTGGTGGGAAAACAATTTTAAGCTCCGCATCTGGGAGCCCTTTGCCTCGGATTTTAGGGGTCGTGTAAAAGTGCCCCCAGGGAGTGAATCTGGAGGGTTTCCCCCCACAAAATGGTGGAACTGCTGATTCAAGTTCTCATCAGAACACCCTCAGTTGTGGAGAGAGAAAAAGAAACACATCTTAACACATCTCTCCTTTCTGATTCAATCATCAGCCCTACCACCCTCTCTGCAAACACTAGAACTTTATGGGTCACATTGTCAGAAGGCTTAGGGGGCTGTAGGAAGGAAGGCAGTTGAAGGACACGATCTTGTCTCCCATTCCAGCAGTTGTCTTTTTTTTGTGTGGGATCGGGAGCCTTCTCAGAAAATAGCAAGCCTTTCCATTTGCAGGAGTCAAATCCAATCCCAAGCCCCCGCCCCCTTTTCACAACATGGGTATGAATCCAACTGGTAGTCCCGGGGTTTACCTACTTGGGGTTTCTTCATTTAGAAGCTCAGCTGGGATTAGTATGTGAAGTCATGATAAGCAAAGGGACCAAGCAAGAGCATAGCTGTATCAGATACGCACACGCTGATTGCTGTCATTTTTAAAATGATGGTTGCTATGAGCTGCATTCAAGGCTTATGTATGGCATTGGCTTGGAGACACATATTCAGAACGTTTCCTGCTTAACCCATAAAGCAAGGCCAGCTGCTGATGTCTGATCATTAACAGGTCAGAGAATGTGTCACTGTTTGGAGTATAGGCTAGCAGCTGGTTCTTGGAACTGTTTCTCTACTATGGCAGCACAATAAGGAACATGTAATTAGCCGGTAATTAGATTTGTCATGGTCTAAATCTAACTGGGTAGGCTCTGCTAGAGGAGACCCACAGAAATCAATACTTCGTCAGTTAGAGCAGATCCACTTGGCTTAATGAAAACTGACTCATGAAAACACCACAGATTCAATGGGCCTCCTCTAGGGCTATTTACTACACTAAGCAAAAGGATTTTGGACAATACGTTTTGCATAAGAATTGGCTTACTGTTCAGCAATTACAACAGTGAGTCTATTCTAGCAGGGAGTAGCAAATGGATTCAGGACCATACTGAGCAGAAACAGAAAGCAGTATTATTTAACTTATCAGGTGCGTACAGTTCTACAGGCATGTTGCTCTCTGGCTCCAAATAACTTAATGAGATCTGAATGACTGAGCAAAAGTTGAGCAAAAATGAAGGAATCCACCTGGCTTTAATAAAGACCAAGAGGTAACCGTGAGACATAACAGTGCAAAAGAACAGCAGCATTCTGGACACATGACAATGTTGAGCATATCTATGGCAAGTTGAGTTGACTTTTTATTACAGAGGGATTTCTAACTTTGTTTGAAGCGAGTATGGCTTTTCCCCCACCTTTTGTCCGGTCAAATAAACAAAACAAAACCACAGACTCCCTGGCGGGTTCTGAGGAAAAATGAACCTGCAAGGCTATTACCTTCAAAAATTATATGCCTTGCACATTTTTAAAGGAGCTTCCACACAGATCGCAACAGGCATTTGGGCTTGCTGCCATTGAACGTTATGATGCCCTGTATCTGGAAGCCAGTCCTGTCAAGGTTTGTAATGCATGTTGTTCACAAAGAATACCTCTGTTGTAGGAATCTCTAGCTTTTTGAACCTAACACTTCTTTTCCTCTCAACAGGTTGCTGTTCTTGACATGATTCAATTTATAATGTATAGGAATTCCCCCCCCCCCCCCCGCAAATGTGACTGTTTACGTTGCATCCTCCTAAAGAATGGGTAACATGGTATAGCAGGTGTACAGGAGGGCATTCAGAAATATAATTTAACAAAAAATCTCTGCCTCACAAGGTGATTTAGCCTTTTAACAGACTTACAGTAACATTTGCAGTCCTGCTGCTTTCTATTTTTAATGTAATGCAATGTATTCCTGTGTGCCTACCACAAAGTAAACTGCACTGAGTGCAGTGAGGCTGCTTTCCAAGGATATTGGATTGCAGCTTTTATGTATCACATATTCACTCAAATTGGTCAGTCATGGAATGACATCAAAAAGGAGCAATGTTTAAAATGTCCATCTTTTCACTTCTGTCTGATTCCTCTGAGCATTTCTTACCATCAGCGCAAATAAGAGCAGGATTTTATTCCATATTACGTTCTGGGGATTTTATTTTTTTTGTAAGAACTCAGTGTTTCTTTACGACTTCCAAAAATGTTGTTGGAATTTCTAATCTTATTAAGGATCACCTTGAGGTGAGGCCAAAAAGCGTGACACTTAATTCTTGTACTGAAGAGGTACCAAGTGGCCTTCTGGTGGATTAGCAAAACTGGTTGAACCGTATTCTAACTTGAAAAATATCTTTGTTGGATTGCTAGAAAAGTATGAACAAGGTGAGCCTTTGAGTTCTGCACAATTCTTCATCAGACATTTACGTTGTATAATTTGGAGACCAAGAAGGAAGTAGAATGGGGGCGGGGAATTGAGTCAGATGTTTCAACCATTGTTTATGAATGCAAAGAGCAGACAATGCAAGATGATGTTTGCAAAGTAAGTCAGCTTGAGGTGGAGGTGGGTAGTCTCTCTCTTCCCTATGCAGACAAACAGTCCAACTGGGACCTGTATAAACCATGGGAAGCATGGAGTATAAGTAAATAGGCAGTTCTCAGAAAGGTAGGTACCAAGACAACTTGTTCACAGAAGAGATGGACCAGGGAAATGGCCACATTTACTTATATTTATTTATTTATTTATTTAATGCATTTTTATACAGCCTTTCCTCCAATAGGAAAGCACAAGGAAACATACAACAACTATAAACAAGCACCACCCCACCATAAATTAAAATTAATAATCAAATTGGATTATTAAGCCATTTTCAGATGTCATCACTTTCCCAGTCACCAGAAAATAAGAAATACCAAAAGGATTAGCTTCAAATGAAGATAACAGGTAGTGCAACAGCAGATGTGGTAAAAAGGAACCAAACCTTAGGTGGACTGTATTTTGGACTTCAACTGGCCTATGGTCATGCTGGCGTTCTGGGAATTCTGCTCCAATAATAACATTTTCGAGTTCTAGAAAAGAGATTGTAGCAAATATTATCTGAAAATATTGATGACATATGTGTTTGTACCATATATGTGAGGATTGCGGGGGGTTGTAGGAAAAAGACTGAACCTAAAGCTACTAGGTTGATGTTGTTATAGACATCTATTGATGCAGCCATATTTGAAGTGCTATGTACAGGTTCGTCAACTGATCTCGCAAAGAGATTTTCTAAGATGAAAAAATGTAGAGTTTAAAGCCCTATAAGAAAAAGTAAACATTCAGTTCTACAAAAACCTCATGTTTATGAATCTGGGAAATTGTGCTTTAAACTCTAGGAGCCCCATAGCGCAGTGGTTAAATGCATGTACTGCAGGTAAAACTGTGCTCACAACCTGGGGTTCAATCCCAGGTAGCAGGCTCGTGGTTGACTCTGCCTTCCATCCTTCCGAGGTCGGTAAAATGAGTACCCAGCTTGCTGGGGGGGGGCAATGTGTAGCCTGAATACTGTAATAAAAACTGTAAACTGCCCAGAGACTACTTGAAGTGGTATGGGCCAGTATATATGCAGAAAACTTTGCTTTGCTTTGTATCTACAGTTCAAAATGCCAGGAAGAGGCCCAATATTGCTGTATAATATTGTGTCCGCCTTGCAAGCAGGAAAATGGAGGCCATATTTTACATTGCAAAGGGCAGCCTTAATGTTGACAACAACCATGTCAGCAGTCAAGATAGTCTACAGGATATGCTTTGGTACAAGAATATCATTCACAGAGTCACCGAACAGGGTGAAGTCCCATAAAGTGACTCCTTTTTTCCACAGTTTACCAATTTCTCATTCTTATGAAAAAAGGAGTCAGGTCCTGAGATGTCCCCATGTTTAGTGTCTTTGTGAATGGCAGGGAGCACAAGAGGGTATCTTGCAGACCATCTTAATAGAAAGCTATCTTCCACTTTCCAAATTCTTAATCTACACATTGCCTCCATGGGCAGCTTAATCCACAGGTGGGTGGGGTGGGTAATTGTATTCAGCGGGGGGGGGGTGTATCCAGTAGTTGAAATGAAAGAGGTGCAAACTAAGATCCTTATCTTAACATTGCCATGAGCAAGCAGCAGTTGGGTGGGAGCCCAGAAATTCTTCCACTGATAACCTGATTAACACATAAAATGCAATCAAAACCTTTGGCTACAGAGCTGAACTTCTTTGATGTTTTCCTTAAAACCACTCTGGTCATCCTGAGGTCAGAGATACGAGTGTTATGATAGACAGCAGCATTCTTAAAGGTGCCCTTTCTTATGGCAGAATTATATCACTTTTTCCATCTCTGTGTATACTGATCTATTTGTCCACCATAAAATATAGTCAACAAATGATGGCCAACAATGGAAAAATGCTTATCTTACCATCAAGTTCCTAGGTTTTATTACTGGCTATTGTTAATATATGTAATTATTAATATTGGCACTTTTTTTTCCATTTCAACTCCTCTGATCCAAATGATCAAAACCCTCCCACCTGACTGACAAGTGAGAGGCTCATCACCACTTAACTGGCCATGGCCACACAGCTCATGAAGGCTTCTGGCAAGTTAAAATATGTTCTTCTTTAAGGTGCCACAAAACAAAACATTTTGTTGCCTTTACTGGGCAGAGAGCGAATTTTCCCTCATACTGAATGAGAACCAGGGATCTGATCTGTGCTTGATTTAAGAAACGCAAGAAAATTCATCACACATTCATCAGAGATGGGCAATGTTAGGGAAGCCTAAATATTTAATTCAGCTATAGCCACAATTCTGCGGCTTACTATAGTAAATACCACTAGGGTAGTCCTATTGAATCAGTGGGAATTTGGTGACCCAGCTTCTCTGTAGACCCCAATGAGCCTATTGTAACTGTGACTTACTTTGGCACAGAGCAGCCATGTTTGAATCAATGGAATGTATAGCATTTGACTCACTAAATTCCCATGAATAGGCCTGGGAGTGTGGTGATTCAGTTGGTTAGAGTGCCGAAAGCTGTCAGCTGCAAAGTCAGCAGCTCAGTGATTCGAATCCCAGGTGCCACGCAGAGGAGTGAGCTCCCGCTGTTAACCCCAGCTCCTGCCAACCTAGCAGTCTGAAGGCAGGTAAATGCAAGCTGACAAATAGGTACTGCGGTAAAAAGTGGGAAGGTAAACAGTGTTACATGCACAGAAATGCGTTCAGCCATGCCAGCCACATGGCCACAGAGTTGCACAACACTGGCTCTTTGACTTGGAAACGGAGATGAGCACCGCCCCTAGAGTCGGACATAGCACACATATGCGGGGAGAACCTTTACCTTTACTGCTACATACTATATTAAGACACAGGATTGGCCTAGGATTCCATGCGAGGGGAGACTTTTTAAAGTTCCATTGTTAGTAAACTGCTGTTTAGATTGAGTGATGACAATAACGAAGGTTTTATCAGAAAAAGCAGCAGCAAGAGTGACTGAGGGATGAGAGCTGCCTTAAAAAAGAATGTTTTCAAAACTCTGGCAGGGAGTGAACCCCATTGGATCATAGAATCATAGAGTTGGAAGAGACCTCAAGGGCCATCTAGTCCAACCCCCTGCCATACAGGAACCCCCATCACAGTGCTCCCGACAGATGGCCATCCAGCCTCTGCTTAAAAACCTCCAAAGAAGGAGACTCCACCTCCCTCCTTGGCAGCATATTCCACTGCCAAACAGCTCTAACTGTCATGTTCTTCCTAATGTTCAAATGGAATCTCTTTTCCTGTAGTTTGAAACCATTTCCCTGAGTCCTAGTCTCTGAAGCCATGGAAAACAAACCTGTTCCCTCTTCAATAAGACATCCTTTCAAATATTTAAACATAGTTAGATCCCCCCTCAGCCTTCTTTTAGAAAGGCTAAACATTCCCAGTTCCCTAAGCCGCTCCTCGTAAGACATTTCTTCCAGATCTTCAACCATCCTGGTTGCCCTCCTCTGGACCCACTCAAGATTGTCAACATCCTTTTTAAATTGAGGTGCACAGAACTGGATACAGTACTCCAGGTGGGGTCTGACCAGAGCAGAATAGAGTGCTACTATCACTGACCTAGGGCCTTTTTACACGAGACGGGCCTGGAGGATATCATAGAATCATAGAATCATAGAGTTGGCAGAGACCTCAAGGTTCATCCAGTCCAACCCCCTGCCATGCAGGAACCCTATCACAATATTTCCAACAGATGGCCATCCAGCCTCTGCTTCAAAAACCTCCAAAGAAGGAGACTCCACCACCCTTTGTGGCAGCATATTCCACTGCCGAACAGCTCTAAATGTCATGAAGTTCTTCCTAATGTTTAAATGGAATCTCTTTTCCTGTAGTTTGAAGCCATTGCCCAGAGTCCTACTCTCTGAAGCCATGGAAAACAAACCAGTCCCTTCTTCAATGTGACATCCTTTCAAGAAGTCTTACTGGGACTTAACTGTTAAGGAGAAGGAATGTACAGCACAGCACTCCACTGTTACACTTTTATCCATAGAAACTGATGGTGCAATCAAACAGCAGGTCAAGTGTACAACTGGTGGCACTGGAAAGGGTCACTTTGCCAGGAGAGACTTGTTTAAACAATCCTTCTGTCTACTGGGGAATTGTTTCAGCCCAGATCCAAAATCCCTGCTCATTAGTCCCCATTTGGGTGGACCTACAGAATCACTAAAGCTTACACCAGATTCCCATTGTTCCATTTGCCAGTGTCCAGTTCCATCTATATGGAAAATTCTATGTATTCCTGTTACTCTCCATCTCTACATATAAATACTTACAGAATTTACTGGAATCTGATGGGGTGGTGACTTGTAGCAGGATTTAGCACTGCAAATACGTGCAGAGGTAATCAGCAGCAAGCTCCACTGAGTTCAGTAGCCCTTCCTTCCAGGTGTGTGTATATATGAATTGTGGTATGAAAGAAATTAATGAAATGTAGACATTTCATTGTATGTGCTTTATATTGACTATGGCTCCCCATTTTAGACCCAAGGGTACCGGTACCAATAGTGCTGTTGAAAAATAACAGGAGATGACCACTGCCACTAAGTCCACATTTAAGACTTCATCAATCCCATGGTTTTAAACACAATGGGAAATTGTGTGGGCATAATCTTGCAGCAGTTCTTACGTCCTTACAAGAGTGGTCTTGCAAGATTTGATAATGTGGCATAGCTAGTCAATCTCATTATGGTCCCCCAGATTCATCAGCCTTGCCCATTGGCCATAGTTATAGGGGTGATGTGAATTGGGTTTCTACAACATACTGGGGACTGTAGGTTCTCAGCTGGAGCAATAAACACAAGCTCTTCCTAGATACGTCCTTATTTTCTTCTTGTCATGCAGCAAGGGAGCATGAACAAAGCAACTGGCAAGAACAATGGTTCAATTAATGCCTTCACGTATCATAAAATCCACTCTGTTTTGCCTCCTGGATCAAAGTTTATAGTGTTCAGTCCACAAACATGAAGAGACATCTGCACTTTGAGCTGAGTACTACTCTCATCTCCAGCTCCCTTGGAAGTTTTTGAATTCCAAATAAAAATGCTTGTTTAACTACTAAAATGGAATTAGAGATAGAGCCATGTCTTACAATATTATGGCATTTTGTCTTCTTTAGCTGCAAGGGCTTGCCTTTTTGGAGCCGTCTCCTAAAGTTTAAGAGAAGTGTGATCAAATTAGCAAGACTTCTTGGCCATGGTTTCCAGAACAATCAGACAGTAACAAATACCGTCTCATGTGGGCTTTATGGGGATTAATTTTGAGCACTTATTTTTATGTATTTATTTAAAAAGAGTGATGCAGTTCAAAACATCACATAATTAATGGAATCACTCTTGCTTCTTCTACAGCATCCTTTTGTCAGGTTGACATCATTCATTTACAAATCTCCTCTACAAAAGTAGCTCAGGATTTATTGATGAGGCTCTTTGGTCCGAATTGTATCATGGTGTTCTATTGTACCGTGCAGTCCTTGGAAAGAATTTTTCAGTATCTCAAGTTCTTCCTCTATTTCATCAGGCCTTGCAACAAACACACAAAGAAGTCAGGATAACTATCCCTGTTCAAAGGCACATTTGGTGTGCAATGAACAATCTGTACACAGACACAGACATAGACACAGACACACACACACACAGAGAGAGGTGCACAGAGTATACAGTAATTTGAAATGGGTTCACAGTATGGGCCAGGCGATTTGACCTTCAGCTTTACGTCAATTCCACAACACATTTGGCCCTCTCAATCTGTCTAGAAGGAAAGTGATATTATCTAAAAAGGAGGCTGTTGCTTTGCATGAAATTGCACATGTTAAATTATGCAAGAGTTAGAATGGTTTGTTATAATTCAAACAGCACCCAAGTGCAGTGGCACCTCACTGTAATAGGGAAGCCAGTGACCTGCGTGCCTGCTTGAGCATATTTGTCCAAGGTAAGCATTCTCTCAGGGGGTGGGCAACATCAGGGTCCCTCACCCTCTTCCTTATAGATCTTTACTGTTAAACCAGACTTGGGAGGACATCTTCAAAAGAGGAGCTGTCACCTGGCAGCCCTTCAAATGGAAGCCTGCCTTGCCTAAAAGAGGCCATGTGGTTGCCCTACCTCCATCCGCATCCAAAACATTTTTCACTCAGGCCCTGAGGGAAACGGTTTACCTTACTGCCTCTTGCAGACTGCAAGAATGAAAGCACCATGGTCTTTGTTAGCCCCTTGGCAGCTTTCTGTACCACCAGGAATTCTGTTCTTGGGGATGAGGGGCTTCTTCGGCAGAATGGACTGTGGCAAGGAGAGACTGCTACAATAGAAAGGAAGGGGATTATCTGCAACCAAGCCTTTTGGCCTGAACCAAAGACTGTTGTATTTGAAAACCTTGCATTTCCCTATCAAAGCAAAAGCAAAGCAAAGTGTTCTGCTTATATACCGCCCCATACCACTACAAGTAGTCTCTGGGCGGTTTACAATTTTAATTACAGTGTGCAGGCTACACATTGCCCCCCCACCCAGCAAGCTGGGTACTCATTTTACTGACCTTGGAAGGATGGAAGGCTGAGTGAACCTTGAGCCTGCTACCAGGGATTGAACCCAGATCGTGAGCACAGTTTTACCTGCAGGACAGGCATTTAACCACTGCGCCACGAGGCTCCTGAACATACCCAGAACATACCCAGCAGGGGAAAACATGTGTAGGTCCCTACGAACCACAGAGTCGTTCCACTTTTATTTTGAGGTGCAAATACTATTCGGAAAGCTATTTCATGACCACTGCACCCATGGTTTCATTCCATAGGGCTGTGTCACCTGAGGTCTCGCTGGATCGCAGCATGATGCGACTGAGCTGTCTGCCACTGGCTTGCTGTGCTGTGCTTCTGAAAGACAGCCAGTTTCTGATTTATTTACTAGCCAAGTTCCGTTCTGTCCTGAAACAGAAAAAAATAACCTAGTGGGAAGGATATTTTGTGGCTCACTAGAATCCTATAAAGCTGCCTAGATGCCCTAAGTCAGGCACGTCCAAACTTCGGCCCTCCAGATGTTTTGGACCACAACTCCCACAGTCCTTCGTCATTGGCAATACAGGCTTGGAATTCTGGGAGTTGTGGTCCAAAACATCAGGAGGGCCGAAGTTTGGACATGCCTGCCCTAAGTGCATCCGATCTCGCCTGATCTCAGAAGCTAAGCAGGGTTGGCCCTGGTTAGTACTTGGATGGGAGACCATCAGGGAATACCAGGTGCTGTACGTACCTGGAGTAGGAACTGGCAAACCGCTCCAGTATTCCTGCCAAGAAAACTCCATCGACAGGGGGTCACGAAGAGTCTGTCGTGACTGTAACAATGCAACACACACACACACACACACACACACACACACACACACACACACAGAGAGAGAGAGAGAGAGAGAGAGAGAGAGAGAGAGAGAGAGAGAGTCCTATAGATGTTACCGTTCCTATTTCAAAAACCAAATGGGAGGGAGCGCTGAACATCAGCACCACCACTTCTGAGGCAGGATTCGTTCATGAAGTCTTGTACAATATGGGCCTCTTCCCCAATGTATGATTTTGATGACTACATCAATAAGGCTCTAGAAAGCAGGGGCTACCAAAGTGCTAAGAAGCCAAAGGATGGGTATTTGGGCATGCATGATATAAATGCAACAGCACAAAAAGTAACTCCTGAAGGCAGAATCATGTCTATTACAGTTTAAGACAACGCTAAGACAGGGGAACCCAGAACTTCTTTTTTTTTTGTTTTTGTTTTTGGCGGGAGAGCTTAGGTTGCCATGGATGGGCACACAACATGGTTCTGGGCAAGTGCAACAGATACCATCGCCAGGCTGGCACCAGTCCCACAGCCATGGGAAGGATACTCAGGAGTTGGGGCCAGCGAGATCCAAAAGAGGATTAACATCGAGTAGGCTCATTGAATCAATGTGGATGCGGGGAATCAATTTATCCATACATTCCATGGATACAAATCTAATTGTGACCTACTTTAGCCCAGTAAGTAGCAGGTAGAATGGGCTCATTTGAACCTGATACCATGAAAAATCAGGCTCCAAAACATTTATTCTAGCTAGATAAATTATAGGAATTGGAATACATTAAGAATGTAAATTAACTTGAAGTACATGACTCCAGGAAGTGGCAGAACACCTGGATGAGGGGATTATCCCCAAGGTAAACTTGTGCCTGAGGGACAGGAGATTGTCCCATTGTCTGGAGTGCCACATTCCCTGTCTCTGCCAGACTGGGCCCAGTTGAACAATAGAACACCAATCTATGGAACATTGACTCAAGGATTTGGACCATCAAGAGCTTGATGGCACAGGAGATTGGATGCAACTGTGAACAATGACCCACCAATGCAGATTGAGCGAAACCTTGAATTGGTTTGTATGTATAAAAACTGATGTTAAACAAATGTTCAGGGCTCACTCACACCATCTAGGGTGAGACCACTGACTGTTGCTTTTGGCTTGGCTTTAATAAATCAGACTTGAACAGTTCAGTGTTTGCGCTTCCTTACTTTATTTGAATTTAATTATTGGACACTGGTTCCGAGCCAAGCACGGACTCAAAATAATCTGTAAAAACTGGTAACAAACCCACAGAACTTATGGGGTTTGGCCCACCAGATACCCACTCATTCAAGGGCCTACTTTAGTGCAACTATCTATACTAAGCAACAGGGTTTTAGTCTTGGGCTAGATGGCTATGGTATAAAAATCAAATCAAATAAATAAATAAATAAATAAATCTTAATATAATTGGAGAAGAGTTCCTTCTGGTTATTTTGAGTCACAGGGAGGCTGGTATAGGAAGCAGTGTCCCCAATAATCTCACAACGTCCTTTCTGATTTCACTTTGAGCATTATATTGATAGTCCGACTTGAAGCCTCTAAAACACTAGACATTTGCCATGAGCCACGGCTCAGAGTTCGTACAAATAAAACAATGACAAATCCACAATGGGGAGGGGATGAAAAAGCATTGCAGGTGCAGATGGGGGGAAAAACAACTTCACAGTCTGAGGTTTAAAAATAAATCTTTCTTTTTTAACATCCATCACACATTTTAATGCAGTTCTCTCCCAGAGAGAAGCGTACTAAAACGTGTGACAATTGGGGAGGTAGGGAAGTGTCTAACCCATCCTAATGAAACATTCATGGGTGGGGGCTCCTGTCTTGGGAAAAGTGACAGAGAGCAAGGAGTGCATGTTCTAATATTAAAAATCTGGGCTCCCCTGCTGCCATTTTGAAGCCCAAAAGAGGGCATTGTCTCATAGTTTGGTGGGGTGGATACACAGATTGTGTGTGTGTGTGTGTGTTGCATTCTCCTTTCTGGGATTTCAGCAATGTTGAATGTGTTCTCCTTATAATCCAATTCTATTCCACACTATGGATGCCAGTCTGCAGGGCATGAAAGGATGCCCGAGTCCATGAAAGAGAGTCACATTTCTGAAGGTGCTTTCAGGTCTTCCTCTCTTGAATTGGAGTTATTGTTGAACTGCCTAACGGGGTCATTTCTCCTGTTCCCAGACCTGTGGTTATTTGAGCCTGATGAAGGAAAATGCACTCTGAGATTAAACCTTTGGCATACTTCAGAGTCAAGGTGGCATACAGTGCCTTGTAAAGTTATCAGCACAGCTGCACTAGAATGTGGCAACATTTTTGCACCTCCTTCGATCTCACTTCCCCTTAAAACAGTAACGGGTTGTCCCTCAATTTATTTGTTCTATTTACAACCTGCCTTTCTTCTAAAAACTCAGGAAAGTCAAACTCTTCTGCCTTTTTGTAAAGCTTGGTAGCTTAGGTTGAGAGCAACTGCCCCAAATTCATCCAGAGAGTTTTCAGTGGGAATCCGAACCCAAATCTCAGCAATCCCTAGTAAGTCTAACACATATCCAACTACCAGGGCATCAGCAGGGACAGCCACTGTAGTAGACAATTCAATAGTACTTTAACCATTGCTTTCCCTTAGTTTATATCAAATTCTAATTACCAGACAATAAGGAATACATTTTAGTGTGGAGGAGGCATGGTGGCTCAGCGTACTAGAGTGCTGAAACTGTCAGCTGCAAAGCCGGCAACTTGGTGGTACGAATCCAGGTTGCCATGCAGCAGAGTGAGCTCCTGCTGTTAACCCCAGCTCCTTCCAACCTATAACTTCAAAAGCATGTAAATGCAAGTAAATAGGTACCGCCATAAAAATCGGGGAGGTAAATAGCGTTACATTCAGCCATGCCAGCCACATGGCCACAGATTTGCACAGCACTGGCTCCTTGGCTTAAAAACAGGGATGAGCACCACCCCTAGAGTCAGACATGACTAGCATGCATGTGCTGGGGGAACCTTTACCTTTTTTGTTTGGAGGCAAGCAATCTTGATGCAGTGGCACTTATGAGAAGGCCGCTGCCCATTATGGATGGGCAAAGTGGCAACACTCCAGATGTTGGTGCGTTTGCACTGCACCTCCCAGCAGCCCTCACCAACAGTCAAGAATGAGGGAGGGTGGGAATTGCAGTACAACATCATTGGTAATGGCACGGCTTGACTTTCCTTTGGTCTAGCAGGAGTTTAGGAAAGTCATCAAGTGCACTCATGCAGTGCTTTTGCTCTCCCACTGGTTGGGTTACTGTTAGAGCTGCAGGCTCCAAATAAGCAGCAAATACTGAGTGTGCAAGAGTGCTTTCCGCCAGTATGATTCTTCAGGAAGTAGGCTTGGCATCAGCTACCCTCCAAGGAAGGTTTTTTTGCAAAATGGGGAAGTTAAGTCAAAATGCACTGCTGACTTCTTGCCCCAGGCCCAACACAAGAGGTCTATCTTCCTCACCGGTGTCTTAATCAGGCAGCAGTAATTTGACCAAAACCAAGTCTTTGACATGACTTCTGGGTATCATCTGAGCCGAGTGTGATACGGTGAGTAGGACGCTCGGACTTTGGCGGTCTGAGTTTGACTCCCTGCCCACTTGTGGAAGCTCCCTGGGTATGTTGAACAGGGACAGGTAAAGGTTCCATGCGTGTTAGTCGTGCCCGACTCAAGGGGCGGTGCTCAGCTCCGTTTTCAAGCCAAAGAGCCAGTGTTGCGCAAGTCTGTGGCTATGTAGCCGGCATGGCTGCAAGGAATACTGGAAGAGGGACAACCACTCCTTAAATATCTCACTCTCAAAGTCTTATTAGGGTTGCCGTATGTTGGTTCCAAATTGACAACACAGAACAATTGTATCTTCTATATCTAATGCTCTTATCTCCATGCCCCTGTATAAGGTATTATTTAGCCATCCCTGTTTTTTAAGCATATTCTGAACACACTGCTATATGTGTTAGGCCTTCTGGTGTAACTCAGCCCATTGTGTAGCTATTTACATGGATTTCATTTGCTATTTTTTTTTTATCATTCTTCATATTTATGCTCTGCCTTTTCTCAAGGCCACCCCATGAGTTTTATGGTCTGCTGGAGTGGATGAACCTCTGTCTCCCAAGTTTTATTCCAACCACACAACTGCTATACCCCATGGGATTCGTATTCCACACCTTACTATATCTGCACATTATTCCACCTTTAGATACAAACAGTTTATACCTATTTACGAACAAGCAAGTGGGAATGGGGGTAGCAGAAGGAGCTTCTCTGTGGATAGTGAGGACTGTGGCCCCATTTGGGTGTCCCCTGGCCAGCACAGCACCCCTCAGCTGAAGAGGCAACTAGGATTCCCACTGCTCAGAACCATTTTTCTGTCGTCAAAGGACGATGCCACCCAATACTCCAGGTTGTGGCTGAGGGCCACAGACGTTACTTCTGAGAGCGCAAATCTATGCAGGACCAGTTGCCTTAATATGAAGTTGCAAACACCCCTGAGTTGCTCCTCTTGCAGTACAGAAAACAGACCCAAAGATGCATACCTGTCAAGTTTCCTCTGGCCCCAGCAGGGGCAGGAGGGGGGAGACACACAGGCAAACAAAAATATGTACAAAAACACAAAGCGTCCCTCCCCCTCTTGATCGCAAAAAAACCCTACAAAGTGCCCCCTTCCCTCCCAGTTGCAAAAAAACAACAACCAAACAAAGCACCCCTCCCCTCCCCCCTTTGGTGCAGGGCTCCTGGTCATAAAAACAACAACAACAAAACCACACAACAAAGGCAAGTTTTGGATTGGAAAATATGGGATCATGGTCACAGTACCCCTGTCCCTCCCACCTACTGAGCATGCTTGATAAATACCCCTAACATGCCAGCACCCATACAGCTACCCTAACATGGCCACAGCCACCCATGCCATTCAGAAGATTTTTTAAAAATTATAAAATCCGGGAGATTTACAAGAAAACACTATTATGGGGGATGCCAAAAAACGGGATTTCCTGGCTAATATGGGAGACTTGACAGGTATGAAGACGGGCAACAGGCATTTAAATTGTAAAAAGGTAAAGGTCAAGGTTCCCCCCACACATGCATGCTATTGGTGTCCAACCCTAGGGGCAGTGCTTATCTCCGTTTTCAAGCTAAAGAGCCAGTGTTGTGCAAGTCCATGGCCATGTGGCTAGCATGGCTGCCAGGAAACAATGTTTTACCTCGCTTTTTACAGCGGCACCAATTTGTCTACTTGCATTTGCATGCTTTTGAACTGCTAAGCTGGCAGAAGCTGGGGTTAAAACGGGAGCTCACTCCGCTGCCTGGCACCCAGGATTTGAACATCTGGGCTGCCGACTTTGCAGCTAACAGTTTTCAGCGCTCTACTCCGCCGAGCCGCCATGCCCTTATTTGAACTGCACTGCTGCATCATAGCGTCCTTGTCTAGACTCGACATCGATATGCCGGCGTAAGTGCACGATGGACCGCAGCCTCGCGTAACCGCAGGCAGCACGAGATCCCGGACTTCACAAGGCACCAAACCACGAAGCCCTTTTCAGCAGCCGTGGAAAGTGCGGGAATCGCCTGGAAGGACGGACGGACGGATCGGCTCCAGCTGTGTAGGGAGCGAGGGCACATCTGGCCGCCAGCTGTGAGCGCGGGTGGGGCTGCAAGGAAGGCGATTCCCTCCCCGGGGGGGGTCTCCATGCAAGGAGCCCCCTCCCTTCCAGGTGTACAAGCAGCCTGCGCCGGCCTTTCGGAGCCAAGCGGGAGCAACAGGAGCGCAAGATCCGCGATCGGGCCGGACCAATCGCCTTCTCCACCCTTTGATTTTTTTCTTTCCCCGAACCGGTTCCCGCCGGCTTCCTCCGCCTCCCCTGGTTCGATCCCCCGCCCGCCCAGCCCAGCGTTTCTGACCCCTCCCTCCTTCTTGCCGCCTCCTCTCTCCCCACCTCCCAACACCCCCCCGAGGCCCCTCCCATCGCCACACGCCCGGCCCGGCCCACCCTCGCGCTCCCATTGGCCGGGCGCTGGTGCCATTCGCCGCAAGGCTTCTGTGACGCATCAAGCCGCCGGGCCACCCGAGGACTGAAGGCCGGCGCCCGGCCCGGGGGGGGAGGGGGGAGGGGAAAAGAAAAGGGAAGGGCGGGGCGTCGCGTGACGGAAAGGCGCCGGAGCCAACCCGAGGCGGCGGCGCTTAAGACCTCTCCGCCCGCCGCTCTCCTCCTCCTCCTCCTGCCGCTACTTGCCTTGCGCGAACGGGCCCGGGCGCCGCCGACGCCCCTCCTCCTCCTCTTGTCCTCCTCCTCCTCGCCACCGCCTTTTTCGGACGCCAGTGCCGCGTGAGCGACCGTCCGAGTTGCTCTCCTTCCACGAAGAAGCCTCCCCGCACGCCCGGCTCCTGCGCGCCCTGCATGGTCCACTGCCGCCGACGCCGCCCTGCCCCGGCGCCCCCTCCTCCGCCTCTGCTGCCGCCTCCGTCGCCGCCGCCGCCTCCACCCGTTCCCTCCGGCTCCGCTCCTCCTGCCCTCGGCGGTGGCGCCCGCAGCACCCAGGCTGTATGATCAGGCTACGGTCTTCAATGAGTAACCATCTTCCTGTGAGTGGCCTGAGACCCCCCACCCACCCACTCCCTCCTTTTTTCCCACCCACCCCCACCTTCTCCCTCTTTCTTCCTCGCCTCTCCATGTGGGTCTCTTTGTTCCCTGGGACGCAGCCCTCTGCATTTCTTTCGGGGGTGGGGTGGGGG
>JAHTLZ010000122.1:27951991-27962802 GCA_023846285.1 Phrynocephalus versicolor | reverse complement strand
GGAGGCAAAGAGGCCAAGGGGAAGAAGAAGAAGAGGGCGAGGCGAACCCCCCCTCCCCCACACGGGTTTCTCTTTGCATTCCTTTGTGTTTCAAAATCGAAGCAGCTGCGAGCCCTCCCCCTGCCTGGGCTTAAAGGGGCTTCGGGTCCTTGCTCCCCCCCTCCTTGGTGGGCTTGACGACGGGAGGAGGCAGAGGGTCATTCTCCCCCCCCCCCCCGATCGTGTATCGTTAGCGATTGCAGGTAGTGACTCACTACCTCGTGCGATCTGTTCTTGGCGCAATTCAGGGGGAAGGCGCAGGAGGAGGAGGAGAAGCCCCTCCACCCCACCCCCGATCGTCTGCCCGCCGAGAAATCCGCAGGCCCTGGAGCCCTCGGCCCTGGGCTGAGCGGTGGCCCGAATTCCCCGCCCGCGTCCCCCCCTTTTGGCTGCCCATCCCGTGGCTGGCTCGGTGGGAGGCTCCGGGTTTCCATTGGCCTCCTGGCCCTGGGATTGAACCCGGGAATCCGGGCAAAAGGGGAAGCGGGGGGGGGCGTTTCCCCTCCCTTCCCCGCCTCTGCCTCTTGGGAAGCAAGTCGAGACTTGCCTAGCCGACCGGTGCTCCGGGTGTTGCCGGCCCTTGGCTTTCCCACTCGTCCGCCGCGTGTGTCGCAGGGACCTTTGGCGCTCTTACGCGCTAGGAAGGGTGACTCACCCCTGGGGTGGGTGGCAGCGGGTTGGAGACGCGGGGAGGACATCTGGCAGGTTGGGTGGCCGGCTGGCTGGCTGGAAATGACGAGCATGCCGCTTTCATTCAGGGCATCGTCGATCACGATGAGGCCCCCCCCACACACACACACACACCTAGGAAGGACTAGGGGGATTAAAAAAGAGCCCTGCGCACTGTAGCGCCACCGGTAGACTTCTTCCAGGTTGAATCTAAGGAATTTTTAGGCTCATTAGGTAGACAACAGCCCCAATAGCCTTAAGGTGAACAATGGCCTAGGCCAGTGATGGCGAACCTATGGCACGGGTGCCAAAGGTTGCACTCGGAGCCCTTTCTGTGGGCACCCGACATCGCCCATTCATAGCCACCTGTATACAGACTAAATTACTTTATTGGCACTTTGCCAAAAAAAATTAGTGGGTTTTGAATTGCAGTTTGGGCACTCGGTCTCTAAAAGGTTTGCCATCACTGCGATAGGGGGTGGAGGGCAGCAGTCTAGGCCAGTGATGGCGAACCTTTTAGAAACCGAGTGACCAAACTGTGATTCAGGACCCACTAATCTTTTGCAAAGTGCCAATACAGCAATTTAACCTGAATACAGGTGGCTGTGAAGGGTCGATGCCAGGTGCCCACAGAGAGGGCTCCGAGTGCCACCTTTGGCACCCGTGCCATAGGTTCGCCAGCACTGATCTAGGCCCTGGCCTCGTGGTCAGACTTGGAAATAGCTCCTTGGTTTTCTGAAGACTTCCGTACATAACGTGGATCAGTGTTGAGGAAGACACTTTGTGTGTGACATGTGGGAAGCATATTAAGTGGCAAGGGAGGTGCAACACGTTATGGGTGCTGAGCTTACATCATCTTTGGGCTGAGTCATAAATGGGACCACAAGCTCCTTTTCTTTTTAGGGGGGGGGGCTCTGTCAAGTGACATGTTTCTGTTTGTAAAAGACAATCTCTAATGTGCCCTAACACAAACAAAGCTCTTCCAATCTAGGTTTTTCTCCAGGTCTGCTCATGACAGGCCTCTCCACCCCACCCCCCTTTACTCCCTGTCTTCCCAAGGGATGAACTTAAGCGTGCAGAAGAGCTTGGTTTTCATATTTTCAAAGCAGCCTTTCTCCTATTGCCATTTTAAAAATAGTTTTTGGGCTAGTCTCTTCTGGATTAACTCCTTGGGACCTGTTTACAAACACGTGTGGCGAGTTCAGAATACCATAAAAAGTCATGGGATGCTGTTATAGTTCTCACGTACTTTTGACAACAGTGATACAGTCTCAGATTACCTTGGGGGCAGGTATGCAGACTTGGTTTAAAACAAACTATTGCTGGTTCAAGTCATGAAATCTCTTAAAATGCTCAGTCTGTTTTCTCATTTTGCATAGTTCCGCAAAGTGGGGACTGAGTTGTGAGATGTTGTCCTTCACTGTAGCCTACATCAGGAGGTCGTTCCTGCATCATGAAATGATCATCATGCTTGCACACTGATTCTGGCTGGTGCCCTATTCCAGTTTCTGAGGTTTCACCTCAGAATTGCGTCAGCTTTCACTTGTTACTTTATCTGTTGCTTTCTTTTAATTTTTTTCTACCTTCCCATACCAATTCATCCAGCTACTTCTAGGCATCTGAGAACTAGTGTTCAGTTCTTGATTCCTTTCTACCATTTGAGGCAGCTCATAGTGGCAGTGGCATTGTCAGTTCCATCTCTTTGCCTAATTGTTGATGTCCCACCTATGTTCTTTATGTGTTCACTGCCTCCATAGGAGGCTCGGGCAATTTTTCGGAAGCAGCTACACCAGGCATGTCCAAAGTCAGGTCCAGGGGCCAAATGTGGCCCGTTTTCAAATTTCAAGCGGCCCACAGTCTCCTCCCTGCCGGCTCAGCCTGTCATGCATCCCCACCAGCTGGCCCCTCCCCATAAAGGATGGAGACATCAATTTACAGTTTGTCTGCCCTCCCTGCCTCTGTCTGTCCCCCCAGCCGCCTGCCCCAAGCTCTGTTGCTGCAGTGCCCTCCCTGCCTCCTTGCATGTCCTAGAGACGCTTGTGAAAAGTCCAGCTTGGGGGCCAAATGCAGCTGAATGGTTGGCCCCCACACATTTTCATCTCACCAAATCTGGCCCTCCTTGCAAAAAGTTTGGACACTCCTAAACTACACTATGTCATTTAGTTAGCTTTTTCAGTTGGCTGAACAACAAGAGAGTGGGTTGTAGCCTCTCCAGTGAGTTTGGTGAAAAGGGTATCTGGCTATAATGAGGCTACGTAGACTATTCCAATTTTGTGATGCTGAGTGGCTATGGTGGAGACCATTCCCAGTTAATACCCAAGTAATGAAACCTCTGCACTGAGGTGGGTATCATATGGATTGCATGAGTAAGATGGGGCTTCTGGTCAGTTGGGGTAGATGTAAAATAGTCAAAAACATTTGGTTGGCATGTTTTTGCACAATGTTTACTTTGCTGAGAATTACACAGGTGAGCTGTTTTCTACACTAGAGATGCTCTTCTTAGTATATATATAATTTTCTGTCCTGCCATGTCAGTGCTGCAAAACTGAACCTTTTAGGTTGCAAAAGTACTTGCTGAAGCCCTATTTTAGACATATGATGAAGAGACTTCGCTTGAGTGAGATAAAGCTCATATGATCCCTGAATAAAATTCATCTGATCAATCAGTTAAACTGGTGTATGGATAGAAACAACATTTACAGTAATCCTTTCACACAAAAGGATTGTGTTTTGTGGAAGAAAGACATGATTGTCTGGAAAAGACAACAATATACTAGAAGCACAATATATAGAAGCATTTATATTTGTACAGATATGGAAACCAGTTGGTCATCCCAATTAGTAGCAGATACTAATGATGAAGCATTGAGACTGGGGTATAACTTACTTGAATGTTGAGGACTCATTGGGGTCCAATTTACCTTGCATATTAAAGCTTGGCTGCTGGCAGAGTGATTCTTCTAGTCCAACAAATTAATACTTCCAAGCTGTACTGTCAACTTTCTGAACTGTTCAGATTGACCACTTTAACTGGGCAGAGATTCATTAGGGTTAAATAACAATAGAAAACGATTCCAGAGTCCTCTTAATAATATTGTGGTTCAGATTGGATCACCTAGAGAGCTTTATAGCAAAGTGAGGATTTGAACCACTGTCTTCTGGACCAAAGTCCAATCTGCTTCATTACACTGTACTTCAATAAACATTTCAGTATAGGCAGGGTCAGCTACCTGGGTGCTTCTAAACATAACATAAGAAGAGCCATGCTGGATCAGGCCAAAGGCCCATCTAGTCCAGTTTCCTGTATCCACCAAATGTGTCTGGGACCCATGAGACTAGATATCTGTCTCTTGATACCACTCCCCTGCATCTGGTCCTTGAAGTACTCCAGTTTTAAGCTTGGAGATGACACATCTCCATCATGGTTCGTAACGTGATGGACTTCTCCTCCAGGAATCTGTCCAACCCCCCTTTGAAGGCATCCAGGCTAGGTGCCATCACCACATCTTGTGGCAGGGAGTTCCACAGACTAACAGCACGCTGGGTAAAAAAAAATTCTCTTGTCTGTTCTCACTCTCCCAGCCCTCAATTTGAGTGTATGTCCTCTAGTTTTGGTATTTTGTGAAAGGGAGAAGAGTGTCCCTCTATCCACTTTACTCATGCCCTGCATTATTTTTTACATCTCAATCATATCCTCCCTCAGGTGCCTTTTCCCCCAGACTAAAGACCCCCGAATGTTTTAGCCTACCCCAAATGTTTCTACTAAAAGCATTAGTTCAAATGCTGCTTGAATGTAATTTCTTCAAAAATTGAACATGGTTTTTCCTCTTTCCAAGAATGTTTCTAGCCTTGATTATCTGAAATAAGGCTTTTCTGGTTCCCATTCCTAGCTTTTATATCCATAGTCCTTAACTGGTGAAACTGAAATTATAGGATCCTCTTTGCATACAGAAGACTAATTTTTAATGTAGGATCTCAACAGCCAAGGGGGTGGCAGTTAATGGTTTGGTTTGGTACACAAGCAGTCACCTACTCCATTACCCCAAACTGGCTTACACAATTCTTGTCTAATGCTCTATTTATTGTATCAAGCGGGCCTGAACCATGCCTGATTACTTGTCAACAGAGAAGGGAAAGTGTGGTCATCCAGGAACTTGTTAGACTCTCCTCCCCCCAATGTTCATGTTTTGACTGTACTTCCTGGGCTTGACTTGGAGTCATCAATGCCTGAAAGGCTACAATGTCTCTACAGATAAAAAGTGTAGCTTATAATGCATTCTCAAGGCACAGTTAAGCAGTACTATTGTTAGACCACTAAAAAAAAAATCACAACCATAGGTTTGCTTTTAACCCTGCACAGGGTCCAGCTGGATGCCACAAAGTTGGGTTGGTGTAAAACAGAAAACGTTAGCTGTTAGTTTTCCGGGCTGTTTGGCTGTGTTCTGGACGTTTTTTAGAATACGGCCAAATAGCCTGAAAAACTCACATCTATCAGATCCCAGCCGTGAAAGCCTTCGAGAATAAACAGAAAACGTTCCAAAAATTACATATAGATGGCAACTACCTGATTTCTTTGCTTAGGATTCTACTTCTGATTGCGTGGAATGTCTCTGAAGTTTATTTGACAATGGCTTATCAGTCACTAATACACACATACACTGGTCCTCTATGGAAGTTGTTGGCTGGGAATAGGGGTACTCAGAAACATGGTAAAATCTGTATCAGTGAATTTGGGACCTACGCATTAGATGTTATCCTCAGTTTACAGTCCTGTTTGGATGACATTAAATGTTCCTGCTTCGCTCTCCAATAGCTTATGTTTGTGATTGTTACTGGTCTAATGTCAGGTCTCACCCACTTCTAGAAGTGCTAAATTTCTGGAACTTTTGGGGAAGGGGGATTTTGTTTCCCCAATTCTTTAATTCCCCCCCCCAAAAAAGTTTTGGAAATTTTGCATTTCTTCTCACCTCTGACTTCGGATTGTGTCTTGAGAACTGCATGGGTTTTTCTTTTTCTTTTCCTAATGCATTATATACATGTGTTACTCGCTTAGGTGTAAAATTTGGTTCAGTTACATGTGAGATTGTACATTGGACTGTGTTTTGCTTGCTCTTCCCATAGCTCTCTTTGTTAAATTAATGGAATGACTGAACAAACAGCATAGGGGATTCTGCCCTCCCCAAATGTCAGTTCCTACCCAACCCTCCCATTTGGACCATCAGTTTCATGCTCTGGCAGGCAAACTGGTTTGCTTGCATTTTGCTCTTTGTCCTTAAGTCTATTCATTGCAGGGCAGATTTGATATCCTTACTAAGTAACACTGTTTCAGTAAAACTACCTTCTTCACCCAGCTTCAGCTACTTGAAACCTAAATAGTAGCTGTTGTAGTCTGCAGATTCTTACAGTAACACTGAAATTCATAACGATGGATCAAAATTCAGGCACTTGACATTGTGGTGAAATGGCAAGAGTTTTGCAGAAGTTAGAATAATGAAGTTTGCTTAATCTCTTTATTCTGGTTCAGGTTCAGTCTCTCTCTCTCTCTCTCTCTCTCACACACACACACACACACACACACAGGCCCCATAGGGAATGCAGAAGTGACAGGTGTATCTTAGCTCACTTTCATTACTGTCTGTTGAAATCTTTATTGCTTATACAGTGGTACCTTGTATAAAGGAATTAATTTGTTGCAAATGAAATTATGTTCAGCAAATTTTCCTTTATACAAATTTCCCATAGGAATGCATTGAAAATGGAGTAATCCCATTTTTATGTTCTACAGATTCGCCCCATAGGCGATTATGTTAAGCAAATTTCCCCTATCTCCGGAATTTTTTATGTATTGAACTTTGATGCTTAGAACCAAACATGACATTGCAGTTGGGACCTTTTTTGAGTATTCCTGACTGATTCATTTCTGCTGCCCAGTCATAAAAACTGAGAAACCCCAAGCTGCTCATTCCCTTAAATGAAATACTTGTTTTTGATAGAAACTGAGTCCATAATGGAATTGGAGGGAGAGCTTTAATTTTTTACTTGCAAAAATAGTAACAAGGGCCATTCTGTGTTTCTTGTTCTCCCTGCTGGCATGCTTGAGAGCAGTTGCCATCTTTCCTACACAAGGCTTGCAGATTGCAAGAAAGAGTGAAACTCCAGCTTGCAGACTATCTTAATAGAATCTACTGTTGGAGTGGGAGCAGTGATCATGTATTATATTTCACAATATTCTTGGTATTCTGGAGAACTGTGTGTCTAGACTGGCCTCTGCTTTTTTTTTTAAAAAATGTACTTTCTTCTCGTCTTTAGGAAAGTAGTAAAAACCTTATTTTTAAATGTTGTCCTTTATTACCTGTGATGTGCAAATCTGTTTTCATTTGACCAATTGCTAAGAATTATATTAGTGTGAGGGTCACTCTCAGCTTCATCCACTCAGGTGCAATTTCACAAGCTTGATATAAAGCATATAGAATAAAGTAATGGGATTACCTTGTTTTCTAATTTGAAATTGGCTTTGGTAGAAAATTTTGTTTCTTGAAATAAAAGATATTTTGAAATACAGGTGGTTCTGGTCTTATTGGTTAACGTATGTACTGAAAACGAATCTGTTCAGTAAGATGTCCCCTCAGTCATTAACTAGATGTCTCTTTTTTTCTTTGCAGCAGTTCTGTGGTGTTCTTGGTCACACATTTATGGAGTTTTTGAAGGGCAGTGGGGACTACTGCCAGGCACAGCACGGCCTCTATGCAGATGAGTGAACTGTAGACATCGATTACTACTCCACCAAGAAGCCCCCTTAGGAGAGGTCACCAAGATAAGTGTTGAATTGAAATTGACAGAGCATTTTTACAAAGGAGTTCAGACCTGGATGGGGTAGCCTCAGTGCAACTGCCTTTCTTTTTGCCTCAGTATTACTGGATTGAAGAATTGCTGCTTCTTGTCAAGGAGGTTCATTTCATTCCCCGTTGCTCCCAACATCATATTCATCAACACTGGAAACTTTTGAGTGGCTTTTTGTGAAGTAGACTTCAGTTTCTCCACAAGTTCAGCTCATTTTTTTTCTAAATACTATCATCTTGCGTCTTAAAATAATAATGGCCCGAATGAACCGCCCAGCTCCTGTGGAAATCACTTATAAGAATATGCGTTTCCTTATCACTCATAATCCAACCAATGCAACCTTAAACAAGTTCATAGAGGTAAGAATGGTTTTTTAAAAAATAAAAGAAATACAATATTCTTTTTGCAATGCTAGGAATTTATTTCTTAAACTTTTGTATACATTCTTTCAGGCCTCACCGTGCAGATTTCCTTTTTTTGTACAAAATGCATGTGCAAAAAAGTTTCAGTTGGATTTAGGCTAATACACATGCTGATTGCAGAAGGGCTGCAGTTGTGTAAGCAGAAATACAAAATGCAGTGCCCTTTCAGCCAAGCACTGCGCAAAGCTTTGAGCTGATGCACCATACTATCTAAGATACTATCTAAGTGAAAGCATTAATTTATAGCTGTAATTTCTGCACTAGAAATAATGGCCATGTTTGTGCATCACACTCAACCTTCTTATATTGCAGCCATGGCTTGCTGTTTTAACTCTTAATCAGTGCTAGATTTAAGATGGGGAGCTGAGGCAAGAACACACAACCATCTTGTGTTCAAACAGGGGCATGGTTTTAGAAAATTTAAATCGTATAAGTTAGCAACATGTGGGTTTTGATTATGATCTGCAGTTTATGAGTGGTGGGTTTGATAACATTAGGGACATGGGTCCAGCTACGTTGTACAAGAAGTCAGAAAGCCACCAGAACTGGAAATGATTCATATATAAAATTCAATTCTCTTCCTAGGAACTTAAGAAGTACGGAGTTACTACAGTAGTTAGAGTCTGTGAAGCCACGTATGACACTGCTCCAGTAGAAAAAGAAGGTATTCAAGTTTTGGTGAGTTCATATACCTTAAGATATTGAGCCATTTAATATTTTGTGTTTCTTGCTATATGATGGAAGGCATTTGAGTTCATAAGTCATTTTTGTGGAGTAATGTTCAGGGGTCTGATGGGGAAAATGCATTTTTTGCAGTTACATAGTTTTGGTATACTGCCTGAAAAAAATCTTTTGGGTGGAATACAACGAAAAAATCGGACTAGGCAGTGTTGCTAGCAGATCTTCTCAGACTGGAGAATTGATCCTTGAAGAAATCTGAAGATCAGCCTGATGTGTTGTGTTTTAAGGACTGACTTACTCTTGTGATCTTTGCTGTAGAGAGTACACAAAAGTGAGGTTGTTTCTGAAGTTGTGGTTGAACTGCATTAATACCACAAAAATGTCCAAAATATGTGTAGGTTAAAAGCATGGTTAGCTGAAAGATTTAAAAGAATAATGGGTGCTCGGTTGTGTTTTGCTAATTATAACAGTTGCTGCTATAGTGAGGCAAACTCTTTTCTTCATAATTCCAGGACTGGCCCTTTGATGACGGAGCCCCACCATCTATCCAGATTGTCGATGATTGGTTAAACCTCTTGAAAGTTAAATTTCGTGAAGAGCCTGGCTGCTGTATTGCTGTACATTGTGTTGCTGGTCTTGGAAGGTGAGGAAAAGTTTTCAGTATACTAGGTTGTGTTACAACAGCATCATGTTTCATTAATTACATAAAGAAACTGGCTGTCTATGTGCTGCAGTTGCATCTGGGCTGTACATCTGAGTAAGTCATCTGTATTTATTGGGTTGTAAAATTTAGGTGGTTAAAAACGCAGTCTGTCTTTATCTCTGGGTCAAATAGGGAGTAAAATTACTTCTGAAAAAGCTGGATCACAAACAAATCAATGCATGATCTTTCTAAGGGAAAGATCATTGAAGATGTTTATTTCCTTGGGCTAGATCGTACACTCAAGAATGTTGAGGGATCTAGTGGTTAAGAACGTGACAATATGAAGCCTGCACGATTCATTGGAAACGTATGAATGTTTTAAAAATCACTGTTGTTGTAACTAATGGTCACTTTGCTGACTGTGTATTCTTTCAGATGTTTAGACTGTTGCCTCTTATCAGTCCCAGCCTTTATAGACAGTAGTCAGGTATGATAAGAGATTTAAGGCCTGAAGTTCTAGGCAGGGGAAATCTGGTTTATTGGTTCTATTGTATTAAGTATGTATGTATTATTTTATGCTACCTAATTTGGCACCTTAATAGTAAGCGGCACATTATAAGTTTTCTTCTCATATCGTATTGGGTGATTTAGCTCACTAAAGGGCTTTGATCAAGAACCTCTGTAATTGGGTTTTGCTAATAGTCTGAGAAAGAATAGTTTTCATAAACTGGTAGATAGGAAGTTCATCATGTTCATTTAACCAGTACAATTTCCAGATACAGTCAACATAATTAATTTTTATCTGTCAGATATTATACATGTTAAGATAGATTGTTTGAATCTCCAAAGTGGGGACATGACCAGTCACACCGGGAGTATGATGCACATGAACAAGAAGTGCTAGAAAGTATTTTGTATAACATAGCATTCTTTTTTTTCCAGAGCACCAGTGTTAGTTGCTCTTGCACTCATTGAATGTGGAATGAAGTATGAGGATGCAGTGCAGTTCATAAGACAGTAAGTATTAAGCAACTATCTTGTACATGTCTTCCTGTAAGGTTGTGCAGAAGGGTCATGTTAGAAAAGAACCCGATTCCTAGCTCCTGATTGTTATTACAGTTGATTAAATTGCATAGAACCACACAACCTGAATTAAGTATCTGCCTTTGTTTGATTAATCCTACAGCCCCTGTGAATGCTGTGACCCTATCGGCCATTTACACACTTTGAACCCTGGAGTGGAGGGGGGATTTTGTCTTTGAAAGGACTCTTGTCCAAGATGAAATCCTGTAATCCAGTGGTTCCCAACCTGGGGGACGGGACCCCTTTGGGTGTCGAATGACCATTTCACAGTGGTCACCATGAGCCAGTGAAGAAAAAGGCACAAACGGCTTGGGTCTGGAGGAGGAGGAGGAGGAAGGGAGGGGAAAGGAGTGAGTTACAGCATGATATGTTGGAGGGGATGTCAGTCAATGGCACCGGAGGCTGCAATTGGCTGAGGGTGCTTGTAGAATCAT